>JAECWR010000256.1:0-93680 GCA_018150935.1 Drosophila pruinosa | reverse complement strand
TTTGTCGAATGTGCGATACAGGCAGAAGGAGGCGTCTGCGACCCCATAAACTATATACATTCTTGATCAGCATCAACAGCCAAGTCGATATAGCCCTGTCTGTGTATCCGTCTGTCTGTATGAGCATCGAAATCTCAGAGACTATAAAAGCTAGAGCTACGAAATTTGGAGACAACATGTCAAAATTCGGTAGGCAGCTGAAGTTTATTTTATATGTTGTCCACGCCTCCTTCCGCCTCCGTAAATCGAAAAAAACGATTTCCAAGCATCATGTTAAAGCTAGAACGTTCAGTTTTGGCACACACAGTGGTAATCATCATCTCAATGATCTCTGAAAATTTGGTTACAATCGTGCAAAAAACACAGAAGTTATTAAAGAATTACTTTTATAAGGTGAAATCGGAGGCAGCTGCACCTGTACAGCTAGCCGTTCCTACTTTCTTTTTCATTTGATCGTGTTTATTATGCTTCTCTAAATGTTGTATCAAATTCATAGTCTTGTCATTAAGGGTAACTTAACTATATTGATATTATGTTTTTTAGGCCATGGATTTTAAAAAATCATGACCGTTTGCGTTTGTCGAATGTGCGATACAGGCAGAAGGAGGCGTCTGCGACCCATAAAATATATACATTTTTGTTCAGCATCAACAGCCAAGTCGATATAGCCCTGTCTGTGTATCCGTCTGTCTGTATGAGCATCGAAATCTCAGAGACTATAAAAGCTAGAGCTACGAAATTTGGAGACAACATGTCAAAATTCGGTAGGCAGCTGAAGTTTATTTTATATGTTGTCCACGCCTCCTTCCGCCTCCGTAAATCGAAAAAAACGATTTCCAAGCATCATGTTAAAGCTAGAACGTTCAGTTTTGGCACACACAGTGGTAATCATCATCTCAATGATCTCTGAAAATTTGGTTACAATCGTGCAAAAAAACAGAAGTTATTAAAGAATTACTTTTATAAGGTGAAATCGGAGGCAGCTGCACCTGTACAGCTAGCCGTTCCTACTTTTTCTTTTTCATTTGATCGTGTTTATTATGCTTCTCTAAATGTTGTATCAAATTCATAGTCTTGTCATTAAGGGTAACTTAACTATATTGATATTATGTTTTTAGGCCATGGATTTTAAAAAATCATGACCGTTTGCGTTTGTCCGAATGTGCGATACAGGCAGAAGGAGGCGTCTGCGACCCCATAAACTATATACATTCTTGATCAGCATCAACAGCCAAGTCGATATAGCCCTGTCTGTGTATCCGTCTGTCTGTATGAGCATCGAAATCTCAGAGACTATAAAAGCTAGAGCTACGAAATTTGGAGACAACATGTCAAAATTCGGTAGGCAGCTGAAGTTTATTTTATATGTTGTCCACGCCTCCTTCCGCCTCCGTAAATCGAAAAAAACGATTTCCAAGCATCATGTTAAAGCTAGAACGTTCAGTTTTGGCACACACAGTGGTAATCATCATCTCAATGATCTCTGAAAATTTGGTTACAATCGTGCAAAAAACACAGAAGTTATTAAAGAATTACTTTTATAAGGTGAAATCGGAGGCAGCTGCACCTGTACAGCTAGCCGTTCCTACTTTTTCTTTTTCATTTGATCGTGTTTATTATGCTTCTCTAAATGTTGTATCAAATTCATAGTCTTGTCATTAAGGGTAACTTAACTATATTGATATTATGTTTTTAGGCCATGGATTTTAAAAAATCATGACCGTTTGCGTTTGTCCGAATGTGCGATACAGGCAGAAGGAGGCGTCTGCGACCCCATAAACTATATACATTCTTGATCAGCATCAACAGCCAAGTCGATATAGCCCTGTCTGTGTATCCGTCTGTCTGTATGAGCATCGAAATCTCAGAGACTATAAAAGCTAGAGCTACGAAATTTGGAGACAACATGTCAAAATTCGGTAGGCAGCTGAAGTTTATTTTATATGTTGTCCACGCCTCCTTCCGCCTCCGTAAATCGAAAAAAACGATTTCCAAGCATCATGTTAAAGCTAGAACGTTCAGTTTTGGCACACACAGTGGTAATCATCATCTCAATGATCTCTGAAAATTTGGTTACAATCGTGCAAAAAACACAGAAGTTATTAAAGAATTACTTTTATAAGGTGAAATCGGAGGCAGCTGCACCATGTACAGCTAGCCGTTCCTACTTTTTCTTTTTCATTTGATCGTGTTTATTATGCTTCTCTAAATGTTGTATCAAATTCATAGTCTTGTCATTAAGGGTAACTTAACTATATTGATATTATGTTTTTAGGCCATGGATTTTAAAAAATCATGACCGTTTGCGTTTGTCCGAATGTGCGATACAGGCAGAAGGAGGCGTCTGCGACCCCATAAACTATATACATTCTTGATCAGCATCAACAGCCAAGTCGATATAGCCCTGTCTGTGTATCCGTCTGTCTGTATGAGCATCGAAATCTCAGAGACTATAAAAGCTAGAGCTACGAAATTTGGAGACAACATGTCAAAATTCGGTAGGCAGCTGAAGTTTATTTTATATGTTGTCCACGCCTCCTTCCGCCTCCGTAAATCGAAAAAAACGATTTCCAAGCATCATGTTAAAGCTAGAACGTTCAGTTTTGGCACACACAGTGGTAATCATCATCTCAATGATCTCTGAAAATTTGGTTACAATCGTGCAAAAAACACAGAAGTTATTAAAGAATTACTTTTATAAGGTGAAATCGGAGGCAGCTGCACCTGTACAGCTAGCCGTTCCTACTTTTTCTTTTCATTTGATCGTGTTTATTATGCTTCTCTAAATGTTGTATCAAATTCATAGTCTTGTCATTAAGGGTAACTTAACTATATTGATATTATGTTTTTAGGCCATGGATTTTAAAAAATCATGACCGTTTGCGTTTGTCCGAATGTGCGATACAGGCAGAAGGAGGCGTCTGCGACCCATAAACTATATACATTCTTGATCAGCATCAACAGCCAAGTCGATATAGCCCTGTCTGTGTATCCGTCTGTCTGTATGAGCATCGAAATCTCAGAGACTATAAAAGCTAGAGCTACGAAATTTGGAGACAACATGTCAAAATTCGGTAGGCAGCTGAAGTTTATTTTATATGTTGTCCACGCCTCCTTCCGCCTCCGTAAATCGAAAAAAAACGATTTCCAAGCATCATGTTAAAGCTAGAACGTTCAGTTTTGGCACACACAGTGGTAATCATCATCTCAATGATCTCTGAAAATTTGGTTACAATCGTGCAAAAAACACAGAAGTTATTAAAGAATTACTTTTATAAGGTGAAATCGGAGGCAGCTGCACCTGTACAGCTAGCCGTTCCTACTTTTTCTTTTTCATTTGATCGTGTTTATTATGCTTCTCTAAATGTTGTATCAAATTCATAGTCTTGTCATTAAGGGTAACTTAACTATATTGATATTATGTTTTTAGGCCATGGATTTTAAAAAATCATGACCGTTTGCGTTTGTCCGAATGTGCGATACAGGCAGAAGGAGGCGTCTGCGACCCCATAAACTATATACATTCTTGATCAGCATCAACAGCCAAGTCGATATAGCCCTGTCTGTGTATCCGTCTGTCTGTATGAGCATCGAAATCTCAGAGACTATAAAAGCTAGAGCTACGAAATTTGGAGACAACATGTCAAAATTCGGTAGGCAGCTGAAGTTTATTTTATATGTTGTCCACGCCTCCTTCCGCCTCCGTAAATCGAAAAAAACGATTTCCAAGCATCATGTTAAAGCTAGAACGTTCAGTTTTGGCACACACAGTGGTAATCATCATCTCAATGATCTCTGAAAATTTGGTTACAATCGTGCAAAAAACACAGAAGTTATTAAAGAATTACTTTTATAAGGTGAAATCGGAGGCAGCTGCACCTGTACAGCTAGCCGTTCCTACTTTTCTTTTTCATTTGATCGTGTTTATTATGCTTCTCTAAATGTTGTATCAAATTCATAGTCTTGTCATTAAGGGTAACTTAACTATATTGATATTATGTTTTTAGGCCATGGATTTTAAAAAATCATGACCGTTTGCGTTTGTCCGAATGTGCGATACAGGCAGAAGGAGGCGTCTGCGACCCCATAAACTATATACATTCTTGATCAGCATCAACAGCCAAGTCGATATAGCCCTGTCTGTGTATCCGTCTGTCTGTATGAGCATCGAAATCTCAGAGACTATAAAAGCTAGAGCTACGAAATTTGGAGACAACATGTCAAAATTCGGTAGGCAGCTGAAGTTTATTTTATATGTTGTCCACGCCTCCTTCCGCCTCCGTAAATCGAAAAAAACGAAAAACGATTTCCAAGCATCATGTTAAAGCTAGAACGTTCAGTTTTGGCACACACAGTGGTAATCATCATCTCAATGATCTCTGAAAATTTGGTTACAATCGTGCAAAAAACACAGAAGTTATTAAAGAATTACTTTTATAAGGTGAAATCGGAGGCAGCTGCACCATGTACAGCTAGCCGTTCCTACTTTTTCTTTTTCATTTGATCGTGTTTATTATGCTTCTCTAAATGTTGTATCAAATTCATAGTCTTGTCATTAAGGGTAACTTAACTATATTGATATTATGTTTTTAGGCCATGGATTTTAAAAAATCATGACCGTTTGCGTTTGTCCGAATGTGCGATACAGGCAGAAGGAGGCGTCTGCGACCCCATAAACTATATACATTCTTGATCAGCATCAACAGCCAAGTCGATATAGCCCTGTCTGTGTATCCGTCTGTCTGTATGAGCATCGAAATCTCAGAGACTATAAAAGCTAGAGCTACGAAATTTGGAGACAACATGTCAAAATTCGGTAGGCAGCTGAAGTTTATTTTATATGTTGTCCACGCCTCCTTCCGCCTCCGTAAATCGAAAAAAACGATTTCCAAGCATCATGTTAAAGCTAGAACGTTCAGTTTTGGCACACACAGTGGTAATCATCATCTCAATGATCTCTGAAAATTTGGTTACAATCGTGCAAAAAACACAGAAGTTATTAAAGAATTACTTTTATAAGGTGAAATCGGAGGCAGCTGCACCTGTACAGCTAGCCGTTCCTACTTTTTCTTTTTCATTTGATCGTGTTTATTATGCTTCTCTAAATGTTGTATCAAATTCATAGTCTTGTCATTAAGGGTAACTTAACTATATTGATATTATGTTTTTAGGCCATGGATTTTAAAAAATCATGACCGTTTGCGTTTGTCGAATGTGCGATACAGGCAGAAGGAGGCGTCTGCGACCCCATAAACTATATACATTCTTGATCAGCATCAACAGCCAAGTCGATATAGCCCTGTCTGTGTATCCGTCTGTCTGTATGAGCATCGAAATCTCAGAGACTATAAAAGCTAGAGCTACGAAATTTGGAGACAACATGTCAAAATTCGGTAGGCAGCTGAAGTTTATTTTATATGTTGTCCACGCCTCCTTCCGCCTCCGTAAATCGAAAAAAACGATTTCCAAGCATCATGTTAAAGCTAGAACGTTCAGTTTTGGCACACACAGTGGTAATCATCATCTCAATGATCTCTGAAAATTTGGTTACAATCGTGCAAAAAACACAGAAGTTATTAAAGAATTACTTTTATAAGGTGAAATCGGAGGCAGCTGCACCTGTACAGCTAGCCGTTCCTACTTTTTCTTTTTCATTTGATCGTGTTTATTATGCTTCTCTAAATGTTGTATCAAATTCATAGTCTTGTCATTAAGGGTAACTTAACTATATTGATATTATGTTTTTAGGCCATGGATTTTAAAAAATCATGACCGTTTGCGTTTGTCCGAATGTGCGATACAGGCAGAAGGAGGCGTCTGCGACCCCATAAACTATATACATTCTTGATCAGCATCAACAGCCAAGTCGATATAGCCCTGTCTGTGTATCCGTCTGTCTGTATGAGCATCGAAATCTCAGAGACTATAAAAGCTAGAGCTACGAAATTTGGAGACAACATGTCAAAATTCGGTAGGCAGCTGAAGTTTATTTTATATGTTGTCCACGCCTCCTTCCGCCTCCGTAAATCGAAAAAAAACGATTTCCAAGCATCATGTTAAAGCTAGAACGTTCAGTTTTGGCACACACAGTGGTAATCATCATCTCAATGATCTCTGAAAATTTGGTTACAATCGTGCAAAAAACACAGAAGTTATTAAAGAATTACTTTTATAAGGTGAAATCGGAGGCAGCTGCACCATGTACAGCTAGCCGTTCCTACTTTTTCTTTTTCATTTGATCGTGTTTATTATGCTTCTCTAAATGTTGTATCAAATTCATAGTCTTGTCATTAAGGGTAACTTAACTATATTGATATTATGTTTTTAGGCCATGGATTTTAAAAAATCATGACCGTTTGCGTTTGTCGAATGTGCGATACAGGCAGAAGGAGGCGTCTGCGACCCCATAAACTATATACATTCTTGATCAGCATCAACAGCCAAGTCGATATAGCCCTGTCTGTGTATCCGTCTGTCTGTATGAGCATCGAAATCTCAGAGACTATAAAAGCTAGAGCTACGAAATTTGGAGACAACATGTCAAAATTCGGTAGGCAGCTGAAGTTTATTTTATATGTTGTCCACGCCTCCTTCCGCCTCCGTAAATCGAAAAAAACGATTTCCAAGCATCATGTTAAAGCTAGAACGTTCAGTTTTGGCACACACAGTGGTAATCATCATCTCAATGATCTCTGAAAATTTGGTTACAATCGTGCAAAAAACACAGAAGTTATTAAAGAATTACTTTTATAAGGTGAAATCGGAGGCAGCTGCACCATGTACAGCTAGCCGTTCCTACTTTTTCTTTTTCATTTGATCGTGTTTATTATGCTTCTCTAAATGTTGTATCAAATTCATAGTCTTGTCATTAAGGGTAACTTAACTATATTGATATTATGTTTTTAGGCCATGGATTTTAAAAAATCATGACCGTTTGCGTTTGTCCGAATGTGCGATACAGGCAGAAGGAGGCGTCTGCGACCCCATAAACTATATACATTCTTGATCAGCATCAACAGCCAAGTCGATATAGCCCTGTCTGTGTATCCGTCTGTCTGTATGAGCATCGAAATCTCAGAGACTATAAAAGCTAGAGCTACGAAATTTGGAGACAACATGTCAAAATTCGGTAGGCAGCTGAAGTTTATTTTATATGTTGTCCACGCCTCCTTCCGCCTCCGTAAATCGAAAAAAACGATTTCCAAGCATCATGTTAAAGCTAGAACGTTCAGTTTTGGCACACACAGTGGTAATCATCATCTCAATGATCTCTGAAAATTTGGTTACAATCGTGCAAAAAACACAGAAGTTATTAAAAAATTACTTTTATAAGGTGAAATCGGAGGCAGCTGCACCTGTACAGCTAGCCGTTCCTACTTTTTCTTTTTCATTTGATCGTGTTTATTATGCTTCTCTAAATGTTGTATCAAATTCATAGTCTTGTCATTAAGGGTAACTTAACTATATTGATATTATGTTTTTAGGCCATGGATTTTAAAAAATCATGACCGTTTGCGTTTGTCGAATGTGCGATACAGGCAGAAGGAGGCGTCTGCGACCCCATAAACTATATACATTCTTGATCAGCATCAACAGCCAAGTCGATATAGCCCTGTCTGTGTATCCGTCTGTCTGTATGAGCATCGAAATCTCAGAGACTATAAAAGCTAGAGCTACGAAATTTGGAGACAACATGTCAAAATTCGGTAGGCAGCTGAAGTTTATTTTATATGTTGTCCACGCCTCCTTCCGCCTCCGTAAATCGAAAAAAACGATTTCCAAGCATCATGTTAAAGCTAGAACGTTCAGTTTTGGCACACACAGTGGTAATCATCATCTCAATGATCTCTGAAAATTTGGTTACAATCGTGCAAAAAACACAGAAGTTATTAAAGAATTACTTTTATAAGGTGAAATCGGAGGCAGCTGCACCTGTACAGCTAGCCGTTCCTACTTTTTCTTTTTCATTTGATCGTGTTTATTATGCTTCTCTAAATGTTGTATCAAATTCATAGTCTTGTCATTAAGGGTAACTTAACTATATTGATATTATGTTTTTTAGTCCATGGATTTTAAAAAATCATGACCGTTTGCGTTTGTCCGAATGTGCGATACAGGCAGAAGGAGGCGTCTGCGACCCCATAAACTATATACATTCTTGATCAGCATCAACAGCCAAGTCGATATAGCCCTGTCTGTGTATCCGTCTGTCTGTATGAGCATCGAAATCTCAGAGACTATAAAAGCTAGAGCTACGAAATTTGGAGACAACATGTCAAAATTCGGTAGGCAGCTGAAGTTTATTTTATATGTTGTCCACGCCTCCTTCCGCCTCCGTAAATCGAAAAAAACGATTTCCAAGCATCATGTTAAAGCTAGAACGTTCAGTTTTGGCACACACAGTGGTAATCATCATCTCAATGATCTCTGAAAATTTGGTTACAATCGTGCAAAAAACACAGAAGTTATTAAAGAATTACTTTTATAAAGGTGAAATCGGAGGCAGCTGCACCATGTACAGCTAGCCGTTCCTACTTTTTCTTTTTCATTTGATCGTGTTTATTATGCTTCTCTAAATGTTGTATCAAATTCATAGTCTTGTCATTAAGGGTAACTTAACTATATTGATATTATGTTTTTAGGCCATGGATTTTAAAAAATCATGACCGTTTGCGTTTGTCCGAATGTGCGATACAGGCAGAAGGAGGCGTCTGCGACCCCATAAACTATATACATTCTTGATCAGCATCAACAGCCAAGTCGATATAGCCCTGTCTGTGTATCCGTCTGTCTGTATGAGCATCGAAATCTCAGAGACTATAAAAGCTAGAGCTACGAAATTTGGAGACAACATGTCAAAATTCGGTAGGCAGCTGAAGTTTATTTTATATGTTGTCCACGCCTCCTTCCGCCTCCGTAAATCGAAAAAAACGATTTCCAAGCATCATGTTAAAGCTAGAACGTTCAGTTTTGGCACACACAGTGGTAATCATCATCTCAATGATCTCTGAAAATTTGGTTACAATCGTGCAAAAAACACAGAAGTTATTAAAGAATTACTTTTATAAGGTGAAATCGGAGGCAGCTGCACCATGTACAGCTAGCCGTTCCTACTTTTCTTTTTCATTTGATCGTGTTTATTATGCTTCTCTAAATGTTGTATCAAATTCATAGTCTTGTCATTAAGGGTAACTTAACTATATTGATATTATGTTTTTAGGCCATGGATTTTAAAAAATCATGACCGTTTGCGTTTGTCCGAATGTGCGATACAGGCAGAAGGAGGCGTCTGCGACCCCATAAACTATATACATTCTTGATCAGCATCAACAGCCAAGTCGATATAGCCCTGTCTGTGTATCCGTCTGTCTGTATGAGCATCGAAATCTCAGAGACTATAAAAGCTAGAGCTACGAAATTTGGAGACAACATGTCAAAATTCGGTAGGCAGCTGAAGTTTATTTTATATGTTGTCCACGCCTCCTTCCGCCTCCGTAAATCGAAAAAAACGATTTCCAAGCATCATGTTAAAGCTAGAACGTTCAGTTTTGGCACACACAGTGGTAATCATCATCTCAATGATCTCTGAAAATTTGGTTACAATCGTGCAAAAAACACAGAAGTTATTAAAGAATTACTTTTATAAGGTGAAATCGGAGGCAGCTGCACCTGTACAGCTAGCCGTTCCTACTTTTTCTTTTTCATTTGATCGTGTTTATTATGCTTCTCTAAATGTTGTATCAAATTCATAGTCTTGTCATTAAGGGTAACTTAACTATATTGATATTATGTTTTTAGGCCATGGATTTTAAAAAATCATGACCGTTTGCGTTTGTCCGAATGTGCGATACAGGCAGAAGGAGGCGTCTGCGACCCCATAAACTATATACATTCTTGATCAGCATCAACAGCCAAGTCGATATAGCCCTGTCTGTGTATCCGTCTGTCTGTATGAGCATCGAAATCTCAGAGACTATAAAAGCTAGAGCTACGAAATTTGGAGACAACATGTCAAAATTCGGTAGGCAGCTGAAGTTTATTTTATATGTTGTCCACGCCTCCTTCCGCCTCCGTAAATCGAAAAAAACGATTTCCAAGCATCATGTTAAAGCTAGAACGTTCAGTTTTGGCACACACAGTGGTAATCATCATCTCAATGATCTCTGAAAATTTGGTTACAATCGTGCAAAAAACACAGAAGTTATTAAAGAATTACTTTTATAAGGTGAAATCGGAGGCAGCTGCACCTGTACAGCTAGCCGTTCCTACTTTTCTTTTTCATTTGATCGTGTTTATTATGCTTCTCTAAATGTTGTATCAAATTCATAGTCTTGTCATTAAGGGTAACTATAACTATATTGATATTATGTTTTTAGGCCATGGATTTTAAAAAATCATGACCGTTTGCGTTTGTCCGAATGTGCGATACAGGCAGAAGGAGGCGTCTGCGACCCCATAAACTATATACATTCTTGATCAGCATCAACAGCCAAGTCGATATAGCCCTGTCTGTGTATCCGTCTGTCTGTATGAGCATCGAAATCTCAGAGACTATAAAAGCTAGAGCTACGAAATTTGGAGACAACATGTCAAAATTCGGTAGGCAGCTGAAGTTTATTTTATATGTTGTCCACGCCTCCTTCCGCCTCCGTAAATCGAAAAAAACGATTTCCAAGCATCATGTTAAAGCTAGAACGTTCAGTTTTGGCACACACAGTGGTAATCATCATCTCAATGATCTCTGAAAATTTGGTTACAATCGTGCAAAAAACACAGAAGTTATTAAAGAATTACTTTTATAAGGTGAAATCGGAGGCAGCTGCACCTGTACAGCTAGCCGTTCCTACTTTTTCTTTTTCATTTGATCGTGTTTATTATGCTTCTCTAAATGTTGTATCAAATTCATAGTCTTGTCATTAAGGGTAACTTAACTATATTGATATTATGTTTTTAGGCCATGGATTTTAAAAAATCATGACCGTTTGCGTTTGTCCGAATGTGCGATACAGGCAGAAGGAGGCGTCTGCGACCCCATAAACTATATACATTCTTGATCAGCATCAACAGCCAAGTCGATATAGCCCTGTCTGTGTATCCGTCTGTCTGTATGAGCATCGAAATCTCAGAGACTATAAAAGCTAGAGCTACGAAATTTGGAGACAACATGTCAAAATTCGGTAGGCAGCTGAAGTTTATTTTATATGTTGTCCACGCCTCCTTCCGCCTCCGTAAATCGAAAAAAACGATTTCCAAGCATCATGTTAAAGCTAGAACGTTCAGTTTTGGCACACACAGTGGTAATCATCATCTCAATGATCTCTGAAAATTTGGTTACAATCGTGCAAAAAACACAGAAGTTATTAAAGAATTACTTTTATAAAGGTGAAATCGGAGGCAGCTGCACCTGTACAGCTAGCCGTTCCTACTTTTCTTTTTCATTTGATCGTGTTTATTATGCTTCTCTAAATGTTGTATCAAATTCATAGTCTTGTCATTAAGGGTAACTTAACTATATTGATATTATGTTTTTAGGCCATGGATTTTAAAAAATCATGACCGTTTGCGTTTGTCCGAATGTGCGATACAGGCAGAAGGAGGCGTCTGCGACCCCATAAACTATATACATTCTTGATCAGCATCAACAGCCAAGTCGATATAGCCCTGTCTGTGTATCCGTCTGTCTGTATGAGCATCGAAATCTCAGAGACTATAAAAGCTAGAGCTACGAAATTTGGAGACAACATGTCAAAATTCGGTAGGCAGCTGAAGTTTATTTTATATGTTGTCCACGCCTCCTTCCGCCTCCGTAAATCGAAAAAAACGATTTCCAAGCATCATGTTAAAGCTAGAACGTTCAGTTTTGGCACACACAGTGGTAATCATCATCTCAATGATCTCTGAAAATTTGGTTACAATCGTGCAAAAAACACAGAAGTTATTAAAGAATTACTTTTATAAGGTGAAATCGGAGGCAGCTGCACCTGTACAGCTAGCCGTTCCTACTTTTCTTTTTCATTTGATCGTGTTTA
Organism: Drosophila pruinosa; assembly: GCA_018150935.1. NCBI lineage: Eukaryota > Metazoa > Arthropoda > Insecta > Diptera > Drosophilidae > Drosophila > Drosophila pruinosa. The sequence continues at coordinate 81,651 of JAECWR010000256.1, read as the reverse complement.
TTATGCTTCTCTAAATGTTGTATCAAATTCATAGTCTTGTCATTAAGGGTAACTTAACTATATTGATATTATGTTTTTAGGCCATGGATTTAAAAAAATCATGACCGTTTGCGTTTGTCCGAATGTGCGATACAGGCAGAAGGAGGCGTCTGCGACCCCATAAACTATATACATTCTTGATCAGCATCAACAGCCAAGTCGATATAGCCCTGTCTGTGTATCCGTCTGTCTGTATGAGCATCGAAATCTCAGAGACTATAAAAGCTAGAGCTACGAAATTTGGAGACAACATGTCAAAATTCGGTAGGCAGCTGAAGTTTATTTTATATGTTGTCCACGCCTCCTTCCGCCTCCGTAAATCGAAAAAAACGATTTCCAAGCATCATGTTAAAGCTAGAACGTTCAGTTTTGGCACACACAGTGGTAATCATCATCTCAATGATCTCTGAAAATTTGGTTACAATCGTGCAAAAAACACAGAAGTTATTAAAGAATTACTTTTATAAGGTGAAATCGGAGGCAGCTGCACCTGTACAGCTAGCCGTTCCTACTTTTTCTTTTTCATTTGATCGTGTTTATTATGCTTCTCTAAATGTTGTATCAAATTCATAGTCTTGTCATTAAGGGTAACTTAACTATATTGATATTATGTTTTTAGGCCATGGATTTTAAAAAATCATGACCGTTTGCGTTTGTCCGAATGTGCGATACAGGCAGAAGGAGGCGTCTGCGACCCCATAAACTATATACATTCTTGATCAGCATCAACAGCCAAGTCGATATAGCCCTGTCTGTGTATCCGTCTGTCTGTATGAGCATCGAAATCTCAGAGACTATAAAAGCTAGAGCTACGAAATTTGGAGACAACATGTCAAAATTCGGTAGGCAGCTGAAGTTTATTTTATATGTTGTCCACGCCTCCTTCCGCCTCCGTAAATCGAAAAAAACGATTTCCAAGCATCATGTTAAAGCTAGAACGTTCAGTTTTGGCACACACAGTGGTAATCATCATCTCAATGATCTCTGAAAATTTGGTTACAATCGTGCAAAAACCACAGAAGTTATTAAAGAATTACTTTTATAACGTGAAATAGGAGTTAGCTGCACCTTGTACAGCTAGCCGTTCCTACTTTTTTTTTTTCATTTGATCGTGTTTATTATGCTTCTCTAAATGTTGTATCAAATTCATAGTCTTGTCATTAAGGGTAACTTAACTATATTGATATTATGTTTTTAGGCCATGGATTTTAAAAAATCATGACCGTTTGCGTTTGTCCGAATGTGCGATACAGGCAGAAGGAGGCGTCTGCGACCCCATAAACTATATACATTCTTGATCAGCATCAACAGCCAAGTCGATATAGCCCTGTCTGTGTGTCCGTCTGTCTGTATGAGCATCGAAATCTCAGAGACTATAAAAGCTAGAGCTACGAAATTTGGAGACAACATGTCAAAATTCGGTAGGCAGCTGAAGTTTATTTTATATGTTGTCCACGCCTCCTTCCGCCTCCGTAAATCGAAAAAAACGATTTCCAAGCATCATGTTAAAGCTAGAACGTTCAGTTTTGGCACACACAGTGGTAATCATCATCTCAATGATCTCTGAAAATTTGGTTACAATCGTGCAAAAAACACAGAAGTTATTAAAGAATTACTTTTATAAGGTGAAATCGGAGGCAGCTGCACCTGTACAGCTAGCCGTTCCTACTTTTTCTTTTTCATTTGATCGTGTTTATTATGCTTCTCTAAATGTTGTATCAATTTCATAGTCTTGTCATTAAGGGTAACTTAACTATATTGATATTATGTTTTTAGGCCATGGATTTAAAAAAATCATGACCGTTTGCGTTTGTCCGAATGTGCGATACAGGCAGAAGGAGGCGTCTGCGACCCCATAAACTATATACATTCTTGATCAGCATCAACAGCCAAGTCGATATAGCCCTGTCTGTGTGTCCGTCTGTCTGTATGAGCATCGAGATCTCAGAGACTATAAAAGCTAGAGCTACGAAATTTGGAGACAACATGTCAAAATTCGGTAGGCAGCTGAAGTTTATTTTATATGTTGTCCACGCCTCCTTCCGCCTCCGTAAATCGAAAAAAACGATTTCCAAGCATCATGTTAAAGCTAGAACGTTCAGTTTTGGCACACACAGTGGTAATCATCATCTCAATGATCTCTGAAAATTTGGTTACAATCGTGCAAAAAACACAGAAGTTATTAAAGAATTACTTTTATAAGGTGAAATCGGAGGCAGCTGCACCTGTACAGCTAGCCGTTCCTACTTTTTCTTTTTCATTTGATCGTGTTTATTATGCTTCTCTAAATGTTGTATCAAATTCATAGTCTTGTCATTAAGGGTAACTTAACTATATTGATATTATGTTTTTAGGCCATGGATTTTAAAAAATCATGACCGTTTGCGTTTGTCCGAATGTGCGATACAGGCAGAAGGAGGCGTCTGCGACCCCATAAACTATATACATTCTTGATCAGCATCAACAGCCGAGTCGATATAGCCCTGTCTGTGTGTCCATCTGTCTGTATGAACATCGAGATCTCAGAGACTATAAAAGCTAGAGCTACGAAATTTGGAGACAACATGTCAAAATTCGGTAGGCAGCTGAAGTTTATTTTATATGTTGTCCACGCCTCCTTCCGCCTCCGTAAATCGAAAAAAACGATTTCCAAGCATCATGTTAAAGCTAGAACGTTCAGTTTTGGCACACACAGTGGTAATCATCATCTCAATGATCTCTGAAAATTTGGTTACAATCGTGCAAAAAACACAGAAGTTATTAAAGAATTACTTTTATAAGGTGAAATCGGAGGCAGCTGCACCTGTACAGCTAGCCGTTCCTAATTTTTCTTTTTCATTTGATCGTGTTTATTATGCTTCTCTAAATGTTGTATCAAATTCATAGTCTTGTCATTAAGGGTAACTTAACTATATTGATATTATGTTTTTAGGCCATGGATTTTAAAAAATCATGACCGTTTGCGTTTGTCCGAATGTGCGATACAGGCAGAAGGAGGCGTCTTCGACCCCATAAACTATATACATTCTTGATCAGCATCAACAGCCGAGTCGATATAGCCCTGTCTGTGTGTCCATCTGTCTGTATGAACATCGAGATCTCAGAGACTATAAAAGCTAGAGCTACGAAATTTGGAGACAACATGTCAAAATTCGGTAGGCAGCTGAAGTTTATTTTAGATGTTGTCCACGCCTCCTTCCGCCTCCGTAAATCGAAAAAAACGATTTCCAAGCATCATGTTAAAGCTAGAACGTTCAGTTTTGGCACACACAATGGTAATCATCACCTTAATGATCTCTGAAAATTTGGTTACAATCGTGCAAAAAACACAGAAGTTATTAACGAATTACTTTTATAAGGTGAAATCGGAGGCAGCTGCACCTGTACAGCTAGCCGTTCCTACTTTTTTTTTTTTCATTTGATCGTGTTTATTATGCTTCTCTAAATGTTGTATCAATTTCATAGTCTTATCATTAGGGTAACTTAAATATTGATATTATGTTTTTAGGCCATGGATATTAAAAAAATCATGACCGTTTGCGTTTGTCCGAATGTGCGATACAGGCAGAAGGAGGCGTCTGCTACCCCATAAACTATATACATTCTTGATCAGCATCAACAGCCAAGTCGATATAGCCCTGTCTGTGTGTCCATCTGTCTGTATGAACATCGAGATCTCAGAGACTATAAAAGCTAGAGCTACGAAATTTGGAGACAACATGTCAAAATTCGGTAGGCAGCTGAAGTTTATTTTAGATGTTGTCCACGCCTCCTTCCGCCTCCGTAAATCGAAAAAAACGATTTCCAAGCATCATGTTAAAGCTAGAACGTTCAGTTTTGGCACACACAATGGTAATCATCACCTTAATGATCTCTGAAAATTTGGTTACAATCGTGCAAAAAACACAGAAGTTATTAACGAATTACTTTTATAAGGTGAAATCGGAGGCAGCTGCACCTGTACAGCTAGCCGTTCCTACTTTTTCTTTTTCATTTGATCGTGTTTATTATGCTTCTCTAAATGTTGTATCAATTTCATAGTCTTGTCATTAGGGTAACTAAATATTGATATTATGTTTTTAGGCCATGGATTTTAAAAAAATCATGACCGTTTGCGTTTGTCCGAATGTGCGATACAGGCAGAAGGAGGCGTCTGCGACCCCATAAACTATATACATTCTTGATCAGCATCAACAGCCGAGTCGATATAGCCCTGTCTGTGTGTCCATCTGTCTGTATGAGCATCGAGATCTCAGAGACTATAAAAGCTAGAGCTACGAAATTTGGAGACAACATGTCAAAATTCGGTAGGCAGCTGAAGTTTATTTTAGATGTTGTCCACGCCTCCTTCCGCCTCCGTAAATCGAAAAAAACGATTTCCAAGCATCATGTTAAAGCTAGAACGTTCAGTTTTGGCACACACAATGGTAATCATCACCTCAATGATCTCTGAAAATTTGGTTACAATCGTGCAAAAAACACAGAAGTTATTAACGAATTACTTTTATAAGGTGAAATCGGAGGCAGCTGCACTTGTACAGCTAGCCGTTCCTACTTTTTTTTTTCATTTGATCGTGTTTATTATGCTTCTCTAAATGTTGTATCAATTTCATAGTCTTATCATTAGGGTAACTATATTGATATTATGTTTTAGGCCATGGATATTAAAAAATCATGACCGTTTGCGTTTGTCCGAATGTGCGATACAGGCAGAAGGAGGCGTCTGCGACCCCATAAACTATATACATTCTTGATCAGCATCAACAGCCGAGTCGATATAGCCCTGTCTGTGTGTCCATCTGTCTGTATGAACATCGAGATCTCAGAGACTATAAAAGCTAGAGCTACGAAATTTGGAGACAACATGTCAAAATTCGGTAGGCAGCTGAAGTTTATTTTAGATGTTGTCCACGCCTCCTTCCGCCTCCGTAAATCGAAAAAACGATTTCCAAGCATCATGTTAAAGCTAGAACGTTCAGTTTTGGCACACACAATGGTAATCATCACCTTAATGATCTCTGAAAATTTGGTTACAATCGTGCAAAAAACACAGAAGTTATTAACGAATTACTTTTATAAGGTGAAATCGGAGGCAGCTGCACCTGTACAGCTAGCCGTTCCTACTTTTCTTTTTCATTTGATCGTGTTTATTATGCTTCTCTAAATGTTGTATCAATTTCATAGTCTTATCATTAGGGTAACTATATTGATATTATGTTTTTAGGCCATGTATTTTAAAGAAAATCATGACCGTTTGCGTTTGTTCGAATGTGCGATACAGGCAGAAGGAGGCGTCTGCGACCCCATAAACTATATACATTCTTGATCAGCATCAACAGCCGAGTCGATATAGCCCTGTCTGTGTGTCCATCTGTCTGTATGAACATCGAGATCTCAGAAACTATAAAAGCTAGAGCTACGAAATTTGGAGACAACATGTCAAAATTCGGTAGGCAGCTGAAGTTTATTTTAGATGTTGTCCACGCCTCCTTCCGCCTCCGTAAATCGAAAAAAACGATTTGCAAGCATCATGTTAAAGCTAGAACGTTCAGTTTTGGCACACACAATGATAATCATCACCTTAATGATCTCTGAAAATTTGGTTACAATCGAGCAAAAAACACAGAAGTTATTAACGAATTACTTTTATAAGGTGAAATCGGAGGCAGCTGCACCTGTACAGCTAGCCGTTCCTACTTTTTTTTTTCATTTGATCGTGTTTATTATGCTTCTCTAAATGTTGTATCAATTTCATAGTCTTATCATTAGGGTAACTTACTATATTGATATTATGTTTTTAGGCCATGGATATTAAAAAAATCATGACCGTTTGCGTTTGTCCGAATGTGCGATACAGGCAGAAGGAGGCGTCTGCGACCCCATAAACTATATACATTCTTGATCAGCATCAACAGCCGAGTCGATATAGCCCTGTCTGTGTGTCCATCTGTCTGTATGAACATCGAGATCTCAGAAACTATAAAAGCTAGAGCTACGAAATTTGGAGACAACATGTCAATATTCGGTAGGCAGCTGAAGTTTATTTTAGATGTTGTCCACGCCTCCTTCCGCCTCCGTAAATCGAAAAAAACGATTTCCAAGCATCATGTTAAATCTAGAACGTTCAGTTTTGGCACACACAATGGTAATCATCACCTTAATGATCTCTGAAAATTTGGTTACAATCGAGCAAAAAACACAGAAGTTATTAACGAATTACTTTTATAAGGTGAAATCGGAGGCAGCTGCACCTGTACAGCTAGCCGTTCCTACTTTTTCTTTTTCATTTGATCGTGTTTATTATGCTTCTCTAAATGTTGTATCAATTTCATAGTCTTATCATTAGGGTAACTTAATATTGATATTATGGTTTTAGGCCATTTATTTTAAAGAAAATCATGACCGTTTGCGTTTGTTCGAATGTGCGATACAGGCAGAAGGAGGCGTCTGCGACCCCATAAACTATATACATTCTTGATCAGCATCAACAGCCGAGTCGATATAGCCCTGTCTGTGTGTCCATCTGTCTGTATGAACATCGAGATCTCAGAAACTATAAAAGCTAGAGCTACGAAATTTGGAGACAACATGTCAATATTCGGTAGGCAGCTGAAGTTTATTTTAGATGTTGTCCACGCCTCCTTCCGCCTCCGTAAATCGAAAAAAACGATTTGCAAGCATCATGTTAAAGCTAGAACGTTCAGTTTTGGCACACACAATGGTAATCATCACCTTAATGATCTCTGAAAATTTGGTTACAATCGAGCAAAAAACACAGAAGTTATTAACGAATTACTTTTATAAGGTGAAATCGGAGGCAGCTGCACCTGTACAGCTAGCCGTTCCTAATTTTTTTTTTTCATTTGATCGTGTTTATTATGCTTCTCTAAATGTTGTATCAATTTCATAGTCTTATCATTAGGGTAACTATATTGATATTATGTTTTTAGGCCATGGATATTAAAAAAATCATGACCGTTTGCGTTTGTCCGAATGTGCGATACAGGCAGAAGGAGGCGTCTGCTACCCCATAAACTATATACATTCTTGATCAGCATCAACAGCCGAGTCGATATAGCCCTGTCTGTGTGTCCATCTGTCTGTATGAACATCGAGATCTCAGAAACTATAAAAGCTAGAGCTACGAAATTTGGAGACAACATATCAAAATTCGGTAGGCAGCTGAAGTTTATTTTAGATGTTGTCCACGCCTCCTTTCGCCTCCGTAAATCGAAAAAAACGATTTGCAAGCATCATGTTAAATCTAGAACGTTCAGTTTTGGCACACACAATGGTAATCATCACCTTAATGATCTCTGAAAATTTGGTTACAATCGAGCAAAAAACACAGAAGTTATTAACGAATTACTTTTATAAGGTGAAATCGGAGGCAGCTGCACCTGTACAGCTAGCCGTTCCTAATTTTTTTTTTTCATTTGATCGTGTTTATTATGCTTCTCTAAATGTTGTATCAATTTCATAGTCTTATCATTAGGGTAACTATATTGATATTATGTTTTTAGGCCATGGATATTAAAAAAAATCATGACCGTTTGCGTTTGTCCGAATGTGCGATACAGGCAGAAGGAGGCGTCTGCTACCCCATAAACTATATACATTCTTGATCAGCATCAACAGCCGAGTCGATATAGCCCTGTCTGTGTGTCCATCTGTCTGTATGAACATCGAGATCTCACAAACTATAAAAGCTAGAGCTACGAAATTTGGAGACAACATATCAAAATTCGGTAGGCAGCTGAAGTTTATTTTAGATGTTGTCCACGCCTCCTTCCGCCTCCGTAAATCGAAAAAACGATTTCCAAGCATCATGTTAAAGCTAGAACGTTCAGTTTTGGCACACACAATGGTAATCATCACCTTAATGATCTCTGAAAATTTGGTTACAATCGAGCAAAAACACAGAAGTTATTAACGAATTACTTTTATAAGGTGAAATCGGAGGCAGCTGCACCTGTACAGCTAGCCGTTCCTACTTTTTCTTTTTCATTTGATCGTGTTTATTATGCTTCTCTAAAAGTTGTATCAATTTTATAGTCTTATCATTAGGGTAACTATATTGATATTATGGTTTTAGGCCATGGATTTAAAGAAAATCATGACCGTTTGCGTTTGTTCGAATGTGCGATACAGGCAGAAGGAGGCGTCTGCTACCCCATAAACTATATACATTCTTGATCAGCATCAACAGCCGAGTCGATATAGCCCTGTCTGTGTGTCCATCTGTCTGTATGAACATCGAGATCTCAGAAACTATAAAAGCTAGAGCTACGAAATTTGGAGACAACATGTCAATATTCGGTAGGCAGCTGAAGTTTATTTTAGATGTTGTCCACGCCTCCTTTCGCCTCCGTAAATCGAAAAAAACGATTTCCAAGCATCATGTTAAATCTAGAACGTTCAGTTTTGGCACACACAATGGTAATCATCACCTTAATGATCTCTGAAAATGTGGTTACAATCGAGCAAAAAACACAGAAGTTATTAACGAATTACTTTTATAAGGTGAAATTAGAGGCAGCTGCACAACTTGCCGTTCCTACTTTTTCTTTTTCACTTGATCGTGTTTATTATGCTTCTCTAAAAGTTGTATCAATTTCATAGTCTTATCATTAGGGTAACTATATTGATATTATGTTTTTAGGCCATGGATATTAAAAAAAATCATGACCGTTTGCGTTTGTCCGAATGTGCGATACGGGCAGAAGGAGGCGTCTGCTACCCCATAAACTATATACATTCTTGATCAGCATCAACAGCCGAGTCGATATAGCCCTGTCTGTGTGTCCATCTGTCTGTATGAACATCGAGATCTCAGAAACTATAAAAGCTAGAGCTACGAAATTTGGAGACAACATGTCAATATTCGGTAGGCAGCTGAAGTTTATTTTAGATGTTGTCCACGCCTCCTTTCGCCTCCGTAAATCGAAAAAAACGATTTGCAAGCATCATGTTAAATCTAGAACGTTCAGTTTTGGCACACACAAACTATAAAAGCTAGAGCTACGAAATTTGGAGACAACATGTCAATATTCGGTAGGCAGCTGAAGTTTATTTTAGATGTTGTCCACGCCTCCTTTCGCCTCCGTAAATCGAAAAAACGATTTCCAAGCATCATGTTAAAGCTAGAACGTTCAGTTTTGGCACACACAATGGCAATCATCACCTTAATGATCTCTGAAAATTTAGTTACAATCGAGCAAAAACACAGAAGTTATTAACGAATTACTTTTATAAGGTGAAATCGGAGGCAGCTGCACCTGTACAGCTAGCCGTTCCTACTTTTTCTTTTTCATTTGATCGTGTTTATTATGCTTCTCTAAATGTTGTATCAATTTCATAGTCTTATCATTAGGGTAACTATATTGATATTATGTTTTTAGGCCATGGATATTAAAAAAATCATGACCGTTTGCGTTTGTCCGAATGTGCGATACAGGCAGAAGGAGGCGTCTGCTACCCCATAAACTATATACATTCTTGATCAGCATCAACAGCCGAGTCGATATAACCCTGTCTGTGTGTCCATCTGTCTGTATGAACATCGAGATCTCAGAAACTATAAAAGCTAGAGCTACGAAATTTGGAGACAACATATCAAAATTCGGTAGGCAGCTGAAGTTTATTTTAGATGTTGTCCACGCCTCCTTCCGCCTCCGTAAATCGAAAAAACCGATTTCCAAGCATCATGTTAAAGCTAGAACGTTCAGTTTTGGCACACACAATGGTAATCATCACCTTAATGATCTCTGAAAATTTGGTTACAATCGAGCAAAAAACACAGAAGTTATTAACGAATTACTTTTATAAGGTGAAATCGGAGGCAGCTGCACCTGTACAGCTAGCCGTTCCTACTTTTTCTTTTTCATTTGATCGTGTTTATTATGCTTCTCTAAAAGTTGTATCAATTTCATAGTCTTATCATTAGGGTAACTATATTGATATTATGTTTTTAGGCCATGGATATTAAAAAAATCATGACCGTTTGCGTTTGTCCGAATGTGCGATACGGGCAGAAGGAGGCGTCTGCTACCCCATAAACTATATACATTCTTGATCAGCATCAACAGCCGAGTCGATATAGCCCTGTCTGTGTGTCCATCTGTCTGTATGAACATCGAGATCTCAGAAACTATAAAAGCTAGAGCTACGAAATTTGGAGACAACATGTCAATATTCGGTAGGCAGCTGAAGTTTATTTTAGATGTTGTCCACGCCTCCTTTCGCCTCCGTAAATCGAAAAAAACGATTTCCAAGCATCATGTTAAAGCTAGAACGTTCAGTTTTGGCACACACAATGGTAATCATCACCTTAATGATCTCTGAAAATTTGGTTACAATCGAGCAAAAAACACAGAAGTTATTAACGAATTACTTTTATAAGGTGAAATCGGAGGCAGCTGCACCTGTACAGCTAGCCGTTCCTACTTTTTCTTTTTCATTTGATCGTGTTTATTATGCTTCTCTAAATGTTGTATCAATTTCATAGTCTTATCATTAGGGTAACTATATTGATATTATGTTTTTAGGCCATGGATATTAAAAAAATCATGACCGTTTGCGTTTGTCCGAATGTGCGATACAGGCAGAAGGAGGCGTCTGCTACCCCATAAACTATATACATTCTTGATCAGCATCAACAGCCGAGTCGATATAGCCCTGTCTGTGTGTCCATCTGTCTGTATGAACATCGAGATCTCAGAAACTATAAAAGCTAGAGCTACGAAATTTGGAGACAACATATCAAAATTCGGTAGGCAGCTGAAGTTTATTTTAGATGTTGTCCACGCCTCCTTTCGCCTCCGTAAATCGAAAAAACGATTTCCAAGCATCATGTTAAAGCTAGAACGTTCAGTTTTGGCACACACAATGGTAATCATCACCTTAATGATCTCTGAAAATTTGGTTACAATCGAGCAAAAAACACAGAAGTTATTAACGAATTACTTTTATAAGGTGAAATCGGAGGCAGCTGCACAGTACATTGCCGTTCCTACTTTTCTTTTTTCATTTGATCGTGTTTATTATGCTTCTCTAAAAGTTGTATCAATTTCATAGTCTTATCATTAGGGTAACTATATTGATATTATGTTTTTAGGCCATGGATATTAAAAAAATCATGACCGTTTGCGTTTGTCCGAATGTGCGATACAGGCAGAAGGAGGCGTCTGCTACCCCATAAACTATATACATTCTTGATCAGCATCAACAGCCGAGTCGATATAGCCCTGTCTGTGTGTCCATCTGTCTGTATGAACATCGAGATCTCAGAAACTATAAAAGCTAGAGCTACGAAATTTGGAGACAACATGTCAATATTCGGTAGGCAGCTGAAGTTTATTTTAGATGTTGTCCACGCCTCCTTTCGCCTCCGTAAATCGAAAAAAACGATTTCCAAGCATCATGTTAAAGCTAGAACGTTCAGTTTTGGCACACACAATGGTAATCATCACCTTAATGATCTCTGAAAATTTGGTTACAATCGAGCAAAAAACACAGAAGTTATTAACGAATTACTTTTATAAGGTGAAATCGGAGGCAGCTGCACCTGTACAGCTAGCCGTTCCTACTTTTTCTTTTTCATTTGATCGTGTTTATTATGCTTCTCTAAAAGTTGTATCAATTTCATAGTCTTATCATTAGGGTAACTATATTGATATTATGTTTTTAGGCCATGGATATTAAAAAAATCATGACCGTTTGCGTTTGTCCGAATGTGCGATACAGGCAGAAGGAGGCGTCTGCTACCCCATAAACTATATACATTCTTGATCAGCATCAACAGCCGAGTCGATATAGCCCTGTCTGTGTGTCCATCTGTCTGTATGAACATCGAGATCTCAGAAACTATAAAAGCTAGAGCTACGAAATTTGGAGACAACATATCAAAATTCGGTAGGCAGCTGAAGTTTATTTTAGATGTTGTCCACGCCTCCTTCCGCCTCCGTAAATCGAAAAAAACGATTTCCAAGCATCATGTTAAAGCTAGAACGTTCAGTTTTGGCACACACAATGGTAATCATCACCTTAATGATCTCTGAAAATTTGGTTACAATCGAGCAAAAAACACAGAAGTTATTAACGAATTACTTTTATAAGGTGAAATCGGAGGCAGCTGCACCTGTACAGCTAGCCGTTCCTACTTTTTCTTTTTCATTTGATCGTGTTTATTATGCTTCTCTAAAAGTTGTATCAATTTCATAGTCTTATCATTAGGGTAACTATATTGATATTATGTTTTTAGGCCATGGATATTAAAAAAATCATGACCGTTTGCGTTTGTCCGAATGTGCGATACAGGCAGAAGGAGGCGTCTGCTACCCCATAAACTATATACATTCTTGATCAGCATCAACAGCCGAGTCGATATAGCCCTGTCTGTGTGTCCATCTGTCTGTATGAACATCGAGATCTCAGAAACTATAAAAGCTAGAGCTACGAAATTTGGAGACAACATGTCAATATTCGGTAGGCAGCTGAAGTTTATTTTAGATGTTGTCCACGCCTCCTTCCGCCTCCGTAAATCGAAAAAAACGATTTCCAAGCATCATGTTAAAGCTAGAACGTTCAGTTTTGGCACACACAATGGTAATCATCACCTTAATGATCTCTGAAAATTTGGTTACAATCGAGCAAAAAACACAGAAGTTATTAACGAATTACTTTTATAAGGTGAAATCGGAGGCAGCTGCACCATGTACAGCTAGCCGTTCCTACTTTTTCTTTTTCATTTGATCGTGTTTATTATGCTTCTCTAAAAGTTGTATCAATTTCATAGTCTTATCATTAGGGTAACTATATTGATATTATGTTTTTAGGCCATGGATATTAAAAAATCATGACCGTTTGCGTTTGTCCGAATGTGCGATACAGGCAGAAGGAGGCGTCTGCTACCCCATAAACTATATACATTCTTGATCAGCATCAACAGCCGAGTCGATATAGCCCTGTCTGTGTGTCCATCTGTCTGTATGAACATCGAGATCTCAGAAACTATAAAAGCTAGAGCTACGAAATTTGGAGACAACATATCAAAATTCGGTAGGCAGCTGAAGTTTATTTTAGATGTTGTCCACGCCTCCTTCCGCCTCCGTAAATCGAAAAAACGATTTCCAAGCATCATGTTAAAGCTAGAACGTTCAGTTTTGGCACACACAATGGTAATCATCACCTTAATGATCTCTGAAAATTTGGTTACAATCGAGCAAAAAACACAGAAGTTATTAACGAATTACTTTTATAAGGTGAAATCGGAGGCAGCTGCACCTGTACAGCTAGCCGTTCCTACTTTTCTTTTTCATTTGATCGTGTTTATTATGCTTCTCTAAAAGTTGTATCAATTTCATAGTCTTATCATTAGGGTAACTATATTGATATTATGTTTTTAGGCCATGGATATTAAAAAAATCATGACCGTTTGCGTTTGTCCGAATGTGCGATACAGGCAGAAGGAGGCGTCTGCTACCCCATAAACTATATACATTCTTGATCAGCATCAACAGCCGAGTCGATATAGCCCTGTCTGTGTGTCCATCTGTCTGTATGAACATCGAGATCTCAGAAACTATAAAAGCTAGAGCTACGAAATTTGGAGACAACATATCAAAATTCGGTAGGCAGCTGAAGTTTATTTTAGATGTTGTCCACGCCTCCTTCCGCCTCCGTAAATCGAAAAAAACGATTTCCAAGCATCATGTTAAAGCTAGAACGTTCAGTTTTGGCACACACAATGGTAATCATCACCTTAATGATCTCTGAAAATTTGGTTACAATCGAGCAAAAAACACAGAAGTTATTAACGAATTACTTTTATAAGGTGAAATCGGAGGCAGCTGCACCTGTACAGCTAGCCGTTCCTACTTTTCTTTTTCATTTGATCGTGTTTATTATGCTTCTCTAAATGTTGTATCAATTTCATAGTCTTATCATTAGGGTAACTATATTGATATTATGTTTTTAGGCCATGGATATTAAAAAAATCATGACCGTTTGCGTTTGTCCGAATGTGCGATACAGGCAGAAGGAGGCGTCTGCTACCCCATAAACTATATACATTCTTGATCAGCATCAACAGCCGAGTCGATATAGCCCTGTCTGTGTGTCCATCTGTCTGTATGAACATCGAGATCTCAGAAACTATAAAAGCTAGAGCTACGAAATTTGGAGACAACATATCAAAATTCGGTAGGCAGCTGAAGTTTATTTTAGATGTTGTCCACGCCTCCTTCCGCCTCCGTAAATCGAAAAAAACGATTTCCAAGCATCATGTTAAAGCTAGAACGTTCAGTTTTGGCACACACAATGGTAATCATCACCTTAATGATCTCTGAAAATTTGGTTACAATCGAGCAAAAAACACAGAAGTTATTAACGAATTACTTTTATAAGGTGAAATCGGAGGCAGCTGCACCTGTACAGCTAGCCGTTCCTACTTTTTCTTTTTCATTTGATCGTGTTTATTATGCTTCTCTAAATGTTGTATCAATTTCATAGTCTTATCATTAGGGTAACTATATTGATATTATGTTTTTAGGCCATGGATATTAAAAAATCATGACCGTTTGCGTTTGTCCGAATGTGCGATACAGGCAGAAGGAGGCGTCTGCTACCCCATAAACTATATACATTCTTGATCAGCATCAACAGCCGAGTCGATATAGCCCTGTCTGTGTGTCCATCTGTCTGTATGAACATCGAGATCTCAGAAACTATAAAAGCTAGAGCTACGAAATTTGGAGACAACATATCAAAATTCGGTAGGCAGCTGAAGTTTATTTTAGATGTTGTCCACGCCTCCTTCCGCCTCCGTAAATCGAAAAAAACGATTTCCAAGCATCATGTTAAAGCTAGAACGTTCAGTTTTGGCACACACAATGGTAATCATCACCTTAATGATCTCTGAAAATTTGGTTACAATCGAGCAAAAACACAGAAGTTATTAACGAATTACTTTTATAAGGTGAAATCGGAGGCAGCTGCACAGCTTGCCGTTCCTACTTTTTCTTTTTCATTTGATCGTGTTTATTATGCTTCTCTAAAAGTTGTATCAATTTCATAGTCTTATCATTAGGGTAACTATATTGATATTATGTTTTTAGGCCATGGATATTAAAAAAATCATGACCGTTTGCGTTTGTCCGAATGTGCGATACAGGCAGAAGGAGGCGTCTGCTACCCCATAAACTATATACATTCTTGATCAGCATCAACAGCCGAGTCGATATAGCCCTGTCTGTGTGTCCATCTGTCTGTATGAACATCGAGATCTCAGAAACTATAAAAGCTAGAGCTACGAAATTTGGAGACAACATATCAAAATTCGGTAGGCAGCTGAAGTTTATTTTAGATGTTGTCCACGCCTCCTTCCGCCTCCGTAAATCGAAAAAACCGATTTCCAAGCATCATGTTAAAGCTAGAACGTTCAGTTTTGGCACACACAATGGTAATCATCACCTTAATGATCTCTGAAAATTTGGTTACAATCGAGCAAAAAACACAGAAGTTATTAACGAATTACTTTTATAAGGTGAAATCGGAGGCAGCTGCACCTGTACAGCTAGCCGTTCCTACTTTTTCTTTTTCATTTGATCGTGTTTATTATGCTTCTCTAAAAGTTGTATCAATTTCATAGTCTTATCATTAGGGTAACTATATTGATATTATGTTTTTAGGCCATGGATATTAAAAAAATCATGACCGTTTGCGTTTGTCCGAATGTGCGATACAGGCAGAAGGAGGCGTCTGCTACCCCATAAACTATATACATTCTTGATCAGCATCAACAGCCAAGTCGATATAGCCCTGTCTGTGTGTCCATCTGTCTGTATGAACATCGAGATCTCAGAAACTATAAAAGCTAGAGCTACGAAATTTGGAGACAACATGTCAATATTCGGTAGGCAGCTGAAGTTTATTTTAGATGTTGTCCACGCCTCCTTCCGCCTCCGTAAATCGAAAAAACGATTTCCAAGCATCATGTTAAAGCTAGAACGTTCAGTTTTGGCACACACAATGGTAATCATCACCTTAATGATCTCTGAAAATTTGGTTACAATCGAGCAAAAAACACAGAAGTTATTAACGAATTACTTTTATAAGGTGAAATCGGAGGCAGCTGCACCTGTACAGCTAGCCGTTCCTACTTTTTCTTTTTCATTTGATCGTGTTTATTATGCTTCTCTAAATGTTGTATCAATTTCATAGTCTTATCATTAGGGTAACTATATTGATATTATGTTTTTAGGCCATGGATATTAAAAAAATCATGAACGTTTGCGTTTGTCCGAATGTGCGATACGGGCAGAAGGAGGCGTCTGCTACCCCATAAACTATATACATTCTTGATTAGCATCAACAGCCAAGTCGATATAGCCGTGTCTGTGTGTCCATCTGTCTGTATGAACATCGAGATCTCAGAAACTATAAAAGCTTGAGCTACGAAATTTGGAGACAACATGTCAATATTCGGTAGGCAGCTGAAGTTTATTTTAGATGTTGTCCACGCCTCCTTCCGCCTCCGTAAATCGAAAAAAACGATTTCCAAGCATCATGTTAAAGCTAGAACGTTCAGTTTTGGCACACACAATGGTAATCATCACCTTAATGATCTCTGAAAATTTGGTTACAATCGAGCAAAAAACACAGAAGTTATTAACGAATTACTTTTATAAGGTGAAATCGGAGGCAGCTGCACCTGTACAGCTAGCCGTTCCTACTTTTTCTTTTTCATTTGATCGTGTTTATTATGCTTCTCTAAATGTTGTATCAATTTCATAGTCTTATCATTAGGGTAACTATATTGATATTATGTTTTTAGGCCATGGATATTAAAAAAATCATGACCGTTTGCGTTTGTCCGAATGTGCGATACAGGCAGAAGGAGGCGTCTGCTACCCCATAAACTATATACATTCTTGATCAGCATCAACAGCCGAGTCGATATAGCCCTGTCTGTGTGTCCATCTGTCTGTATGAACATCGAGATCTCAGAAACTATAAAAGCTAGAGCTACGAAATTTGGAGACAACATATCAAAATTCGGTAGGCAGCTGAAGTTTATTTTAGATGTTGTCCACGCCTCCTTCCGCCTCCGTAAATCGAAAAAACGATTTCCAAGCATCATGTTAAAGCTAGAACGTTCAGTTTTGGCACACACAATGGTAATCATCACCTTAATGATCTCTGAAAATTTGGTTACAATCGAGCAAAAAACACAGAAGTTATTAACGAATTACTTTTATAAGGTGAAATCGGAGGCAGCTGCACAGCTTGCCGTTCCTACTTTTTCTTTTTCATTTGATCGTGTTTATTATGCTTCTCTAAAAGTTGTATCAATTTCATAGTCTTATCATTAGGGTAACTATATTGATATTATGTTTTTAGGCCATGGATATTAAAAAAATCATGACCGTTTGCGTTTGTCCGAATGTGCGATACAGGCAGAAGGAGGCGTCTGCTACCCCATAAACTATATACATTCTTGATCAGCATCAACAGCCGAGTCGATATAGCCCTGTCTGTGTGTCCATCTGTCTGTATGAACATCGAGATCTCAGAAACTATAAAAGCTAGAGCTAGGAAATTTGGAGACAACATATCAAAATTCGGTAGGCAGCTGAAGTTTATTTTAGATGTTGTCCACGCCTCCTTCCGCCTCCGTAAATCGAAAAAACCGATTTCCAAGCATCATGTTAAAGCTAGAACGTTCAGTTTTGGCACACACAATGGTAATCATCACCTTAATGATCTCTGAAAATTTGGTTACAATCGAGCAAAAAACACAGAAGTTATTAACGAATTACTTTTATAAGGTGAAATCGGAGGCAGCTGCACCTGTACAGCTAGCCGTTCCTACTTTTTCTTTTTCATTTGATCGTGTTTATTATGCTTCTCTAAAAGTTGTATCAATTTCATAGTCTTATCATTAGGGTAACTATATTGATATTATGTTTTTTAGGCCATGGATATTAAAAAATCATGACCGTTTGCGTTTGTCCGAATGTGCGATACAGGCAGAAGGAGGCGTCTGCTACCCCATAAACTATATACATTCTTGATTAGCATCAACAGCCACGTCGATATAGCCCTGTCTGTGTGTCCATCTGTCTGTATGAACATCGAGATCTCAGAAACTATAAAAGCTTGAGCTACGAAATTTGGAGACAACATGTCAATATTCGGTAGGCAGCTGAAGTTTATTTTAGATGTTGTCCACGCCTCCTTCCGTCTCCGTAAATCGAAAAAACGATTTCCAAGCATCATGTTAAAGATAGAACGTTCAGTTTTGGCACACACAATGGTAATCATCACCTTAATGATCTCTGAAAATTTGGTTACAATCGAGCAAAAAACACAGAAGTTATTAACGAATTACTTTTATAAGGTGAAATCGGAGGCAGCTGCACCTGTACAGCTAGCCGTTCCTACTTTTTCTTTTTCATTTGATCGTGTTTATTATGCTTCTCTAAAAGTTGTATCAATTTCATAGTCTTATCATTAGGGTAACTATATTGATATTATGTTTTTAGGCCATGGATATTAAAAAAATCATGACCGTTTGCGTTTGTCCGAATGTGCGATACAGGCAGAAGGAGGCGTCTGCTACCCCATAAACTATATACATTCTTGATCAGCATCAACAGCCGAGTCGATATAGCCCTGTCTGTGTGTCCATCTGTCTGTATGAACATCGAGATCTCAGAAACTATAAAAGCTAGAGCTAGGAAATTTGGAGACAACATATCAAAATTCGGTAGGCAGCTGAAGTTTATTTTAGATGTTGTCCACGCCTCCTTCCGCCTCCGTAAATCGAAAAAACCGATTTCCAAGCATCATGTTAAAGCTAGAACGTTCAGTTTTGGCACACACAATGGTAATCATCACCTTAATGATCTCTGAAAATTTGGTTACAATCGAGCAAAAAACACAGAAGTTATTAACGAATTACTTTTACAAGGTGAAA
Organism: Drosophila pruinosa; assembly: GCA_018150935.1. NCBI lineage: Eukaryota > Metazoa > Arthropoda > Insecta > Diptera > Drosophilidae > Drosophila > Drosophila pruinosa. The sequence continues at coordinate 62,633 of JAECWR010000256.1, read as the reverse complement.
TCGGAGGCAGCTGCACCTGTACAGCTAGCCGTTCCTACTTTTTCTTTTTCATTTGATCGTGTTTATTATGCTTCTCTAAAAGTTGTATCAATTTCATAGTCTTATCATTAGGGTAACTATATTGATATTATGTTTTTAGGCCATGGATATTAAAAAAATCATGACCGTTTGCGTTTGTCCGAATGTGCGATACAGGCAGAAGGAGGCGTCTGCTACCCCATAAACTATATACATTCTTGATTAGCATCAACAGCCACGTCGATATAGCCCTGTCTGTGTGTCCATCTGTCTGTATGAACATCGAGATCTCAGAAACTATAAAAGCTTGAGCTACGAAATTTGGAGACAACATGTCAATATTCGGTAGGCAGCTGAAGTTTATTTTAGATGTTGTCCACGCCTCCTTCCGTCTCCGTAAATCGAAAAAAACGATTTCCAAGCATCATGTTAAAGATAGAACGTTCAGTTTTGGCACACACAATGGTAATCATCACCTTAATGATCTCTGAAAATTTGGTTACAATCGAGCAAAAAACACAGAAGTTATTAACGAATTACTTTTATAAGGTGAAATCGGAGGCAGCTGCACCTGTACAGCTAGCCGTTCCTACTTTTTCTTTTTCATTTGATCGTGTTTATTATGCTTCTCTAAATGTTGTATCAATTTCATAGTCTTATCATTAGGGTAACTATATTGATATTATGTTTTAGGCCATGGATATTAAAAAATCATGACCGTTTGCGTTTGTCCGAATGTGCGATACAGGCAGAAGGAGGCGTCTGCTACCCCATAAACTATATACATTCTTGATCAGCATCAACAGCCGAGTCGATATAGCCCTGTCTGTGTGTCCATCTGTCTGTATGAACATCGAGATCTCAGAAACTATAAAAGCTAGAGCTACGAAAATTGGAGACAACATATCAAAATTCGGTAGGCAGCTGAAGTTTATTTTAGATGTTGTCCACGGCTCCTTCCGCCTCCGTAAATCGAAAAAACGATTTCCAAGCATCATGTTAAAGCTAGAACGTTCAGTTTTGGCACACACAATGGTAATCATCACCTTAATGATCTCTGAAAATTTGGTTACAATCGAGCAAAAAACACAGAAGTTATTAACGAATTACTTTTATAAGGTGAAATCGGAGGCAGCTGCACCTGTACAGCTAGCCGTTCCTACTTTTTCTTTTTCATTTGATCGTGTTTATTATGCTTCTCTAAATGTTGTATCAATTTCATAGTCTTATCATTAGGGTAACTATATTGATATTATGTTTTTAGGCCATGGATATTAAAAAAATCATGACCGTTTGCGTTTGTCCGAATGTGCGATACAGGCAGAAGGAGGCGTCTGCTACCCCATAAACTATATACATTCTTGATCAGCATCAACAGCCGAGTCGATATAGCCCTGTCTGTGTGTCCATCTGTCTGTATGAACATCGAGATCTCAGAAACTATAAAAGCTAGAGCTACGAAAATTGGAGACAACATATCAAAATTCGGTAGGCAGCTGAAGTTTATTTTAGATGTTGTCCACGGCTCCTTCCGCCTCTGTAAATCGAAAAAAACCGATTTCCAAGCATCATGTTAAAGCTAGAACGTTCAGTTTTGGCACACACAATGGTAATCATCACCTTAATGATCTCTGAAAATTTGGTTACAATCGAGCAAAAAACACAGAAGTTATTAACGAATTACTTTTATAAGGTGAAATCGGAGGCAGCTGCACCTGTACAGCTAGCCGTTCCTACTTTTTCCTTTTCATTTGATCGTGTTTATTATGCTTCTCTAAAAGTTGTATCAATTTCATAGTCTTATCATTAGGGTAACTATATTGATATTATGTTTTTAGGCCATGGATATTAAAAAAATCATGACCGTTTGCGTTTGTCCGAATGTGCGATACGGGCAGAAGGAGTCGTCTGCTACCCCATAAACTATATACATTCTTGATTAGCATCAACAGCCAAGTCGATATAGCCCTGTCTGTGTGTCCATCTGTCTGTATGAACATCGAGATCTCAGAAACTATAAAAGCTTGAGCTACGAAATTTGGAGACAACATGTCAATATTCGGTAGGCAGCTGAAGTTTATTTTAGATGTTGTCCACGCCTCCTTCCGCCTCCGTAAATCGAAAAAACGATTTTCAAGCATCATGTTAAAGCTAGAACGTTCAGTTTTGGCAGACACAATGGTAATCATCACCTTAATGATCTCTGAAAATTTGGTTACAATCGAGCAAAAACACAGAAGTTATTAACGAATTACTTTTATAAGGTGAAATCGGAGGCAGCTGCACCTGTACAGCTAGCCGTTCCTACTTTTTCTTTTTCATTTGATCGTGTTTATTATGCTTCTCTAAATGTTGTATCAATTTCATAGTCTTATCATTAGGGAAACTATATTGATATTATGTTTTTAGGCCATGGATATTAAAAAAATCATGACCGTTTGCGTTTGTCCGAATGTGCGATACAGGCAGAAGGAGGCGTCTGCTACCCCATAAATTATATACATTCTTGATCAGCATCAACAGCCGAGTCGATATAGCCCTGTCTGTGTGTCCATCTGTCTGTATGAACATCGAGATCTCAGAAACTATAAAAGCTAGAGCTACGAAATTTGGAGACAACATATCAAAATTCGGTAGGCAGCTGAAGTTTATTTTAGATGTTGTCCACGCCTCCTTCTGCCTCCGTAAATCGAAAAAACCGATTTCCAAGCATCATGTTAAAGCTAGAACGTTCAGTTTTGGCACACACAATGGTAATCATCACCTTAATGATCTCTGAAAATTTGGTTACAATCGAGCAAAAACACAGAAGTTATTAACGAATTACTTTTATAAGGTGAAATCGGAGGCAGCTGCACCTGTACAGCTAGCCGTTCCTACTTTTTCTTTTTCATTTGATCGTGTTTATTATGCTTCTCTAAATGTTGTATCAATTTCATAGTCTTATCATTAGGGTAACTATATTGATATTATGTTTTTAGGCCATGGATATTAAAAAAATCATGACCGTTTGCGTTTGTCCGAATGTGCGATACGGGCAGAAGGAGGCGTCTGCTACCCCATAAACTATATACATTCTTGATTAGCATCAACAGCCAAGTCGATATAGCCCTGTCTGTGTGTCCATCTGTCTGTATGAACATCGAGATCTCAGAAACTATAAAAGCTTGAGCTACGAAATTTGGAGACAACATGTCAATATTCGGTAGGCAGCTGAAGTTTATTTTAGATGTTGTCCACGCCTCCTTCCGCCTCCGTAAATCGAAAAAAACGATTTCCAAGCATCATGTTAAAGCTAGAACGTTCAGTTTTGGCACACACAATGGTAATCATCACCTTAATGATCTCTGAAAATTTGGTTACAATCGAGCAAAAACACAGAAGTTATTAACGAATTACTTTTATAAGGTGAAATCGGAGGCAGCTGCACCTGTACAGCTAGCCGTTCCTACTTTTTCTTTTTCATTTGATCGTGTTTATTATGCTTCTCTAAATGTTGTATCAATTTCATAGTCTTATCATTAGGAAACTATATTGATATTATGTTTTTAGGCCATGGATATTAAAAATCATGACCGTTTGCGTTTGTCCGAATGTGCGATACAGGCAGAAGGAGGCGTCTGCTACCCCATAAATTATATACATTCTTGATCAGCATCAACAGCCGAGTCGATATAGCCCTGTCTGTGTGTCCATCTGTCTGTATGAACATCGAGATCTCAGAAACTATAAAAGCTAGAGCTACGAAATTTGGAGACAACATATCAAAATTCGGTAGGCAGCTGAAGTTTATTTTAGATGTTGTCCACGCCTCCTTCTGCCTCCGTAAATCGAAAAAACCGATTTCCAAGCATCATGTTAAAGCTAGAACGTTCAGTTTTGGCACACACAATGGTAATCATCACCTTAATGATCTCTGAAAATTTGGTTACAATCGAGCAAAAACACAGAAGTTATTAACGAATTACTTTTATAAGGTGAAATCGGAGGCAGCTGCACAGCTTGCCGTTCCTACTTTTTCTTTTTTATTTGATCGTGTTTATTATGCTTCTCTAAATGTTGTATCAATTTCATAGTCTTATCATTAGGGTAACTATATTGATATTATGTTTTTAGGCCATGGATATTAAAAAAATCATGACCGTTTGCGTTTGTCCGAATGTGCGATACGGGCAGAAGGAGGCGTCTGCTACCCCATAAACTATATACATTCTTGATTAGCATCAACAGCCAAGTCGATATAGCCCTGTCTGTGTGTCCATCTGTCTGTATGAACATCGAGATCTCAGAAACTATAAAAGCTTGAGCTACGAAATTTGGAGACAACATGTCAATATTCGGTAGGCAGCTGAAGTTTATTTTAGATGTTGTCCACGCCTCCTTCCGCCTCCGTAAATCGAAAAAACGATTTCCAAGCATCATGTTAAAGCTAGAACGTTCAGTTTTGGCACACACAATGGTAATCATCACCTTAATGATCTCTGAAAATTTGGTTACAATCGAGCAAAAACACAGAAGTTATTAACGAATTACTTTTATAAGGTGAAATCGGAGGCAGCTGCACCTGTACAGCTAGCCGTTCCTACTTTTCTTTTTCATTTGATCGTGTTTATTATGCTTCTCTAAATGTTGTATCAATTTCATAGTCTTATCATTAGGAAACTATATTGATATTATGTTTTTAGGCCATGGATATTAAAAAAATCATGACCGTTTGCGTTTGTCCGAATGTGCGATACAGGCAGAAGGAGGCGTCTGCTACCCCATAAATTATATACATTCTTGATCAGCATCAACAGCCGAGTCGATATAGCCCTGTCTGTGTGTCCATCTGTCTGTATGAACATCGAGATCTCAGAAACTATAAAAGCTAGAGCTACGAAATTTGGAGACAACATATCAAAATTCGGTAGGCAGCTGAAGTTTATTTTAGATGTTGTCCACGCCTCCTTCTGCCTCCGTAAATCGAAAAACCGATTTCCAAGCATCATGTTAAAGCTAGAACGTTCAGTTTTGGCACACACAATGGTAATCATCACCTTAATGATCTCTGAAAATTTGGTTACAATCGAGCAAAAAACACAGAAGTTATTAACGAATTACTTTTATAAGGTGAAATCGGAGGCAGCTGCACCTGTACAGCTAGCCATTCCTACTTTTTCTTTTTCATTTGATCGTGTTTATTATGCTTCTCTAAAAGTTGTATCAATTTCATAGTCTTATCATTAGGGTAACTATATTGATATTATGTTTTTAGGCCATGGATATTAAAAAAATCATGACCGTTTGCGTTTGTTCGAATGTGCGAAACGGGCAGAAGGAGGCGTCTGCTACCCCATAAACTATATACATTCTTGATTAGCATCAACAGCCAAGTCGATATAGCCCTGTCTGTGTGTCCATCTGTCTGTATGAACATCGAGATCTCAGAAACTATAAAAGCTAGAACTACGAAATTTGGAGACAACATATCAAAATTCGGTAGGCAGCTGAAGTTTATTTTAGATGTTGTCCACGCCTCCTTCCGCCTCCGTAAATCGAAAAAACGATTTCCACGCATCATGTTAAAGCTAGAACGTTCAGTTTTGGCACACACAATGGTAATCATCACCTTAATGATCTCTGAAAATTTGGTTACAATCGAGCAAAAAACACAGAAGTTATTAACGAATAACTTTTATAAGGTGAAATCGGAGACAGCTGCACCTGTACAGCTAGCCGTTCCTACTTTTTCTTTTTCATTTGATCGTGTTTATTATGCTTCTCTAAATGTTGTATCAATTTCATAGTCTTATCATTAGGGTAACTATATTGATATTATGTTTTTAGGCCATGGATATTAAAAAAATCATGACCGTTTGCGTTTGTCCGAATGTGCGATACAGGCAGAAGGAGGCGTCTGCTACCCCATAAACTATATACATTCTTGATCAGCATCAACAGCCGAGTCGATATAGCCCTGTCTGTGTGTCCATCTGTCTGTATGAACATCGAGATCTCAGAAACTATAAAAGCTAGAGCTACGAAATTTGGAGACAACATATCAAAATTCGGTAGGCAGCTGAAGTTTATTTTAGATGTTGTCCACGCCTCCTTCCGCCTCCGTAAATCGAAAAAACGATTTCCAAGCATCATGTTAAAGCTAGAACGTTCAGTTTTGGCACACACAATGGTAATCATCACCTTAATGATCTCTGAAAATTTGGTTACAATCGAGCAAAAAACACAGAAGATATTAACGAATTACTTTTATAAGGTGAAATCGGAGGCAGCTGCACCTGTACAGCTAGCCTTTCCTACTTTTTCTTTTTCATTTGATCGTGTTTATTATGCTTCTCTAAATGTTGTATCAATTTCATAGTCTTATCATTAGGGTAACTATATTGATATTATGTTTTTAGGCCATGGATATTAAAAAAATCATGACCGTTTGCGTTTGTCCGAATGTGCGATACAGGCAGAAGGAGGCGTCTGCTACCCCATAAACTATATACATTCTTGATCAGCATCAACAGCCAAGTCGATATAGCCCTGTCTGTGTGTCCATCTGTCTGTATGAACATCGAGATCTCAGAAACTATAAAAGCTAGAGCTACGAAATTTGGAGACAACATATCAAAATTCGGTAAGCAACTGAAGTTTATTTTAGATGTTGTGCACGCCTCCTTCCGCCTCCGTAAATCGAAAAAACGATTTCCAAGCATCATGTTAAAGCTAGAACGTTCAGTTTTGGCACACACAATGGTAATCATCACCTTAATGATCTCTGAAAATTTGGTCACAATCGAGCAAAAAACACAGAAGTTATTAACGAATTACTTTTATAAGGTGAAATCGGAGGCAGCTGCACAGCTTGCCGTTCCTACTTTTTCTTTTTCATTTGATCGTGTTTATTATGATTCTCTAAATGTTGTATCAATTTCATAGTCTTATCATTAGGGTAACTATATTGATATTATGTTTTTAGGCCATGGATATTAAAAAATCATGACCGTTTGCGTTTGTTCGAATGTGCGAAACGGGCAGAAGGAGGCGTCTGCTACCCCATAAACTATATACATTCTTGATTAGCATCAACAGCCAAGTCGATATAGCCCTGTCTGTGTGTCCATCTGTCTGTATGAACATCGAGATCTCAGAAACTATAAAAGCTAGAACTACGAAATTTGGAGACAACATATCAAAATTCGGTAGGCAGCTGAAGTTTATTTTAGATGTTGTCCACGCCTCCTTCCGCTTCCGTAAATCGAAAAAAACGATTTCCAAGCATCATGTTAAAGCTAGAACGTTCAGTTTTGGCACACACAATGGTAATCATCACCTTAATGATCTCTGAAAATTTGGTTACAATCGAGCAAAAACACAGAAGTTATTAACGAATTACTTTTATAAGGTGAAATCGGAGGCAGCTGCACCTGTACAGCTAGCCTTTCCTACTTTTTCTTTTTCATTTGATCGTGTTTATTATGCTTCTCTAAATGTTGTATCAATTTCATAGTCTTATCATTAGGGTAACTATATTGATATTATGTTTTTAGGCCATGGATATTAAAAAAATCATGACCGTTTGCGTTTGTCCGAATGTGCGATACAGGCAGAAGGAGGCGTCTGCTACCCCATAAACTATATACATTCTTGATCAGCATCAACAGCCGAGTCGATATAGCCCTGTCTGTGTGTCCATCTGTCTGTATGAACATCGAGATCTCAGAAACTATAAAAGCTAGAACTACGAAATTTGGAGACAACATATCAAAATTCGGTAAGCAGCTGAAGTTTATTTTAGATGTTGTCCACGCCTCCTTCCGCCTCCGTAAATCGAAAAAAACGATTTCCAAGCATCATATTAAAGCTAGAACGTTCAGTTTTGGCACACACAATGGTAATCATCACCTTAATGATCTCTGAAAATTTGGTCACAATCGAGCAAAAACACAGAAGTTATTAACGAATTACTTTTATAAGGTGAAATCGGAGGCAGCTGCACAGCTTGCCGTTCCTACTTTTTCTTTTCATTTGATCGTGTTTATTATGCTTCTCTAAAAGTTGTATCAATTTCATAGTCTTATCATTAGGGTAACTATATTGATATTATGTGTTTTTAGGCCATGGATATTAAAAAATCATGACCGTTTGCGTTTGTTCGAATGTGCGAAACGGGCAGAAGGAGGCGTCTGCTACCCCATAAACTATATACATTCTTGATTAGCATCAACAGCCAAGTCGATATAGCCCTGTCTGTGTGTCCATCTGTCTGTATGAACATCGAGATCTCAGAAACTATAAAAGTTAGAACTACGAAATTTGGAGACAACATATCAAAATTCGGTAGGCAGCTGAAGTTTATTTTAGATGTTGTCCACGCCTCCTTCCGCCTCTGTAAATCGAAAAAACGATTTCCAAGCATCATGTTTAAGATAGAACGTTCAGTTTTGGCACACACAATGGTAATCATCACCTTAATGATCTCTGAAAATTTGGTTACAATCGAGCAAAAAACACAGAAGTTATTAACGAATTACTTTTATAAGGTGAAATCGGAGGCAGCTGCACCTGTACAGCTAGCCTTTCCTACTTTTTCTTTTTCATTTGATCGTGTTTATTATGCTTCTCTAAATGTTGTATCAATTTCATAGTCTTATCATTAGGGTAACTATATTGATATTATGTTTTTAGGCCATGGATATTAAAAAAATCATGACCGTTTGCGTTTGTCCGAATGTGCGATACAGGCAGAAGGAGGCGTCTGCTACCCCATAAACTACATACATTCTTGATCAGCATCAACAGCCGAGTCGATATAGCCCTGTCTGTGTGTCCATCTCTCTGTATGAACATCGAGATCTCAGAAACTATAAAAGCTAGAACTACGAAATTTGGAGACAACATATCAAAATTCGGTAAGCAGCTGAAGTTTATTTTAGATGTTGTCCACGCCTCCTTCCGCCTCCGTAAATCGAAAAAAACGATTTCCAAGCATCATATTAAAGCTAGAACGTTCAGTTTTGGCACACACAATGGTAATCATCACCTTAATGATCTCTGAAAATTTGGTTACAATCGAGCAAAAAACACAGAAGTTATTAACGAATTACTTTTATAAGGTGAAATCGGAGGCAGCTGCACAGCTTGCCGTTCCTACTTTTTCTTTTTCATTTGATCGTGTTTATTATGCTTCTCTAAATGTTGTATCAATTTCATAGTCTTATCATTAGGGTAACTATATTGATATTATGTTTTTAGGCCATGGATATTAAAAAAATCATGACCGTTTGCGTTTGTTCGAATGTGCGAAACGGGCAGAAGGAGGCGTCTGCTACCCCATAAACTATATACATTCTTGATTAGCATCAACAGCCAAGTCGATATAGCCCTGTCTGTGTGTCCATCTGTCTGTATGAACATCGAGATCTCAGAAACTATAAAAGCTAGAACTACGAAATTTGGAGACAACATATCAAAATTCGGTAGGCAGCTGAAGTTTATTTTAGATGTTGTCCACGCCTCCTTCCGCTTCCGTAAATCGAAAAAACGATTTCCAAGCATCATGTTAAAGCTAGAACGTTCAGTTTTGGCACACACAATGGTAATCATCACCTTAATGATCTCTGAAAATTTGGTTACAATCGAGCAAAAAACACAGAAGTTATTAACGAATTACTTTTATAAGGTGAAATCGGAGGCAGCTGCACCTGTACAGCTAGCCTTTCCTACTTTTCTTTTTCATTTGATCGTGTTTATTATGCTTCTCTAAATGTTGTATCAATTTCATAGTCTTATCATTAGGGTAACTATATTGATATTATGTTTTTAGGCCATGGATATTAAAAAAATCATGACCGTTTGCGTTTGTCCGAATGTGCGATACAGGCAGAAGGAGGCGTCTGCTACCCCATAAACTATATACATTCTTGATCAGCATCAACAGCCGAGTCGATATAGCCCTGTCTGTGTGTCCATCTGTCTGTATGAACATCGAGATCTCAGAAACTATAAAAGCTAGAGCTACGAAATTTGGAGACAACATATCAAAATTCGGTAGGCAGCTGAAGTTTATTTTAGATGTTGTCCACGCCTCCTTCCGCCTCCGTAAATCGAAAAAACGATTTCCAAGCATCATGTTAAAGCTAGAACGTTCAGTTTTGGCACACACAATGGTAATCATCACCTTAATGATCTCTGAAAATTTGGTTACAATCGAGCAAAAAACACAGAAGTTATTAACGAATTACTTTCATAAGGTGAAATCGGAGGCAGCTGCACCTGTACAGCTAGCCGTTCCTACTTTTTCTTTTTCATTTGATCGTGTTTATTATGCTTCTCTAAATGTTGTATCAATTTCATAGTCTTATCATTAGGGTAACTATATTGATATTATGTTTTTAGGCCATGGATATTAAAAAAATCATGACCGTTTGCGTTTGTTCGAATGTGCGAAACGGGCAGAAGGAGGCGTCTGCTACCCCATAAACTATATACATTCTTGATTAGCATCAACAGCCAAGTCGATATAGCCCTGTCTGTGTGTCCATCTGTCTGTATGAACATCGAGATCTCAGAAACTATAAAAGCTAGAACTACGAAATTTGGAGACAACATATCAAAATTCGGTAGGCAGCTGAAGTTTATTTTAGATGTTGTCCACGCCTCCTTCCGCTTCCGTAAATCGAAAAAAACGATTTCCAAGCATCATGTTAAAGCTAGAACGTTCAGTTTTGGCACACACAATGGTAATCATCACCTTAATGATCTCTGAAAATTTGGTTACAATCGAGCAAAAACACAGAAGTTATTAACGAATTACTTTTATAAGGTGAAATCGGAGGCAGCTGCACCTGTACAGCTAGCCTTTCCTACTTTCTCTTTTTCATTTGATCGTGTTTATTATGCTTCTCTAAATGTTGTATCAATTTCATAGTCTTATCATTAGGGTAACTATATTGATATTATGTTTTTAGGCCATGGATATTAAAAAAATCATGACCGTTTGCGTTTGTCCGAATGTGCGATACAGGCAGAAGGAGGCGTCTGCTACCCCATAAACTATATACATTCTTGATCAGCATCAACAGCCGAGTCGATATAGCCCTGTCTGTGTGTCCATCTGTCTGTATGAACATCGAGATCTCAGAAACTATAAAAGCTAGAGCTACGAAATTTGGAGACAACATATCAAAATTCGGTAGGCAGCTGAAGTTTATTTTAGATGTTGTCCACGCCTCCTTCCGCCTCCGTAAATCGAAAAAACGATTTCCAAGCATCATGTTAAAGCTAGAACGTTCAGTTTTGGCACACACAATGGTAATCATCACCTTAATGATCTCTGAAAATTTGGTTACAATCGAGCAAAAAACACAGAAGTTATTAACGAATTACTTTCATAAGGTGAAATCGGAGGCAGCTGCACCTGTACAGCTAGCCGTTCCTACTTTTTCTTTTTCATTTGATCGTGTTTATTATGCTCCTCTAAATGTTGTATCAATTTCATAGTCTTATCATTAGGGTAACTATATTGATATTATGGTTTTAGGCCATGGATTTAAAGAAAATCATGACCGTTTGCGTTTGTTCGAATGTGCGATACAGGCAGAAGGAGGCGTCTGCGACCCCATAAACTATATACATTCTTGATCAGCATCAACAGCCGAGTCGATATAGCCCTGTCTGTGTGTCCATCTGTCTGTATGAACATCGAGATCTCAGAAACTATAAAAGCTAGAGCTACGAAATTTGGAGACAACATATCAAAATTCGGTAGGCAGCTGAAGTTTATTTTAGATGTTGTCCACGCCTCCTTCCGCCTCTGTAAATCGAAAAAAACGATTTCCAAGCATCATGTTTAAGATAGAACGTTCAGTTTTGGCACACACAATGGTAATCATCACCTTAATGATCTCTGAAAATTTGGTTACAATCGAGCAAAAAACACAGAAGTTATTAACGAATTACTTTTATAAGGTGAAATCGGAGGCAGCTGCACCTGTACAGCTAGCCTTTCCTACTTTTTCTTTTTCATTTGATCGTGTTTATTATGCTTCTCTAAATGTTGTATCAATTTCATAGTCTTATCATTAGGGTAACTATATTGATATTATGTTTTTAGGCCATGGATATTAAAAAATCATGACCGTTTGCGTTTGTCCGAATGTGCGATACAGGCAGAAGGAGGCGTCTGCTACCCCATAAACTATATACATTCTTGATCAGCATCAACAGCCGAGTCGATATAGCCCTGTCTGTGTGTCCATCTCTCTGTATGAACATCGAGATCTCAGAAACTATAAAAGCTAGAACTACGAAATTTGGAGACAACATATCAAAATTCGGTAAGCAGCTGAAGTTTATTTTAGATGTTGTCCACGCCTCCTTCCGCCTCCGTAAATCGAAAAAACGATTTCCAAGCATCATATTAAAGCTAGAACGTTCAGTTTTGGCACACACAATGGTAATCATCACCTTAATGATCTCTGAAAATTTGGTTACAATCGAGCAAAAAAACACAGAAGTTATTAACGAATTACTTTTATAAGGTGAAATCGGAGGCAGCTGCACCTGTACAGCTAGCCGTTCCTACTTTTTCTTTTTCATTTGATCGTGTTTATTATGCTTCTCTAAATGTTGTATCAATTTCATAGTCTTATCATTAGGGTAACTATATTGATATTATGGTTTTAGGCCATGGATTTAAAGAAAATCATGACCGTTTGCGTTTGTTCGAATGTGCGATACAGGCAGAAGGAGGCGTCTGCGACCCCATAAACTATATACATTCTTGATCAGCATCAACAGCCGAGTCGATATAGCCCTGTCTGTGTGTCCATCTGTCTGTATGAACATCGAGATCTCAGAAACTATAAAAGCTAGAGCTACGAAATTTGGAGACAACATGTCAATATTCGGTAGGCAGCTGAAGTTTATTTTAGATGTTGTCCACGCCTCCTTCCGCCTCCGTAAATCAAAAAAACGATTTGCAAGCATCATGTTAAATCTAGAACGTTCAGTTTTGGCACACACAATGGTAATCATCACCTTAATGATCTCTGAAAATTTGGTTACAATCGAGCAAAAAACACAGAAGTTATTAACGAATTACTTTTATAAGGTGAAATCGGAGGCAGCTGCACCTGTACAGCTAGCCGTTCCTACTTTTTCTTTTTCATTTGATCGTGTTTATTATGCTCCTCTAAATGTTGTATCAATTTCATAGTCTTATCATTAGGGTAACTATATTGATATTATGGTTTTAGGCCATGGATTTAAAGAAAATCATGACCGTTTGCGTTTGTTCGAATGTGCGATACAGGCAGAAGGAGGCGTCTGCGACCCCATAAACTATATACATTCTTGATCAGCATCAACAGCCGAGTCGATATAGCCCTGTCTGTGTGTCTATCTGTCTGTATGAACATAGAGATCTCAGAAACTATAAAAGCTAGAGCTACGAAATTTGGAGACAACATGTCAATATTCGGTAGGCAGCTGAAGTTTATTTTAGATGTTGTCCACGCCTCCTTTCGCCTCCGTAAATCGAAAAAACGATTTGCAAGCATCATGTTAAATCTAGAACGTTCAGTTTTGGCACACACAATGGTAATCATCACCTTAATGATCTCTGAAAATTTGGTTACAATCGAGCAAAAAACACAGAAGTTATTAACGAATTACTTTTACAGTATTGCTTGATACTTGGTACAGTGCGTCGCGTCTTAACTACAATCCAAAATTAAAATGGTTGACTTCTACTATCTGCCCGGCTCCTCGCCCTGCCGCTCCGTCATCATGGCCGCCAAGGCTGTTGGTGTTGAGTTGAACAAGAAGCTGCTCAACCTGCAGGCCGGCGAGCACCTGAAGCCCGAGTTCGTGAAGATCAACCCCCAGCACACCATTCCCACTCTGGTGGACAATGGCTTCGCTCTGTGGGAGTCCCGCGCCATCCTGGTCTACCTGGTTGAGAAGTACGGCAAGACCGACTCTCTGTACCCCAAGTGCCCCAAGAAGCGCGCCCTGATCAACCAGCGTCTGTACTTCGACATGGGCACTCTGTATCAGAGCTTTGCCAACTACTACTATCCCCAGGTGTTCGCCAAGGCACCCGCCGATCCAGAGGCATTCAAGAAGATCGAAGCTGCCTTCGAGTTCCTGAACACCTTCCTTGACGGTCAGGAGTACGCTGCCGGAGACTCACTCACCGTCGCCGACATTGCCCTGCTCGCATCCGTGTCCACCTTCGAGGTGGCTGGCTTCGAGATCAGCAAGTACGCTAACGTGAACAAGTGGTACGAGAACAGCAAGAAGGTCACTCCCGGCTGGGATGAGAACTGGGCCGGTTGCCTGGAATTCAAGAAATACTTCGAATAAGCGATGTTTATTTCCAATTGTTCTTTTATGCATTAATTTATTCATACTTATTCACAAAACGATTCGATTTGACATCGTCCAACTGTTGTGTGCTAATTTGCATCAATCCAAAACTTGATGCAAATAATTCCCATTAAAATAAAGAGTATTCATTTTTATTGAATACAAAATAAAAATAAAAAAAAAAAAAAAAATATAAGGTGAAATCGGAGGCAGCTGCACAGCTTGCCTTTCCTACTTTTTCTTTTTCATTTGATCGTATTTATTATGCTTCTCTAAAAGTTGTATCAATTTCATAGTCTTATCATTAGGGTAACTATATTGATATTATGTTTTTAGGCCATGGATATTAAAAAATCATGACCGTTTGCGTTTGTCCGAATGTGCGATACGGGCAGAAGGAGGCGTCTGCTACCCCATAAACTATATACATTCTTGATCAGCATCAACAGCCGAGTCGATATAGCCCTGTCTGTGTGTCCATCTGTCTGTATGAACATCGAGATCTCAGAAACTATAAAAGCTAGAGCTACGAAATTTGGAGACAACATGTCAATATTCGGTACGCAGCTGAAGTTTATTTTAGATGTTGTCCACGCCTCCTTCCGCCTCCGTAAATCGAAAAAAACGATTTCCAAGCATCATGTTAAAGCTGTTAACGTTCAGTTTTGGCACACACAATGGTAATCATCACCTTAATGATCTCTGAAAATTTGGTTACAATCGAGCAAAAAACACAGAAGTTATTAACGAATTACTTTTACAGTATTGCTTGATACTTGGTACAGTGCGTCGCGTCTTAACTACAATCCAAAATTAAAATGGTTGACTTCTACTATCTGCGCGGCTCCTCGCCCTGCCGCTCCGTCATCATGGCCGCCAAGGCTGTTGGTGTTGAGTTGAACAAGAAGCTGCTCAACCTGCAGGCCGGCGAGCACCTGAAGCCCGAGTTCGTGAAGATCAACCCCCAGCACACCATTCCCACTCTGGTGGACAATGGCTTCGCTCTGGGGGAGTCCCGCGCCATCCTGGTCTACCTGGTTGAGAAGTACGGCAAGACCGACTCTCTGTACCCCAAGTGCCCCAAGAAGCGCGCCCTGATCAACCAGCGTCTGTACTTCGACATGGGCACTCTGTATCAGAGCTTTGCCAACTACTACTATCCCCAGGTGTTCGCCAAGGCACCCGCCGATCCAGAGGCATTCAAGAAGATCGAAGCTGCCTTCGAGTTCCTGAACACCTTCCTTGACGGTCAGGAGTACGCTGCCGGAGACTCACTCACCGTCGCCGACATTGCCCTGCTCGCATCCGTGTCCACCTTCGAGGTGGCTGGCTTCGAGATCAGCAAGTACGCTAACGTGAACAAGTGGTACGAGAACAGCAAGAAGGTCACTCCCGGCTGGGATGAGAACTGGGCCGGTTGCCTGGAATTCAAGAAATACTTCGAATAAGCGATGTTTATTTCCAATTGTTCTTTTTATGCATTAATTTATTCATACTTATTCACAAAACGATTCGATTTGACATCGTCCAACTGTTGTGTGCTAATTTGCATCAATCCAAAACTTGATGCAAATAATTCCCATTAAAATAAAGAGTATTCATTTTTATTGAATACAAAATAAAAATATAAAAAAAAAAAAATATAAGGTGAAATCGGAGGCAGCTGCACAGCTTGCCGTTCCTACTTTTTCTTTTTCATTTGATCGTGTTTATTATGCTTCTCTAAATGTTGTATCAATTTCATTGTCTTATCATTAGGGTAACTATATTGATATTATGTTTTCCGAATGTGCGATACAGGCAGAAGGAGTCGTCTGCTACCCCATAAACTATATACATTCTTGATCAGCATCAACAGCCGAGTCGATATAGCCCTGTCTGTGTGTCCATCTGTCTGTATGAACATCGAGATCTCAGAAACTATAAAAGCTAGAGCTACGAAATTTGGAGACAACATGTCAATATTCGGTAGGCAGCTGAAGTTTATTTTAGATGTTGTCCACGCCTCCTTTCGCCTCCGTAAATCGAAAAAAACGATTTGCAAGCATCATGTTAAATCTAGAACGTTCAGTTTTGGCACACACAATGGTAATCATCACCTTAATGATCTCTGAAAATTTGGCTACAATCGAGCAAAAAACATAGAAGTTATTAACGAATTACTTTTATAAGGTGAAATCGGTGGCAGCTGCACCTGTACAGCTAGCTGTTCCTACTTTTTCTTTTTCATTTGATCGTGTTTATTATGCTTCTCTAAAAGTTGTATCAATTTCATAGTCTTATCATTAGGGTAACTATATTGATATTATGTTTTTAGGCCATGGATTTAAAGAAAATCATGACCGTTTGCGTTTATCCGAATGTGCGATACAGGCAGAAGGAGGCGTCTGCGACCCCATAAACTATATACATTCTTGATCAGCATCAACAGCCGAGTCGATATAGCCCTGTCTGTGTGTCCATCTGTCTGTATGAACATCGAGATCTCAGAAACTATAAAAGCTAGAGCTACGAAATTTGGAGACAACATGTCAATATTCGGTAGGCAGCTGAAGTTTATTTTAGATGTTGTCCACGCCTCCTTTCGCCTCCGTAAATCGAAAAAAACGATTTGCAAGCATCATGTTAAATCTAGAACGTTCAGTTTTGGCACACACAATGGTAATCATCACCTTAATGATCTCTGAAAATTTGGCTACAATCGAGCAAAAAACATAGAAGTTATTAACGAATTACTTTTATAAGGTGAAATCGGTGGCAGCTGCACCTGTACAGCTAGCTGTTCCTACTTTTTCTTTTTCATTTGATCGTGTTTATTATGCTTCTCTAAAAGTTGTATCAATTTCATAGTCTTATCATTAGGGTAACTATATTGATATTATGTTTTTAGGCCATGGATTTAAAGAAAATCATGACCGTTTGCGTTTATCCGAATGTGCGATACAGGCAGAAGGAGGCGTCTGCGACCCCATAAACTATATACATTCTTGATCAGCATCAACAGCCGAGTCGATATAGCTCTGTCTGTGTGTCCATCTGTCTGTATGAACATCGAGATCTCAGAAACTATAAAAGCTAGAGCTACGAAATTTGGAGACAACATGTCAAAATTCGGTAGGCAGCCGAGGTTTATTTTAGATATTGTCCACGCCTCCTTCCGCCTCCGTAAATCGAAAAAAAACGATTTCCAAGCATCATGTTAAAGCTAGAACGTTCAGTTTTGGCACACACAATGGTAATCATCACCTTAATGATCTCTGAAAATTTGGTTACAATCGAGCAAAAAACACTGAAGTTATTAACGAATTACTTTTATAAGGTGAAATCGGAGGCAGCTGCACAGCTAGCCGTTCCTACTTTTTCTTTTTCATTTGATCGTGTTTATTATGCTTCTCTAAATGTTGTATCAATTTCATAGTCTTATCATTAGGGTAACTATATTGATATTATGGTTTTAGGCCATGGATTTAAAGAAAATCATGACCGTTTGCGTTTGTTCGAATGTGCGATACAGGCAGAAGGAGGCGTCTGCGACCCCATAAACTATATACATTCTTGATCAGCATCAACAGCCGAGTCGATATAGCCCTGTCTGTGTGTCCATCTGTCTGAATGAACATCGAGATCTCAGAAACTTTAAAAGCTAGAGCTACGAAATTTGGAGACAACATGTCAAAATTCGGTAGGCAGCCGAAGTTTATTTTAGATGTTGTCCACGCCTCCTTCCGCCTCCGTAAATCGAAAAAACGATTTCCAAGCATCATGTTAAAGCTAGAACGTTCAGTTTTGGCACACACAATGGTAATCATCACCTTAATGATCTCTGAAAATTTGGTTACAATCGAGCAAAAAACACTGAAGTTATTAACGAATTACTTTTATAAGGTGAAATCGGAGGCAGCTGCACAAGCTAGCCGTTCCTACTTTTCTTTTTCATTTGATCGTGTTTATTATGCTTCTCTAAATGTTGTATCAATTTCATAGTCTTATCATTAGGGTAACTATATTGATATTATGGTTTTAGGCCATGGATTTGAAGAAAATCATGACCGTTTGCGTTTGTTCGAATGTGCGATACAGGCAGAAGGAGGCGTCTGCGACCCCATAAACTATATACATTCTTGATCAGCATCAACAGCCGAGTCGATATAGCCCTGTCTGTGTGTCCATCTGTCTGTATGAACATCGAGATCTCAGAAACTATAAAAGCTAGAGCTACGAAATTTGGAGACAACATGTCAATATTCGGTAGGCAGCTGAAGTTTATTTTAGATGTTGTCCACGCCTCCTTCCGCCTCCGTAAATCGAAAAAACGATTTCCAAGCATCATGTTAAATCTAGAACGTTCAGTTTTGGCACACACAATGGTAATCATCACCTTAATGATCTCTGAAAATTTGGCTACAATCGAGCAAAAACATAGAAGTTATTAACGAATTACTTTTATAAGGTGAAATCGGTGGCAGCTGCACCTGTACAGCTAGCTGTTCCTACTTTTTCTTTTTCATTTGATCGTGTTTATTATGCTTCTCTAAAAGTTGTATCAATTTCATAGTCTTATCATTAGGGTAACTATATTGATATTATGTTTTTAGGCCATGGATTTAAAGAAAATCATGACCGTTTGCGTTTATCCGAATGTGCGATACAGGCAGAAGGAGGCGTCTGCGACCCCATAAACTATATACATTCTTGATCAGCATCAACAGCCGAGTCGATATAGCTCTGTCTGTGTGTCCATCTGTCTGTATGAACATCGAGATCTCAGAAACTATAAAAGCTAGAGCTACGAAATTTGGAGACAACATGTCAAAATTCGGTAGGCAGCCGAGGTTTATTTTAGATATTGTCCACGCCTCCTTCCGCCTCCGTAAATCGAAAAAACGATTTCCAAGCATCATGTTAAAGCTAGAACGTTCAGTTTTGGCACACACAATGGTAATCATCACCTTAATGATCTCTGAAAATTTGGTTACAATCGAGCAAAAAACACTGAAGTTATTAACGAATTACTTTTATAAGGTGAAATCGGAGGCAGCTGCACAGCTAGCCGTTCCTACTTTTTCTTTTTCATTTGATCGTGTTTATTATGCTTCTCTAAATGTTGTATCAATTTCATAGTCTTATCATTAGGGTAACTATATTGATATTATGGTTTTAGGCCATGGATTTAAAGAAAATCATGACCGTTTGCGTTTGTTCGAATGTGCGATACAGGCAGAAGGAGGCGTCTGCGACCCCATAAACTATATACATTCTTGATCAGCATCAACAGCCGAGTCGATATAGCCCTGTCTGTGTGTCCATCTGTCTGAATGAACATCGAGATCTCAGAAACTTTAAAAGCTAGAGCTACGAAATTTGGAGACAACATGTCAATATTCGGTAGGCAGCTGAAGTTTATTTTAGATGTTGTCCACGCCTCCTTCCGCCTCCGTAAATCGAAAAAAACGATTTCCAAGCATCATGTTAAAGCTAGAACGTTCAGTTTTGGCACACACAATGGTAATCATCACCTTAATGATCTCTGAAAATTTGGTTACAATCGAGCAAAAAACATAGAAGTTATTAACGAATTACTTTTATAAGGTGAAATCGGAGGCAGCTGCACCTGTACAGCTAGCCGTTCCTACTTTTTCTTTTTCATTTGATCGTGTTTATTATGCTTCTCTAAAAGTTGTATCAATTTCATAGTCTTATCATTAGGGTAACTATATTGATATTATGTTTTTAGGCCATGGATTTAAAGAAAATCATGACCGTTTGCGTTTATCCGAATGTGCGATACAGGCAGAAGGAGGCGTCTGCTACCCCATAAACTATATACATTCTTGATCAGCATCAACAGCCGAGTCGATATAGCTCTGTCTGTGTGTCCATCTGTCTGTATGAACATCGAGATCTCAGAAACTATAAAAGCTAGAGCTACGAAATTTGGAGACAACATGTCAAAATTCGGTAGGCAGCCGAAGTTTATTTTAGATGTTGTCCACGCCTCCTTCCGCCTCCGTAAATCGAAAAAAACGATTTCCAAGCATCATGTTAAAGCTAGAACGTTCAGTTTTGGCACACACAATGGTAATCATCACCTTAATGATCTCTGAAAATTTGGTTACAATCGAGCAAAAAACACTGAAGTTATTAACGAATTACTTTTATAAGGTGAAATCGGAGGCAGCTGCACAGCTAGCCGTTCCTACTTTTTCTTTTTCATTTGATCGTGTTTATTATGCTTCTCTAAAAGTTGTATCAATTTCATAGTCTTATCATTAGGGTAACTATATTGATATTATGTTTTTAGGCCATGGATTTAAAGAAAATCATGACCGTTTGCGTTTATCCGAATGTGCGATACAGGCAGAAGGAGGCGTCTGCGACCCCATAAACTATATACATTCTTGATCAGCATCAACAGCCGAGTCGATATAGCTCTGTCTGTGTGTCCATCTGTCTGTATGAACATCGAGATCTCAGAAACTATAAAAGCTAGAGCTACGAAATTTGGAGACAACATGTCAAAATTCGGTAGGCAGCCGAAGTTTATTTTAGATGTTGTCCACGCCTCCTTCCGCCTCCGTAAATCGAAAAAAACGATTTCCAAGCATCATGTTAAAGCTAGAACGTTCAGTTTTGGCACACACAATGGTAATCATCACCTTAATGATCTCTGCAAATGTGGTTACAATCGAGCAAAAAACACAGAAGTTATTAACGAATTACTTTTATAAGGTGAAATCGGAGGCAGCTGCACCTGTACAGCTAGCCATTCCTACTTTTTCTTTTTCATTTGATCGTGTTTATTATGCTTCTCTAAAAGTTGTATCAATTTCATAGTCTTATCATTAGGGTAACTATATTGATATTATGTTTTTAGGCCATGGATTTAAAGAAAATCATGACCGTTTGCGTTTATCCGAATGTGCGATACAGGCAGAAGGAGGCGTCTGCGACCCCATAAACTATATACATTCTTGATCAGCATCAACAGCCGAGTCGATATAACTCTGTCTGTGTGTCCATCTGTCTGTATGAACATCGAGATCTCAGAAACTATAAAAGCTAGAGCTACGAAATTTGGAGACAACATGTCAAAATTCGGTAGGCAGCCGAAGTTTATTTTAGATGTTGTCCACGCCTCCTTCCGCCTCCGTAAATCGAAAAAAACGATTTCCAAGCATCATGTTAAAGCTAGAACGTTCAGTTTTGGCACACACAATGGTAATCATCACCTTAATGATCTCTGCAAATTTGGTTACAACCGAGCAAAAAACACAGAAGTTATTAACGAATTACTTTTATAAGGTGAAATCGGAGGCAGCTGTACCTGCACAGCTAGCCGTTTCTACTTTTTCTTTTTCATTTGATCGTGTTTATTATGCTTCTCTAAAAGTTGTATCAATTTCATAGTCTTATCATTAGGGTAACTATATTGATATTATGGTTTTAGGCCATGGACTTAAAGAAAATCATGACCGTTTGCGTTTGTTCGAATGTGCGATACAGGCAGAAGGAGGCGTCCGCGACCCCATAAACTATATACATTCTTGATCAGCATCAACAGCCGAGTCGATATAGCCCTGTCTGTGTGTCCATCTGTCTGTATGAACATCGAGATCTCAGAAACTATAAAAGCTAGAGCTACGAAATTTGGAGACAACATATCAAAATTCGGTAGGCAGCTGAAGTTTATTTTAGATGTTGTCCACGGCTCCTTCCGCCTCCGTAAATCGAAAAAACCGATTTCCAAGCATCATGTTAAAGCTAGAACGTTCAGTTTTGGCACACACAATGGTAATCATCACCTTAATGATCTCTGAAAATTTGGTTACAATCGAGCAAAAACACAGAAGTTATTAACGAATTACTTTTATAAGGTGAAATCGGAGGCAGCTGCACCTGTACAGCTAGCCGTTCCTACTTTTTTTTTTTCATTTGATCGTGTTTATTATGCTTCTCTAAATGTTGTATCAATTTCATAGTCTTATCATTAGGGTAACTATATTGATATTATGTTTTTAGGCCATGGATATTAAAAAAATCATGACCGTTTGCGTTTGACCGAATGTGCGATACAGGCAGAAGGAGGCGTCTGCTACCCCATAAACTATATACATTCTTGATCAGCATCAACAGCCGAGTCGATATAGCCCTGTCTGTGTGTCCATCTGTCTGTATGAACATCGAGATCTCAGAAACTATAAAAGCTAGAGCTACGAAATTTGGAGACAACATGTCAAAATTCGGTAGGCAGCCGAAGTTTATTTTAGATGTTGTCCACGCCTCCTTCCGCCTCTGTAAATCGAAAAAAACGATTTCCAAGCATCATGTTAAAGCTAGAACGTTCAGTTTTGGCACACACAATGGTAATCATCACCTTAATGATCTCTGAAAATTTGGTTACAATCGAGCAAAAAACACAGAAGTTATTAACGAATTACTTTTATAAGGTGAAATCGGAGGCAGCTGCACCTGCACAGCTAGCCGTTCCTACTTTTTCTTTTTCATTTGATCGTGTTTATTATGCTTCTCTAAAAGTTGTATCAATTTCATAGTCTTATCATTAGGGTAACTATATTGATATTATGTTTTTAGGCCATGGATATTAAAAAAATCATGACCGTTTGCGTTTGTTCGAATGTGCGATACAGGCAGAAGGAGGCGTCTGCTACCCCATAAACTATATACATTCTTGATCAGCATCAACAGCCGAGTCGATATAGCCCTGTCTGTGTGTCCATCTGTCTGTATGAACATCGAGATCTCAGAAACTATAAAAGCTAGAGCTACGAAATTTGGAGACAACATGTCAATATTCGGTAGGCAGCTGATGTTTATTTTAGATGTTGTCCACGCCTCCTTCCGCCTCCGTAAATCGAAAAAAACGATTTCCAAGCATCATGTTAAATCTAGAACGTTCAGTTTTGGCACACACAATGGTAATCATCACCTTAATGATCTCTGAAAATTTGGTTACAATCGAGTAAAAACATAGAAGTTATTAACGAATTACTTTTATAAGGTGAAATCGGAGGCAGCTGCACCTGTACAGCTAGCCATTCCTACTTTTTTCTTTTTCATTTGATCGTGTTTATTATGCTTCTCTAAAAGTTGTATCAATTTCATAGTCTTATCATTAGGGTAACTATATTGATATTATGTTTTTAGGCCATGAATTTAAAGAAAATCATGACCGTTTGCGTTTATCCGAATGTGCGATACAGGCAGAAGGAGGCGTCTGCGACCCCATAAACTATATACATTCTTGATCAGCATCAACAGCCGAGTCGATATAGCTCTGTCTGTGTGTCCATCTGTCTGTATGAACATCGAGATCTCAGAAACTATAAAAGCTAGAGCTACGAAATTTGGAGACAACATGTCAAAATTCGGTAGGCAGCCGAAGTTTATTTTAGATGTTGTCCACGCCTCCTTCCGCCTCCGTAAATCGAAAAAACGATTTCCAAGCATCATGTTAAAGCTAGAACGTTCAGTTTTGGCACACACAATGGTAATCATCACCTTAATGATCTCTGCAAATTTGGTTACAACCGAGCAAAAAACAAAGAAGTTATTAACGAATTACTTTTATAAGGTGAAATCGGAGGCAGGTGCACCTGTACAGCTAGCCGTTCCTACTTTTTCATTTGATCGTGTTTATTATGCTTCTCTAAATGTTGTATCAATTTCATAGTCTTATCATTAGGGTAACTATATTGATATTATGTTTTTAGGCCATGGATATTAAAAAAATCATGACCGTTTGCGTTTGTCCGAATGTACGATACAGGCAGAAGGAGGCGTCTGCTACCCCATAAACTATATACATTCTTGATCAGCATCAACAGCCGAGTCGATATAGCCCTGTCTGTGTGTCCATCTGTCTGTATGAACATCGAGATCTCAGAAACTATAAAAGCTAGAGCTACGAAATTTGGAGACAACATGTCAAACTTCGGTAGGCAGCCGAAGTTTATTTTAGATGTTGTCCACGCCTCCTTCCGCCTCTGTAAATCGAAAAAAACGATTTCCAAGCATCATGTTAAAGCTAGAACGTTCAGTTTTGGCACACACAATGGTAATCATCACCTTAATGATCTCTGCAAATGTGGTTACAATCGAGCAAAAAACACAGAAGTTATTAACGAATTACTTTTATAAGGTGAAATCGGAGGCAGCTGCACAGCTAGCCGTTCCTACTTCTTCTTTTTCATTTGATCGTGTTTATTATGCTTCTCTAAAAGTTGTATCAATTTCATAGTCTTATCATTAGGGTAACTATATTGATATTATGGTTTTAGGCCATGGACTTAAAGAAAATCATGACCGTTTGCGTTTGTTCGAATGTGCGATACAGGCAGAAGGAGGCGTCTGCTACCCCATAAACTATATACATTCTTGATCAGCATCAACAGCCGAGTCGATATAGCCCTGTCTGTGTGTCCATCTGTCTGTATGAACATCGAGATCTCAGAAACTATAAAAGCTAGAGCTACGAAATTTGGAGACAACATGTCAATATTCGGTAGGCAGCTGAAGTTTATTTTAGATGTTGTCCACGCCTCCTTCCGCCTCCGTAAATCGAAAAAAACGATTTCCAAGCATCATGTTAAATCTAGAACGTTCAGTTTTGGCACACACAATGGTAATCATCACCTTAATGATCTCTGAAAATTTGGTTACAATCGAGTAAAAAACATAGAAGTTATTAACGAATTACTTTTATAAGGTGAAATCGGAGGCAGCTGCACCTGTACAGCTAGCCATTCCTACTTTTTCTTTTTCATTTGATCGTGTTTATTATGCTTCTCTAAAAGTTGTATCAATTTCATAGTCTTATCATTAGGGTAACTATATTGATATTATGTTTTTAGGCCATGGATTTAAAGAAAATCATGACCGTTTGCGTTTATCCGAATGTGCGATACAGGCAGAAGGAGGCGTCTGCGACCCCATAAACTATATACATTCTTGATCAGCATCAACAGCCGAGTCGATATAGCCCTGTCTGTGTGTCCATCTGTCTGTATGAACATCGAGATCTCAGAAACTATAAAAGCTAGAGCTACGAAATTTGGAGACAACATGTCAAAATTCGGTAGGCAGCCGAAGTTTATTTTAGATGTTGTCCACGCCTCCTTCCGCCTCTGTAAATCGAAAAAACGATTTCCAAGCATCA
Source organism: Drosophila pruinosa (assembly GCA_018150935.1). Taxonomy (NCBI): domain Eukaryota; kingdom Metazoa; phylum Arthropoda; class Insecta; order Diptera; family Drosophilidae; genus Drosophila; species Drosophila pruinosa. The sequence goes on along the minus strand of JAECWR010000256.1, from coordinate 37,078 downwards.
TGTTAAAGCTAGAACGTTCAGTTTTGGCACACACAATGGTAATCATCACCTTAATGATCTCTGCAAATGTGATTACAATCGAGCAAAAAACACAGAAGTTATTAACGAATTACTTTTATAAGGTGAAATCGGAGGCAGCTGCACCTGCACAGCTAGCCGTTCCTACTTTTTCTTTTTCATTTGATCGTGTTTATTATGCTTCTCTAAAAGTTGTATCAATTTCATAGTCTTATCATTAGGGTAACTATATTGATATTATGTTTTTAGGCCATGGATATTAAAAAATCATGACCGTTTGCGTTTGTTCGAATGTGCGATACAGGCAGAAGGAGGCGTCTGCTACCCCATAAACTATATACATTCTTGATCAGCATCAACAGCCGAGTCGATATAGCCCTGTCTGTGTGTCCATCTGTCTGTATGAACATCGAGATCTCAGAAACTATAAAAGCTAGAGCTACGAAATTTGGAGACAACATGTCAATATTCGGTAGGCAGCTGATGTTTATTTTAGATGTTGTCCACGCCTCCTTCCGCCTCCGTAAATCGAAAAAACGATTTCCAAGCATCATGTTAAATCTAGAACGTTCAGTTTTGGCACACACAATGGTAATCATCACCTTAATGATCTCTGAAAATTTGGTTACAATCGAGTAAAAAACATAGAAGTTATTAACGAATTACTTTTATAAGGTGAAATCGGAGGCAGCTGCACCTGTACAGCTAGCCATTCCTACTTTTTCTTTTTCATTTGATCGTGTTTATTATGCTTCGCTAAAAGTTGTATCAATTTCATAGTCTTATCATTAGGGTAACTATATTGATATTATGTTTTTAGGCCATGGATTTAAAGAAAATCATGACCGTTTGCGTTTATCCGAATGTGCGATACAGGCAGAAGGAGGCGTCTGCGACCCCATAAACTATATACATTCTTGATCAGCATCAACAGCCGAGTCGATATAGCTCTGTCTGTGTGTCCATCTGTCTGTATGAACATCGAGATCTCAGAAACTATAAAAGCTAGAGCTACGAAATTTGGAGACAACATGTCAAAATTCGGTAGGCAGCCGAAGTTTATTTTAGATGTTGTCCACGCCTCCTTCCGCCTCCGTAAATCGAAAAAACGATTTCCAAGCATCATGTTAAAGCTAGAACGTTCAGTTTTGGCACACACAATAGTAATCATCACCTTAATGATCTCTGCAAATTTGGTTACAACCGAGCAAAAAACAAAGAAGTTATTAACGAATTACTTTTATAAGGTGAAATCGGAGGCAGGTGCACCTGTACAGCTAGCCGTTCCTACTTTTTCATTTGATCGTGTTTATTATGCTTCTCTAAATGTTGTATCAATTTCATAGTCTTATCATTAGGGTAACTATATTGATATTATGTTTTTAGGCCATGGATATTAAAAAATCATGACCGTTTGCGTTTGTCCGAATGTACGATACAGGCAGAAGGAGGCGTCTGCTACCCCATAAACTATATACATTCTTGATCAGCATCAACAGCCGAGTCGATATAGCCCTGTCTGTGTGTCCATCTGTCTGTATGAACATCGAGATCTCAGAAACTATAAAAGCTAGAGCTACGAAATTTGGAGACAACATGTCAAACTTCGGTAGGCAGCCGAAGTTTATTTTAGATGTTGTCCACGCCTCCTTCCGCCTCTGTAAATCGAAAAAAAACGATTTCCAAGCATCATGTTAAAGCTAGAACGTTCAGTTTTGGCACACACAATGGTAATCATCACCTTAATGATCTCTGCAAATGTGGTTACAATCGAGCAAAAACACAGAAGTTATTAACGAATTACTTTTATAAGGTGAAATCGGAGGCAGCTGCACAGCTAGCCGTTCCTACTTTTTCTTTTTCATTTGATCGTGTTTATTATGCTTCTCTAAAAGTTGTATCAATTTCATAGTCTTATCATTAGGGTAACTATATTGATATTATGGTTTTAGGCCATGGACTTAAAGAAAATCATGACCGTTTGCGTTTGTTCGAATGTGCGATACAGGCAGAAGGAGGCGTCTGCTACCCCATAAACTATATACATTCTTGATCAGCATCAACAGCCGAGTCGATATAGCTCTGTCTGTGTGTCCATCTGTCTGTATGAACATCGAGATCTCAGAAACTATAAAAGCTAGAGCTACGAAATTTGGAGACAACATGTCAAAATTCGGTAGGCAGCCGAAGTTTATTTTAGATGTTGTCCACGCCTCCTTCCGCCTCTGTAAATCGAAAAAAAACGATTTCCAAGCATCATGTTAAAGCTAGAACGTTCAGTTTTGGCACACACAATGGTAATCATCACCTTAATGATCTCTGAAAATTTGGTTACAATCGAGCAAAAAACATAGAAGTTATTAACGAATTACTTTTATAAGGTGAAATCGGAGGCAGCTGCACCTGTACAGCTAGCTGTTCCTACTTTTTCTTTTTCATTTGATCGTGTTTATTATGCTTCTCTAAAAGTTGTATCAATTTCATAGTCTTATCATTAGGGTAACTATATTGATATTATGTTTTTAGGCCATGGATTTAAAGAAAATCATGACCGTTTGCGTTTATCCGAATGTGCGATACAGGCAGAAGGAGGCGTCTGCGACCCCATAAACTATATACATTCTTGATCAGCATCAACAGCCGAGTCGATATAGCTCTGTCTGTGTGTCCATCTGTCTGTATGAACATCGAGATCTCAGAAACTATAAAAGCTAGAGCTACGAAATTTGGAGACAACATGTCAAAATTCGGTAGGCAGCCGAAGTTTATTTTAGATGTTGTCCACGCCTCCTTCCGCCTCTGTAAATCGAAAAAAAACGATTTCCAAGCATCATGTTAAAGCTAGAACGTTCAGTTTTGGCACACACAATGGTAATCATCACCTTAATGATCTCTGCAAATGTGGTTACAATCGAGCAAAAAACACAGAAGTTATTAACGAATTACTTTTATAAGGTGAAATCGGAGGCAGCTGCACCTGCACAGCTAGCCGTTCCTACTTTTTCTTTTTCATTTGATCGTGTTTATTACGCTTCTCTAAAAGTTGTATCAATTTCATAGTCTTATCATTAAGGTAACTATATTGATATTATGGTTTTAGGCCATGGACTTAAAGAAAATCATGACCGTTTGCGTTTGTTCGAATGTGCGATACAGGCAGAAGGAGGCGTCTGCTACCCCATAAACTATATACATTCTTGATCAGCATCAACAGCCGAGTCGATATAGCCCTGTCTGTGTGTCCATCTGTCTGTATGAACATCGAGATCTCAGAAACTATAAAAGCTAGAGCTACGAAATTTGGAGACAACATGTCAAAATTCGGTAGGCAGCCGAAGTTTATTTTAGATGTTGTCCACGCCTCCTTCCGCCTCCGTAAATCGAAAAAAACGATTTCCAAGCATCATGTTAAAGCTAGAACGTTCAGTTTTGGCACACACAATGGTAATCATCACCTTAATGATCTCTGCAAATGTGGTTACAATCGAGCAAAAAACACAGAAGTTATTAACGAATTACTTTTATAAGGTGAAATCGGAGGCAGCTGCACCTGTACAGCTAGCCATTCCTACTTTTTCTTTTTCATTTGATCGTGTTTATTATGCTTCTCTAAAAGTTGTATCAATTTCATAGTCTTATCATTAGGGTAACTATATTGATATTATGTTTTTAGGCCATGGATTTAAAGAAAATCATGACCGTTTGCGTTTATCCGAATGTGCGATACAGGCAGAAGGAGGCGTCTGCGACCCCATAAACTATATACATTCTTGATCAGCATTAACAGCCGAGTCGATATAACCCTGTCTGTGTGTCCATCTGTCTGTATGAACATCGAGATCTCAGAAACTATAAAAGCTAGAGCTACGAAATTTGGAGACAACATGTCAAAATTCGGTAGGCAGCCGAAGTTTATTTTAGATGTTGTCCACGCCTCCTTCCGCCTCCGTAAATCGAAAAAAACGATTTCCAAGCATCATGTTAAAGCTAGAACGTTCAGTTTTGACACACACAATGGTAATCATCACCTTAATGATCTCTGCAAATTTGGTTACAACCGAGCAAAAAACACAGAAGTTATTAACGAATTACTTTTATAACGTGAAATCGGAGGCAGCTGCACCTGTACAGCTAGCCGTTCCTACTTTTTCATTTGATCGTGTTTATTATGCTTCTCTAAATGTTGTATCAATTTCATAGTCTTATCATTAGGGTAACTATATTGATATTATGTTTTTAGGCCATGGATATTAAAAAAAGCATGACCGTTTGCGTTTGTCCGAATGTGCGATACAGGCAGAAGGAGGCGTCTGCTACCCCATAAACTATATACATTCTTGATCAGCATCAACAGCCGAGTCGATATAGCCCTGTCTGTGTGTCCATCTGTCTGTATGAACATCGAGATCTCAGAAACTATAAAAGCTAGAGCTACGAAATTTGGAGACAACATATCAAAATTCGGTAGGCAGCTGAAGTTTATTTTAGATATTGTCCACGGCTCCTTCCGCCTCCGTAAATCGAAAAAACCGATTTCCAAGCATCATGTTAAAGCTAGAACGTTCAGGTTTGGCACACACAATGGTAATCATCACCTTAATGATCTCTGAAAATTTGGTTACAATCGAGCAAAAAACACAGAAGTTATTAACGAATTACTTTTATAAGGTGAAATCGGAGGCAGCTGCACCTGTACAGCTAGCCGTTCCTACTTTTTCTTTTTCATTTGATCGTGTTTATTATGCTTCTCTAAATGTTGTATCAATTTCATAGTCTTATCATTAGGGTAACTATATTGATATTATGTTTTTAGGCCATGGATATTAAAAAAATCATGACCGTTTGCGTTTGTCCGAATGTGCGATACAGGCAGAAGGAGGCGTCTGCTACCCCATAAACTATATACATTCTTGATCAGCATCAACAGCCGAGTCGATATAGCCCTGTCTGTGTGTCCATCTGTCTGTATGAACATCGAGATCTCAGAAACTATAAAAGCTAGAGCTACGAAATTTGGAGACAACATGTCAAAATTCGATAGGCAGCCGAAGTTTATTTTAGATGTTGTCCACGCCTCCTTCCGCCTCCGTAAATCGAAAAAACGATTTCCAAGCATCATGTTAAAGCTAGAACGTTCAGTTTTGACACACACAATGGTAATCATCACCTTAATGATCTCTGCAAATTTGGTTACAACCGAGCAAAAAACACAGAAGTTATTAACGAATTACTTTTATAAGGTGAAATCGGAGGCAGCTGCACCTGTACAGCTAGCCGTTCCTACTTTTTTTCATTTGATCGTGTTTATTATGCTTCTCTAAATGTTGTATCAATTTCATAGTCTTATCATTAGGGTAACTATATTGATATTATGTTTTTAGGCCATGGATATTAAAAAAATCATGACCGTTTGCGTTTGTCCGAATGTGCGATACAGGCAGAAGGAGGCGTCTGCTACCCCATAAACTATATACATTCTTGATCAGCATCAACAGCCGAGTCGATATAGCCCTGTCTGTGTGTCCATCTGTCTGTATGAACATCGAGATCTCAGAAACTATAAAAGCTAGAGCTACGAAATTTGGAGACAACATGTCAAAATTCGGTAGGCAGCCGAAGTTTATTTTAGATGTTGTCCACGCCTCCTTCCGCCTCCGTAAATCGAAAAAAACGATTTCCAAGCATCATGTTAAAGCTAGAACGTTCAGTTTTGGCACACACAATGGTAATCATCACCTTAATGATCTCTGCAAATTTGGTTACAACCGAGCAAAAAACACAGAAGTTATTAACGAATTACTTTTATAAGGTGAAATCGGAGGCAGCTGCACCTGTACAGCTAGCCGTTCCTACTTTTTCTTTTTCATTTGATCGTGTTTATTATGCTTCTCTAAATGTTGTATCAATTTCATAGTCTTATCATTAGGGTAACTATATTGATATTATGTTTTTAGGCCATGGATATTAAAAAAATCATGACCGTTTGCGTTTGTCCGAATGTGCGATACAGGCAGAAGGAGGCGTCTGCTACCCCATAAACTATATACATTCTTGATCAGCATCAACAGCCGAGTCGATATAGCCCTGTCTGTGTGTCCATCTGTCTGTATGAACATCGAGATCTCAGAAACTATAAAAGCTAGAGCTACGAAATTTGGAGACAACATGTCAAAATTCGATAGGCAGCCGAAGTTTATTTTAGATGTTGTCCACGCCTCCTTCCGCCTCCGTAAATCGAAAAAAACGATTTCCAAGCATCATGTTAAAGCTAGAACGTTCGGTTTTGGCACACAATGGTAATCATCACCTTAATGATCTCTGCAAATTTGGTTACAACCGAGCAAAAAACACAGAAGTTATTAACGAATTACTTTTATAAGGTGAAATCGGAGGCAGCTGCACCTGTACAGCTAGCCGTTCCTACTTTTTCTTTTTCATTTGATCGTGTTTATTATGCTTCTCTAAATGTTGTATCAATTTCATAGTCTTATCATTAGGGTAACTATATTGATATTATGTTTTTAGGCCATGGATATTAAAAAAATCATGACCGTTTGCGTTTGTCCGAATGTGCGATACAGGCAGAAGGAGGCGTCTGCTACCCCATAAACTATATACATTCTTGATCAGCATCAACAGCCGAGTCGATATAGCCCTGTCTGTGTGTCCATCTGTCTGTATGAACATCGAGATCTCAGAAACTATAAAAGCTAGAGCTACGAAATTTGGAGACAACATGTCAAAATTCGGTAGGCAGCCGAAGTTTATTTTAGATGTTGTCCACGCCTCCTTCCGCCTCCGTAAATCGAAAAAAAACGATTTCCAAGCATCATGTTAAAGCTAGAACGTTCAGTTTTGGCACACACAATGGTAATCATCACCTTAATGATCTCTGCAAATTTGGTTACAACCGAGCAAAAAACACAGAAGTTATTAACGAATTACTTTTATAAGGTGAAATCGGAGGCAGCTGCACCTGTACAGCTAGCCGTTCCTACTTTTTCCTTTTCATTTGATCGTGTTTATTATGCTTCTCTAAATGTTGTATCAATTTCATAGTCTTATCATTAGGGTAACTATATTGATATTATGGTTTTAGGCCATGGACTTAAAGAAAATCATGACCGTTTGCGTTTGTTCGAATGTGCGATACAGGCAGAAGGAGGCGTCCGCGACCCCATAAACTATATACATTCTTGATCAGCATCAACAGCCGAGTCGATATAGCCCTGTCTGTGTGTCCATCTGTCTGTATGAACATCGAGATCTCAGAAACTATAAAAGCTAGAGCTACGAAATTTGGAGACAACATGTCAATATTCGGTAAGCAGCTGAAGTTTATTTTAGATGTTGTCCACGCCTCCTTCCGCCTCCGTAAATCGAAAAAAAACGATTTCCAAGCATTATGTTAAAGCTAGAACGTTCAGTTTTGGCACACACAATGGTAATCATCACCTTAATGATCTCTGAAAATTTGGTTACAATCGAGCAAAAAACACAGAAGTTATTAACGAATTACTTTTATAAGGTGAAATCGGAGGCAGCTGCACCTGTACAGCTAGCCGTTCCTACTTTTTCCTTTTCATTTGATCGTGTTTATTATGCTTCTCTAAATGTTGTATCAATTTCATAGTCTTATCATTAGGGTAACTATATTGATATTATGGTTTTAGGCCATGGACTTAAAGAAAATCATGACCGTTTGCGTTTGTTCGAATGTGCGATACAGGCAGAAGGAGGCGTCCGCGACCCCATAAACTATATACATTCTTGATCAGCATCAACAGCCGAGTCGATATAGCCCTGTCTGTGTGTCCATCTGTCTGTATGAACATCGAGATCTCAGAAACTATAAAAGCTAGAGCTACGAAATTTGGAGACAACATGTCAAAATTCGGTAGGCAGCCGAAGTTTATTTTAGATGTTGTCCACGCCTCCTTCCGCCTCCGTAAATCGAAAAAAACGATTTCCAAGCATCATGTTAAAGCTAGAACGTTCAGTTTTGGCACACACAATGGTAATCATCACCTTAATGATCTCTGCAAATTTGGTTACAACCGAACAAAAAACACAGAAGTTATTAACGAATTACTTTTATAAGGTGAAATCGGAGGCAGCTGCACCTGTACAGCTAGCCGTTCCTACTTTTTTCATTTGATCGTGTTTATTATGCTTCTCTAAATGTTGTATCAATTTCATAGTCTTATCATTAGGGTAAGTATATTGATATTATGTTTTTAGGCCATGGATATTAAAAAACCATGACCGTTTGCGTTTGTCCGAATGTGCGATACAGGCAGAAGGAGGCGTCTGCTACCCCATAAACTATATACATTCTTGATCAGCATCAACAGCCGAGTCGATATAGCCCTGTCTGTGTGTCCATCTGTCTGTATGAAAATCGAGATCTCAGAAACTATAAAAGCTAGAGCTACGGAATTTGGAGACAACATATCAAAATTCGGTAGCCAGCTGAAGTTTATTTTAGATGTTGTCCACGCCTCCTTCCGCCTCCGTAAATCGAAAAAAACGATTTCCAAGCATCATGTTAAAGCTAGAACGTTCAGTTTTGGCACACACAATGGTAATCATCACCTTAATGATCTCTGAAAATTTGGTTACAATCGAGCAAAAACACAGAAGTTATTAACGAATTACTTTTATAAGGTGAAATCGGAGGCAGCTGCACCTGTACAGCTAGCCGTTCCTACTTTTTCCTTTTCATTTGATCGTGTTTATTATGCTTCTCTAAATGTTGTATCAATTTCATAGTCTTATCATTAGGGTAACTATATTGATTTATGGTTTAAGGCCATGGACTTAAAGAAAATCATGACCATTTGCGTTTGTTCGAATGTGCGATACAGGCAGAAGGAGGCGTCCGCGACCCCATAAACTATATACATTGTTGATCAGCCTCAACAGCCGAGTCGATATAGCCCTGTCTGTGTGTCCATCTGTCTGTATGAACATCGAGATCTCAGAAACTATAAAAGCTAGAGCTACGAAATTTGGAGACAACATGTCAATATTCGGTAAGCAGCTGAAGTTTATTTTAGATGTTGTCCACGCCTCCTTCCGCCTCCGTAAATCGAAAAAAACGATTTCCAAGCATTATGTTAAAGCTAGAACGTTCAGTTTTGGCACACACAATGGTAATCATCACCTTAATGATCTCTGAAAATTTGGTTACAATCGAGCAAAAAAACACAGAAGTTATTAACGAATTACTTTTATAAGGTGAAATCGGAGGCAGCTGCACCTGTACAGATAGCCGTTCCTACTTTTTCCTTTTCATTTGATCGTGTTTATTATGCTTCTCTAAATGTTGTATCAATTTCATAGTCTTATCATTAGGGTAACTATATTGATATTATGGTTTTAGGCCATGGACTTAAAGAAAATCATGACCGTTTGCGTTTGTTCGAATGTGCGATACAGGCAGAAGGAGGCGTCCGCGACCCCATAAACTATATACATTGTTGATCAGCATCAACAGCCGAGTCGATATAGCCCTGTCTGTGTGTCCATCTGTCTGTATGAACATCGAGATCTCAGAAACTATAAAAGCTAGAGCTACGAAATTTGGAGACAACATGTCAAAATTCGGTAGGCAGCCGAAGTTTATTTTAGATGTTGTCCACGCCTCCTTCCGCCTCCGTAAATCGAAAAAAAACGATTTCCAAGCATCATGTTAAAGCTAGAACGTTCAGTTTTGGCACACACAATGGTAATCATCACCTTAATGATCTCTGCAAATTTGGTTACAACCGAACAAAAAACACAGAAGTTATTAACGAATTACTTTTATAAGGTGAAATCGGAGGCAGCTGCACCTGTACAGCTAGCCGTTCCTACTTTTTCATTTGATCGTGTTTATTATGCTTCTCTAAATGTTGTATCAATTTCATAGTCTTATCATTAGGGTAAGTATATTGATATTATGTTTTTAGGCCATGGATATTAAAAAAACCATGACCGTTTGCGTTTGTCCGAATGTGCGATACAGGCAGAAGGAGGCGTCTGCTACCCCATAAACTATATACATTCTTGATCAGCATCAACAGCCGAGTCGATATAGCCCTGTCTGTGTGTCCATCTGTCTGTATGAAAATCGAGATCTCAGAAACTATAAAAGCTAGAGCTACGGAATTTGGAGACAACATATCAAAATTCGGTAGCCAGCTGAAGTTTATTTTAGATGTTGTCCACGCCTCCTTCCGCCTCCGTAAATCGAAAAAAACGATTTCCAAGCATCATGTTAAAGCTAGAACGTTCAGTTTTGGCACACACAATGGTAATCATCACCTTAATGATCTCTGAAAATTTGGTTACAATCGAGCAAAAACACAGAAGTTATTAACGAATTACTTTTATAAGGTGAAATCGGAGGCAGCTGCACCTGTACAGCTAGCCGTTCCTACTTTTTCCTTTTCATTTGATCGTGTTTATTATGCTTCTCTAAATGTTGTATCAATTTCATAGTCTTATCATTAGGGTAACTATATTGATTTATGGTTTAAGGCCATGGACTTAAAGAAAATCATGACCATTTGCGTTTGTTCGAATGTGCGATACAGGCAGAAGGAGGCGTCCGCGACCCCATAAACTATATACATTGTTGATCAGCCTCAACAGCCGAGTCGATATAGCCCTGTCTGTGTGTCCATCTGTCTGTATGAACATCGAGATCTCAGAAACTATAAAAGCTAGAGCTACGAAATTTGGAGACAACATGTCAATATTCGGTAAGCAGCTGAAGTTTATTTTAGATGTTGTCCACGCCTCCTTCCGCCTCCGTAAATCGAAAAACGATTTCCAAGCATTATGTTAAAGCTAGAACGTTCAGTTTTGGCACACACAATGGTAATCATCACCTTAATGATCTCTGAAAATTTGGTTACAATCGAGCAAAAAACACAGAAGTTATTAACGAATTACTTTTATAAGGTGAAATCGGAGGCAGCTGCACCTGTACAGATAGCCGTTCCTACTTTTTCCCTTTTCATTTGATCGTGTTTATTATGCTTCTCTAAATGTTGTATCAATTTCATAGTCTTATCATTAGGGTAACTATATTGATATTATGGTTTTAGGCCATGGACTTAAAGAAAATCATGACCGTTTGCGTTTGTTCGAATGTGCGATACAGGCAGAAGGAGGCGTCCGCGACCCCATAAACTATATACATTGTTGATCAGCATCAACAGCCGAGTCGATATAGCCCTGTCTGTGTGTCCATCTGTCTGTATGAACATCGAGATCTCAGAAACTATAAAAGCTAGAGCTACGAAATTTGGAGACAACATGTCAATATTCGGTAAGCAGCTGAAGTTTATTTTAGATGTTGTCCACGCCTCCTTCCGCCTCCGTAAATCGAAAAAACGATTTCCAAGCATTATGTTAAAGCTAGAACGTTCAGTTTTGGCACACACAATGGTAATCATCACCTTAATGATCTCTGAAAATTTGGTTACAATCGAGCAAAAAACACAGAAGTTATTAACGAATTACTTTTATAAGGTGAAATCGGAGGCAGCTGCACCTGTACAGCTAGCCGTTCCTACTTTTTCCTTTTCATTTGATCGTGTTTATTATGCTTCTCTAAATGTTGTATCAATTTCATAGTCTTATCATTAGGGTAACTATATTGATATTATGGTTTTAGGCCATGGACTTAAAGAAAATCATGACCGTTTGCGTTTGTTCGAATGTGCGATACAGGCAGAAGGAGGCGTCCGCGACCCCATAAACTATATACATTCTTGATCAGCATCAACAGCCGAGTCGATATAGCCCTGCTGTGTGTCCATCTGTCTGTATGAACATCGAGATCTCAGAAACCATAAAAGCTAGAGCTATGAAATTTGGAGACAACATGTCAATATTCGGTAAGCAGCTGAAGTTTATTTTAGATGTTGTCCACGCCTCCTTCCGCCTCCGTAAATCGAAAAAACGATTTCCAAGCATCATGTTAAAGCTAGAACGTTCAGTTTTGGCACACACAATGGTAATCATCACCTTAATGATCTCTGAAAATTTGGTTACAATCGAGCAAAAAACACAGAAGTTATTAACGAATTACTTTTATAAGGTGAAATCGGAGGCAGCTGCACCTGTACAGCTAGCCGTTCCTACTTTTTCTTTTTCATTTGATCGTGTTTATTATGCTTCTCTAAATGTTGTATCAATTTCATAGTCTTATCATTAGGGTAACTATATTGATTTATGGTTTAAGGCCATGGACTTAAAGAAAATCATGACCATTTGCGTTTGTTCGAATGTGCGATACAGGCAGAAGGAGGCGTCCGCGACCCCATAAACTATATACATTGTTGATCAGCATCAACAGCCGAGTCGATATAGCCCTGTCTGTGTGTCCATCTGTCTGTATGAACATCGAGATCTCAGAAACTATAAAAGCTAGAGCTACGAAATTTGGAGACAACATGTCAATATTCGGTAAGCAGCTGAAGTTTATTTTAGTTGTTGTCCACGCCTCCTTCCGCCTCCGTAAATCGAAAAAACGATTTCCAAGCATTATGTTAAAGCTAGAACGTTCAGTTTTGGCACACAAATGGTAATCATCACCTTAATGATCTCTGAAAATTTGGTTACAATCGAGCAAAAACACAGAAGTTATTAACGAATTACTTTTATAAGGTGAAATCGGAGGCAGCTGCACCTGTACAGCTAGCCGTTCCTTCTTTTTCCTTTTCATTTGATCGTGTTTATTATGCTTCTCTAAATGTTGTATCAATTTCATAGTCTTATCATTAGGGTAACTATATTGATATTATGGTTTTAGGCCATGGACTTAAAGAAAATCATGACCGTTTGCGTTTGTTCGAATGTGCGATACAGGCAGAAGGAGGCGTCCGCGACCCCATAAACTATATACATTCTTGATCAGCATCAACAGCCGAGTCGATATAGCCCTGTCTGTGTGTCCATCTGTCTGTATGAACATCGAGATCTCAGAAACTATAAAAAGCTAGAGCTACGAAATTTGGAGACAACATGTCAATATTCGGTAAGCAGCTGAAGTTTATTTTAGATGTTGTCCACGCCTCCTTCCGCCTCCGTAAATCGAAAAAAACGATTTCCAAGCATTATGTTAAAGCTAGAACGTTCAGTTTTGGCACACACAATGGTAATCATCACCTTAATGATCTCTGAAAATTTGGTTACAATCGAGCAAAAAACACAGAAGTTATTAACGAATTACTTTTATAAGGTGAAATCGGAGGCAGCTGCACCTGTACAGCTAGCCGTTCCTACTTTTTCCTTTTTCATTTGATCGTGTTTATTATGCTTCTCTAAATGTTGTATCAATTTCATAGTCTTATCATTAGGGTAACTATATTGATATTATGGTTTTAGGCCATGGACTTAAAGAAAATCATGACCGTTTGCGTTTGTTCGAATGTGCGATACAGGCAGAAGGAGGCGTCCGCGACCCCATAAACTATATACATTCTTGATCAGCATCAACAGCCGAGTCGATATAGCCCTGCTGTGTGTCCATCTGTCTGTATGAACATCGAGATCTCAGAAACTATAAAAGCTAGAGCTACGAAATTTGGAGACAACATGTCAATATTCGGTAAGCAGCTGAAGTTTATTTTAGATGTTGTCCACGCCTCCTTCCGCCTCCGTAAATCGAAAAAAACGATTTCCAAGCATTATGTTAAAGCTAGAACGTTCAGTTTTGGCACACACAATGGTAATCATCACCTTAATGATCTCTGAAAATTTGGTTACAATCGAGCAAAAACACAGAAGTTATTAACGAATTACTTTTATAAGGTGAAATCGGAGGCAGCTGCACCTGTACAGCTAGCCGTTCCTACTTTTTCCTTTTCATTTGATCGTGTTTATTATGCTTCTCTAAATGTTGTATCACTTTCATAGTCTTATCATTAGGGTAACTATATTGATATTATGGTTTTAGGCCATGGACTTAAAGAATATCATGACCGTTTGCGTTTGTTCGAATGTGCGATACAGGCAGAAGGAGGCGTCCGCGACCCCATAAACTATATACATTCTTGATCAGCATCAACAGCCGAGTCGATATAGCCCTGTCTGTGTGTCCATCTGTCTGTATGAACATCGAGATCTCAGAAACTATAAAAGCTAGAGCTACGAAATTTGGAGACAACATGTCAATATTCGGTAAGCAGCTGAAGTTTATTTTAGATGTTGTCCACGCCTCCTTCCGCCTCCGTAAATCGAAAAAACGATTTCGAAGCATCGTGTTAAAGCTAGAACGTTCAGTTTTGGCACACACAATGGTAATCATCACCTTAATGATCTCTGAAAATTTGGTTACAATCGAGCAAAAAACACAGAAGTTATTAACGAATTACTTTTATAAGGTGAAATCGGAGGCAGCTGCACCTGTACAGCTAGCCGTTCCTACTTTTTCTTTTTCATTTGATCGTGTTTATTATGCTTCTCTAAATGTTGTATCAATTTCATAGTCTTATCATTAGGGTAACTATATTGATATTATGTTTTTAGGCCATGGATATTAAAAAATCATGACCGTTTGCGTTTGACCGAATGTGCGATACAGGCAGAAGGAGGCGTCTGCTACCCCATAAACTATATACATTCTTGATCAGCATCAACAGCCGAGTCGATATAGCCCTGTCTGTGTGTCCATCTGTCTGTATGAACATCGAGATCTCAGAAACTATAAAAGCTAGAGCTACGAAATTTGGAGACAACATGTCAAAATTCGGTAGGCAGCCGAAGTTTATTTTAGATGTTGTCCACGCCTCCTTCCGCCTCCGTAAATCGAAAAAAACGATTTCCAAGCATCATGTTAAAGCTAGAACGTTCAGTTTTGGCACACACAATGGTAATCATCACCTTAATGATCTCTGCAAATTTGGTTACAACCGAGCAAAAAAACACAGAAGTTATTAACGAATTACTTTTATAAGGTGAAATCGGAGGCAGCTGCACCTGTACAGATAGCCGTTCCTACTTTTTCATTTGATCGTGTTTATTATGCTTCTCTAAATGTTGTATCAATTTCATAGTCTTATCATTAGGGTAAGTATATTGATATTATGTTTTTAGGCCATGGATATTAAAAAAATCATGACCGTTTGCGTTTGTCCGAATGTGCGATACAGGCAGAAGGAGGCGTCTGCTACCCCATACTCTATATACATTCTTGATCAGCATCAACAGCCGAGTCGATATAGCCCTGTCTGTGTGTCCATCTGTCTGTATGAACATCGAGATCTCAGAAACTATAAAAGCTAGAGCTACGAAATTTGGAGACAACATGTCAAAATTCGATAGGCAGCCGAAGTTTATTTTAGATGTTGTCCACGCCTCCTTCCGCCTCCGTAAATCGAAAAAACGATTTCCAAGCATCATGTTAAAGCTAGAACGTTCAGTTTTGGCACACAATGGTAATCATCACCTTAATGATCTCTGCAAATTTGGTTACAACCGAGCAAAAACACAGAAGTTATTAACGAATTACTTTTATAAGGTGAAAGCGGAGGCAGCTGCACCTGTACAGCTAGCCGTTCCTACTTTTTCTTTTTCATTTGATCGTGTTTATTATGCTTCTCTAAATGTTGTATCAATTTCATAGTCTTATCATTAGGGTAACTATATTGATATTATGTTTTTAGGCCATGGATATTAAAAAAACCATGACCGTTTGCGTTTGTCCGAATGTGCGATACAGGCAGAAGGAGGCGTCTGCTACCCCATAAACTATATACATTCTTGATCAGCATCAACAGCCGAGTCGATATAGCCCTGTCTGTGTGTCCATCTGTCTGTATGAACATCGAGATCTCAGAAACTATAAAAGCTAGAGCTACGAAATTTGGAGACAACATATCAAAATTCGGTAGCCAGCTGAAGTTTATTTTAGATGTTGTCCACGCCTCCTTCCGCCTCCGTAAATCGAAAAAAACGATTTCCAAGCATCATGTTAAAGCTAGAACGTTCAGTTTCGGCACACACAATGGTAATCATCACCTTAATGATCTCTGCAAATTTGGTTACAACCGAGCAAAAAACACAGAAGTTATTAACGAATTACTTTTATAAGGTGAAATCGGAGGCAGCTGCACCTGTACAGCTAGCCGTTCCTACTTTTTCCTTTTCATTTGATCGTGTTTATTATGCTTCTCTAAATGTTGTATCACTTTCATAGTCTTATCATTAGGGTAACTATATTGATATTATGGTTTTAGGCCATGGATTTAAAGAAAATCATGACCGTTTGCGTTTGTCCGAATGTGCGATACAGGCAGAAGGAGGCGTCCGCGACCCCATAAACTATATACATTCTTGATCAGCATCAACAGCCGAGTCGATATAGCCCTGTCTGTGTGTCCATCTGTCTGTATGAACATCGAGATCTCAGAAACTATAAAAGCTAGAGCTACGAAATTTGGAGACAACATGTCAATATTCGGTAAGCAGCTGAAGTTTATTTTAGATGTTGTCCACGCCTCCTTCCGCCTCCGTAAATCGAAAAAAACGATTTCGAAGCATCGTGTTAAAGCTAGAACGTTCAGTTTTGGCACACACAATGGTAATCATCACCTTAATGATCTCTGAAAATTTGGTTACAATCGAGCAAAAAACACAGAAGTTATTAACGAATTACTTTTATAAGGTGAAATCGGAGGCAGCTGCACCTGTACAGCTAGCCGTTCCTACTTTTTCTTTTTCATTTGATCGTGTTTATTATGCTTCTCTAAATGTTGTATCAATTTCATAGTCTTATCATTAGGGTAACTATATTGATATTATGTTTTTAGGCCATGGATATTAAAAAAATCATGACCGTTTGCGTTTGACCGAATGTGCGATACAGGCAGAAGGAGGCGTCCGCGACCCCATAAACTATATACATTCTTGATCAGCATCAACAGCCGAGTCGATATAGCCCTGCTGTGTGTCCATCTGTCTGTATGAACATCGAGATCTCAGAAACCATAAAAGCTAGAGCTACGAAATTTGGAGACAACATGTCAATATTCGGTAAGCAGCTGAAGTTTATTTTAGATGTTGTCCACGCCTCCTTCCGCCTCCGTAAATCGAAAAAACGATTTCCAAGCATCATGTTAAAGCTAGAACGTTCAGTTTTGGCACACAAATGGTAATCATCACCTTAATGATCTCTGAAAATTTGGTTACAATCGAGCAAAAAACACAGAAGTTATTAACGAATTACTTTTATAAGGTGAAATCGGAGGCAGCTGCACCTGTACAGCTAGCCGTTCCTACTTTTTCTTTTTCATTTGATCGTGTTTATTATGCTTCTCTAAATGTTGTATCAATTTCATAGTCTTATCATTAGGGTAACTATATTGATATTATGTTTTTAGGCCATGGATATTAAAAAAATCATGACCGTTTGCGTTTGACCGAATGTGCGATACAGGCAGAAGGAGGCGTCTGCTACCCCATAAACTATATACATTCTTGATCAGCATCAACAGCCGAGTCGATATAGCCCTGTCTGTGTGTCCATCTGTCTGTATGAACATCGAGATCTCAGAAACTATAAAAGCTAGAGCTACGAAATTTGGAGACAACATGTCAAAATTCGGTAGGCAGCCGAAGTTTATTTTAGATGTTGTCCACGCCTCCTTCCGCCTCCGTAAATCGAAAAAAACGATTTCCAAGCATCATGTTAAAGCTAGAACGTTCAGTTTTGGCACACACAATGGTAATCATCACCTTAATGATCTCTGCAAATTTGGTTACAACCGAGCAAAAAACACAGAAGTTATTAACGAATTACTTTTATAAGGTGAAATCGGAGGCAGCTGCACCTGTACAGCTAGCCGTTCCTACTTTTTCATTTGATCGTGTTTATTATGCTTCTCTAAATGTTGTATCAATTTCATAGTCTTATCATTAGGGTAAGTATATTGATATTATGTTTTTAGGCCATGGATATTAAAAAAATCATGACCGTTTGCGTTTGTCCGAATGTGCGATACAGGCAGAAGGAGGCGTCTGCTACCCCATAAACTATATACATTCTTGATCAGCATCAACAGCCGAGTCGATATAGCCCTGTCTGTGTGTCCATCTGTCTGTATGAACATCGAGATCTCAGAAACTATAAAAGCTAGAGCTACGAAATTTGGAGACAACATGTCAAAATTCGATAGGCAGCCGAAGTTTATTTTAGATGTTGTCCACGCCTCCTTCCGCCTCCGTAAATCGAAAAAAACGATTTCCAAGCATCATGTTAAAGCTAGAACGTTCAGTTTTGGCACACAATGGTAATCATCACCTTAATGATCTCTGCAAATTTGGTTACAACCGAGCAAAAAAACACAGAAGTTATTAACGAATTACTTTTATAAGGTGAAAGCGGAGGCAGCTGCACCTGTACAGCTAGCCGTTCCTACTTTTTCTTTTTCATTTGATCGTGTTTATTATGCTTCTCTAAATGTTGTATCAATTTCATAGTCTTATCATTAGGGTAACTATATTGATATTATGTTTTTAGGCCATGGATATTAAAAAAACCATGACCGTTTGCGTTTGTCCGAATGTGCGATACAGGCAGAAGGAGGCGTCTGCTACCCCATAAACTATATACATTCTTGATCAGCATCAACAGCCGAGTCGATATAGCCCTGTCTGTGTGTCCATCTGTCTGTATGAACATCGAGATCTCAGAAACTATAAAAGCTAGAGCTACGAAATTTGGAGACAACATGTCAAAATTCGATAGGCAGCCGAAGTTTATTTTAGATGTTGTCCACGACTCCTTCCGCCTCCGTAAATCGAAAAAAACGATTTCCAAGCATTATGTTAAAGCTAGAACGTTCAGTTTTGGCACACAATGGTAATCATCACCTTAATGATCTCTGCAAATTTGGTTACAACCGAGCAAAAAACACAGAAGTTATTAACGAATTACTTTTATAAGGTGAAAGCGGAGGCAGCTGCACCTGTACAGCTAGCCGTTCCTACTTTTTCTTTTTCATTTGATCGTGTTTATTATGCTTCTCTAAATGTTGTATCAATTTCATAGTCTTATCATTAGGGTAACTATATTGATATTATGTTTTTAGGCCATGGATATTAAAAAACCATGACCGTTTGCGTTTGTCCGAATGTGCGATACAGGCAGAAGGAGGCGTCTGCTACCCCATAAACTATATACATTCTTGATCAGCATCAACAGCCGAGTCGATATAGCCCTGTCTGTGTGTCCATCTGTCTGTATGAACATCGAGATCTCAGAAACTATAAAAGCTAGAGCTACGAAATTTGGAGACAACATATCAAAATTCGGTAGCCAGCTGAAGTTTATTTTAGATGTTGTCCACGCCTCCTTCCGCCTCCGTAAATCGAAAAAACGATTTCCAAGCATCATGTTGAAGCTAGAACGTTCAGTTTCGGCACACACAATGGTAATCATCACCTTAATGATCTCTGAAAATTTGGTTACAATCGAGCAAAAAACACAGAAGTTATTAACGAATTACTTTTATAAGGTGAAATCGGAGGCAGCTGCACCTGTACAGCTAGCCGTTCCTACTTTTTCTTTTTCATTTGATCGTGTTTATTATGCTTCTCTAAATGTTGTATCAATTTCATAGTCTTATCATTAGGGTAACTATATTGATTTATGGTTTTAGGCCATGGACTTAAAGAAAATCATGACCATTTGCGTTTGTTCGAATGTGCGATACAGGCAGAAGGAGGCGTCCGCGACCCCATAAACTATATACATTGTTGATCAGCATTAACAGCCGAGTCGATATAGCCCTGTCTGTGTGTCCATCTGTCTGTATGAACATCGAGATCTCAGAAACTATAAAAGCTAGAGCTACGAAATTTGGAGACAACATGTCAATATTCGGTAAGCAGCTGAAGTTTATTTTAGATGTTGTCCACGCCTCCTTCCGCCTCCGTAAATCGAAAAAAACGATTTCCAAGCATTATGTTAAAGCTAGAACGTTCAATTTTGGCACACACAATGGTAATCATCACCTTAATGATCTCTGAAAATTTGGTTACAATCGAGCAAAAACACAGAAGTTATTAACGAATTACTTTTATAAGGTGAAATCGGAGGCAGCTGCACCTGTACAGCTAGCCGTTCCTACTTTTTCTTTTTCATTTGATCGTGTTTATTATGCTTCTCTAAATGTTGTATCAATTTCATAGTCTTATCATTAGGGTAACTATATTGATATTATGGTTTTAGGCCATGGACTTAAAGAAAATCATGACCGTTTGCGTTTGTTCGAATGTGAGATACAGGCAGAAGGAGGCGTCTGCTACCCCATAAACTATATACATTCTTGATCAGCATCAACAGCCGAGTCGATATAGCCCTGTCTGTGTGTCCATCTGTCTGTATAAACATCGAGATCTCAGAAACTATAAAAGCTAGAGCTACGAAATTTGGAGACAACATATCAAAATTCGGTAGGCAGCTGAAGTTTATTTTAGATGTTGTCCACGCCTCCTTTCGCCTCCGTAAATCGAAAAAAACGATTTCCAAGCATCATGTTAAAGCTAGAACGTTCAGTTTTGGCACACACAATGGTAATCATCACCTTAATGATCTCTGAAAATTTGGTTACAATCGAGCAAAAAACACAGAAGTAATTAACGAATTACTTTTATAAGGTGAAATCGGAGGCAGCTGCACCTGTACAGCTAGCCGTTCCTACTTTTTCCTTTTCATTTGATCGTGTTTATTATGCTTCTCTAAATGTTGTATCAATTTCATAGTCTTATCATTGGGGTAACTATATTGATATTATGGTTTTAGGACATGGACTTAAAGAAAATCATGACCGTTTGCGTTTGTTCGAATGTGCGATACAGGCAGAAGGAGGCGTCCGCGACCCCATAAACTATATACATTCTTGATCAGCATCAACAGCCGAGTCGATATAGCCCTGCTGTGTGTCCATCTGTCTGTATGAACATCGAGATCTCAGAAACCATAAAAGCTAGAGCTACGAAATTTGGAGACAACATGTCAATATTCGGTAAGCAGCTGAAGTTTATTTTAGATGTTGTCCACGCCTCCTTCCGCCTCCGTAAATCGAAAAAAACGATTTCCAAGCATCATGTTAAAGCTAGAACGTTCAGTTTTGGCACACACAATGGTAATCATCACCTTAATGATCTCTGAAAATTTGGTTACAATCGAGCAAAAAACACAGAAGTTATTAACGAATTACTTTTATAAGGTGAAATCGGAGGCAGCTGCACCTGTACAGCTAGCCGTTCCTACTTTTTCTTTTTCATTTGATCGTGTTTAAATGTTGTATCAATTTCATAGTCTTATCATTAGGGTAACTATATTGATTTATGGTTTTAGGCCGTGGACTTAAAGAAAATCATGACCGTTTGCGTTTGTTCGAATGTGCGATACAGGCAGAAGGAGGCGTCTGCTACCCCATAAACTATATACATTCTTGATCAGCATCAACAGCCGAGTCGATATAGCCCTGTCTGTGTGTCCATCTGTCTGTATGAACATCGAGATCTCAGAAACTATAAAGTTCAGTTTTGGCACACACCTTAATGATCTCTGAAAATTTGGTTACAATCGAGCAAAAAACACAGAAGTTATTAACGAATTACTTTTATAAGGTGAAATCGGAGGCAGCTGCACCTGTACAGCTAGCCGTTCCTACTTTTTCTTTTTCATTTGATCGTGTTTATTATGCTTCTCTAAATGTTGTATCAATTTCATAGTCTTATCATTAGGGTAACTATATTGATATTATGGTTTTAGGCCATGGACTTAAAGAAAATCGTGACCGTTTGCGTTTGTTCGAATGTGCGATACAGGCAGAAGGTGGCGTCTGCGACCCCATAAACTATATACATTCTTGATCAGCATCAACAGCCGAGTCGATATAGCCCTGTCTGTGTGTCCATCTGTCTGTATGAACATCGAGATCTCAGAAACTATAAAAGCTAGAGCTACGAAATTTGGAGACAACATATCAAAATTCGGTAGGCAGCTGAAGTTTATTTTAGATGTTGTCCACGCCTCCTTCCGCCTCCGTAAATCGAAAAAACGATTTCCAAGCATCATGTTAAAGCTAGAACGTTCAGTTTTGGCACACACAATGGTAATCATCACCTTAATGATCTCTGAAAATTTGGTTACAATCGAGCAAAAAACACAGAAGTTATTAACGAATTACTTTTATAAAGTGAAATCGGAGGCAGCTGCACCTGTACAGCTAGCCGTTCCTACTTTTCTTTTTCATTTGATCGTGTTTATTATGCTTCTCTAAATGTTGTATCAATTTCATAGTCTTATCATTAGGGTAACTATATTGATATTATGGTTTTAGGCCATGGACTTAAAGAAAATCGTGACCGTTTGCGTTTGTTCGAATGTGCGATACAGGCAGAAGGAGGCGTCCGCGACCCCATAAACTATATACATTCTTGATCAGCATCAACAGCCGAGTCGATATAGCCCTGTCTGTGTGTCCATCTGTCTGTATGAACATCGAGATCTCAGAAACTATAAAAGCTAGAGCTACGAAATTTGGAGACAACATGTCAATATTCGGTAAGCAGCTGAAGTTTATTTTAGATGTTGTCCACGCCTCCTTCCGCCTCCGTAAATCGAAAAAAACGATTTCCAAGCATTATGTTAAATCTAGAACGTTCAGTTTTGGCACACACAATGGTAATCATCACCTTAATGATCTCTGAAAATTTGGTTACAATCGAGCAAAAAACACAGAAGTTATTAACGAATTACTTTTATAAGGTGAAATCGGAGGCAGCTGCACCTGTACAGCTAGCCGTTCCTACTTTTTCTTTTTCATTTGATCGTGTTTATTATGCTTCTCTAAATGTTGTATCAATTTCATAGTCTTATCATTAGGGTAACTATATTGATATTATGGTTTTAGGCCATGGACTTAAAGAAAATCGTGACCGTTTGCGTTTGTTCGAATGTGCGATACAGGCAGAAGGAGGCGTCCGCGACCCCATAAACTATATACATTCTTGATCAGCATCAACAGCCGAGTCGATATAGCCCTGTCTGTGTGTCCATCTGTCTGTATGAACATCGAGATCTCAGAAACTATAAAAGCTAGAGCTACGAAATTTTGAGACAACATATCAAAATTCGGTAGGCAGCTGAAGTTTATTTTAGATGTTGTCCACGCCTCCTTCCGCCTCCGTAAATCGAAAAAAACGATTTCCAAGCATTATGTTAAAGCTAGAACGTTCAGTTTTGGCACACACAATGGTAATCATCACCTTAATGATCTCTGAAAATTTGGTTACAATCGAGCAAAAAACACAGAAGTTATTAACGAATTACTTTTATAAGGTGAAATCGAAGGCAGCTGCACCTGTACAGCTAGCCGTTCCTACTTTTTCTTTTTCATTTGATCGTGTTTATTATGCTTCTCTAAATGTTGTATCAATTTCATAGTCTTATCATTAGGGTAACTATATTGATATTATGGTTTTAGGCCATGGACTTAAAGAAAATCGTGACCGTTTGCGTTTGTTCGAATGTGCGATACAGGCAGAAGGAGGCGTCCGCGACCCCATAAACTATATACATTCTTGATCAGCATCAACAGCCGAGTCGATATAGCCCTGTCTGTGTGTCCATCTGTCTGTATGAACATCGAGATCTCAGAAACTATAAAAGCTAGAGCTACGAAATTTGGAGACAACATATCAAAATTCGGTAGGCAGCTGAAGTTTATTTTAGATGTTGTCCACGCCTCCTTCCGCCTCCGTAAATCGAAAAAAACGATTTCCAAGCATTATGTTAAAGCTAGAACGTTCAGTTTTGGCACACACAATGGTAATCATCACCTTAATGATCTCTGAAAATTTGGTTACAACCGAGCAAAAAACACAGAAGTTATTAACGAATTACTTTTATAAGGTGAAAGCGGAGGCAGCTGCACCTGTACAGCTAGCCGTTCCTACTTTTTCTTTTTCATTTGATCGTGTTTATTATGCTTCTCTAAATGTTGTATCAATTTCATAGTCTTATCATTAGGGTAACTATATTGATATTATGTTTTTAGGCCATGGATATTAAAAAAACCATGACCGTTTGCGTTTGTCCGAATGTGCGATACAGGCAGAAGGAGGCGTCTGCTACCCCATAAACTATATACATTCTTGATCAGCATCAACAGCCGAGTCGATATAGCCCTGTCTGTGTGTCCATCTGTCTGTGTGAACATCGAGATCTCAGAAACTATAAAAGCTAGAGCTACGAAATTTGGAGACAACATATCAAAATTCGGTAGGCAGCTGAAGTTTATTTTAGATGTTGTCCACGCCTCCTTCCGCCTCCGTAAATCGAAAAAAACGATTTCCAAGCATCATGTTGAAGCTAGAACGTTCAGTTTCGGCACACACAATGGTAATCATCACCTTAATGATCTCTGAAAATTTGGTTACAATCGAGCAAAAAACACAGAAGTAATTAACGAATTACTTTTATAAGGTGAAATCGGAGGCAGCTGCACCTGTACAGCTAGCCGTTCCTACTTTTTCCTTTTCATTTGATCGTGTTTATTATGCTTCTCTAAATGTTGTATCAATTTCATAGTCTTATCATTGGGGTAACTATATTGATATTATGGTTTTAGGACATGGACTTAAAGAAAATCATGACCGTTTGCGTTTGTTCGAATGTGCGATACAGGCAGAAGGAGGCGTCCGCGACCCCATAAACTATATACATTCTTGATCAGCATCAACAGCCGAGTCGATATAGCCCTGCTGTGTGTCCATCTGTCTGTATGAACATCGAGATCTCAGAAACCATAAAAGCTAGAGCTACGAAATTTGGAGACAACATGTCAATATTCGGTAAGCAGCTGAAGTTTATTTTAGATGTTGTCCACGCCTCCTTCCGCCTCCGTAAATCGAAAAAAACGATTTCCAAGCATCATGTTAAAGCTAGAACGTTCAGTTTTGGCACACACAATGGTAATCATCACCTTAATGATCTCTGAAAATTTGGTTACAATCGAGCAAAAACACAGAAGTTATTAACGAATTACTTTTATAAGGTGAAATCGGAGGCAGCTGCACCTGTACAGCTAGCCGTTCCTACTTTTTCTTTTTCATTTGATCGTGTTTAAAAATGTTGTATCAATTTCATAGTCTTATCATTAGGGTAACTATATTGATTTATGGTTTTAGGCCGTGGACTTAAAGAAAATCATGACCGTTTGCGTTTGTTCGAATGTGCGATACAGGCAGAAGGAGGCGTCTGCTACCCCATAAACTATATACATTCTTGATCAGCATCAACAGCCGAGTCGATATAGCCCTGTCTGTGTGTCCATCTGTCTGTATGAACATCGAGATCTCAGAAACTATAAAAGTTCAGTTTTGGCACACACCTTAATGATCTCTGAAAATTTGGTTACAATCGAGCAAAAAACACAGAAGTTATTAACGAATTACTTTTATAAGGTGAAATCGGAGGCAGCTGCACCTGTACAGCTAGCCGTTCCTACTTTTTCTTTTTCATTTGATCGTGTTTATTATGCTTCTCTAAATGTTGTATCAATTTCATAGTCTTATCATTAGGGTAACTATATTGATATTATGGTTTTAGGCCATGGACTTAAAGAAAATCGTGACCGTTTGCGTTTGTTCGAATGTGCGATACAGGCAGAAGGTGGCGTCTGCGACCCCATAAACTATATACATTCTTGATCAGCATCAACAGCCGAGTCGATATAGCCCTGTCTGTGTGTCCATCTGTCTGTATGAACATCGAGATCTCAGAAACTATAAAAGCTAGAGCTACGAAATTTGGAGACAACATATCAAAATTCGGTAGGCAGCTGAAGTTTATTTTAGATGTTGTCCACGCCTCCTTCCGCCTCCGTAAATCGAAAAAAACGATTTCCAAGCATCATGTTAAAGCTAGAACGTTCAGTTTTGGCACACACAATGGTAATCATCACCTTAATGATCTCTGAAAATTTGGTTACAATCGAGCAAAAACACAGAAGTTATTAACGAATTACTTTTATAAAGTGAAATCGGAGGCAGCTGCACCCTGTACAGCTAGCCGTTCCTACTTTTTCCTTTTCATTTGATCGTGTTTATTATGCTTCTCTAAATGTTGTATCAATTTCATAGTCTTATCATTAGGGTAACTATATTGATATTATGGTTTTAGGCCATGGACTTAAAGAAAATCGTGACCGTTTGCGTTTGTTCGAATGTGCGATACAGGCAGAAGGAGGCGTCCGCGACCCCATAAACTATATACATTCTTGATCAGCATCAACAGCCGAGTCGATATAGCCCTGTCTGTGTGTCCATCTGTCTGTATGAACATCGAGATCTCAGAAACTATAAAAGCTAGAGCTACGAAATTTGGAGACAACATGTCAATATTCGGTAAGCAGCTGAAGTTTATTTTAGATGTTGTCCACGCCTCCTTCCGCCTCCGTAAATCGAAAAACGATTTCCAAGCATTATGTTAAATCTAGAACGTTCAGTTTTGGCACACACAATGGTAATCATCACCTTAATGATCTCTGAAAATTTGGTTACAATCGAGCAAAAAACACAGAAGTTATTAACGAATTACTTTTATAAGGTGAAATCGGAGGCAGCTGCACCTGTACAGCTAGCCGTTCCTACTTTTTCTTTTTCATTTGATCGTGTTTATTATGCTTCTCTAAATGTTGTATCAATTTCATAGTCTTATCATTAGGGTAACTATATTGATATTATGGTTTTAGGCCATGGACTTAAAGAAAATCATGACCGTTTGCGTTTGTTCGAATGTGCGATACAGGCAGAAGGAGGCGTCCGCGACCCCATAAACTATATACATTCTTGATCAGCATCAACAGCCGAGTCGATATAGCCCTGTCTGTGTGTCCATCTGTCTGTATGAACATCGAGATCTCAGAAACTATAAAAGCTAGAGCTACGAAATTTGGAGACAACATATCAAAATTCGGTAGGCAGCTGAAGTTTATTTTAGATATTGTCCACGCCTCCTTTTGCCTCCGTAAATCGAAAAAAACGATTTCCAAGCATCATGTTAAAGCTAGAACGTTCAGTTTTGGCACACACAATGGTAATCATCACCTTAATGATCTCTGAAAATTTGGTTACAATCGAGCAAAAACACAGAAGTTATTAACGAATTACTTTTATAAGGTGAAATCGAAGGCAGCTGCACCTGTACAGCTAGCCGTTCCTACTTTTTCTTTTTCATTTGATCGTGTTTATTATGCTTCTCTAAATGTTGTATCAATTTCATAGTCTTATCATTAGGGTAACTATATTGATTTATGGTTTTAGGCCATGGACTTAAAGAAAATCATGACCGTTTGCGTTTGTTCGAATGTGCGATACAGGCAGAAGGAGGCGTCTGCTACCCCATAAACTATATACATTCTTGATCAGGATCAACAGCCGAGTCGATATAGCCCTGTCTGTGTGTCCATCTGTCTGTATGAACATCGAGATCTCAGAAACTATAAAAGCTAGAGCTACGAAATTTGGAGACAACATATCAAAATTCGGTAGGCAGCTGAAGTTTATTTTAGATATTGTCCACGCCTCCTTTTGCCTCCGTAAATCGAAAAAAACGATTTCCAAGCATCATGTTAAAGCTAGAACGTTCAGTTTTGGCACACACAATGGTAATCATCACCTTAATGATCTCTGAAAATTTGGTTACAATCGAGCAAAAAACACAGAAGTTATTAACGAATTACTTTTATAAAGTGAAATCGGAGGCAGCTGCACCTGTACAGCTAGCCGTTCCTACTTTTTCCTTTTTCATTTGATCGTGTTTATTATGCTTCTCTAAATGTTGTATCAATTTCATAGTCTTATCATTAGGGTAACTATATTGATATTATGGTTTTAGGCCATGGACTTAAAGAAAATCGTGACCGTTTGCGTTTGTTCGAATGTGCGATACAGGCAGAAGGAGGCGTCCGCGACCCCATAAACTATATACATTCTTGATCAGCATCAACAGCCGAGTCGATATAGCCCTGTCTGTGTGTCCATCTGTCTGTATGAACATCGAGATCTCAGAAACTATAAAAGCTAGAGCTACGAAATTTGGAGACAACATGTCAATATTCGGTAAGCAGCTGAAGTTTATTTTAGATGTTGTCCACGCCTCCTTCCGCCTCCGCAAATCGAAAAACGATTTCCAAGCATTATGTTAAATCTAGAACGTTCAGTTTTGGCACACACAATGGTAATCATCACCTTAATGATCTCTGAAAATTTGGTTACAATCGAGCAAAAAACACAGAAGTTATTAACGAATTACTTTTATAAGGTGAAATCGGAGGCAGCTGCACCTGTACAGCTAGCCGTTCCTACTTTTTCTTTTTCATTTGATCGTGTTTATTATGCTTCTCTAAATGTTGTATCAATTTCATAGTCTTATCATCAGGGTAACTATATTGATATTATGGTTTTAGGCCATGGACTTAAAGAAAATCGTGACCGTTTGCGTTTGTTCGAATGTGCGATACAGGCAGAAGGAGGCGTCCGCTACCCCATAAACTATATACATTCTTGATCAGCATCAACAGCCGAGTCGATATAGCCCTGTCTGTGTGTCCATCTGTCTGTATGAACATCGAGATCTCAGAAACTATAAAAGCTAGAGCTACGAAATTTGGAGACAACATATCAAAATTCGGTAGGCAGCTGAAGTTTATTTTAGATGTTGTCCACGCCTCCTTCCGCCTCCGTAAATCGAAAAAAACGATTTCCAAGCATCATGTTAAAGCTAGAACGTTCAGTTTTGGCACACACAATGGTAATCATCACCTTAATGATCTCTGAAAATTTGGTTACAATCGAGCAAAAAACACAGAAGTTATTAACGAATTACTTTTATAAGGTGAAATCGGAGGCAGCTGCACCTGTACAGCTAGCCGTTCCTACTTTTTCTTTTTCATTTGATCGTGTTTATTATGCTTCTCTAAATGTTGTATCAATTTCATAGTCTTATCATTAGGGTCACTATATTGATATTATGGTTTTAGGCCATGGACTTAAAGAAAATCATGACCGTTTGCGTTTGTTCGAATGTGAGATACAGGCAGAAGGAGGCGTCTGCTACCCCATAAACTATATACATTCTTGATCAGCATCAACAGCCGAGTCGATATAGCCCTGTCTGTGTGTCCATCTGTCTGTATGAACATCGAGATCTCAGAAACTATAAAAGCTAGAGCTACGAAATTTGGAGACAACATATCAAAATTCGGTAGGCAGCTGAAGTTTATTTTAGATGTTGTCCACGCCTCCTTCCGCCTCCGTAAATCGAAAAAACGATTTCCAAGCATCATGTTAAAGCTAGAACGTTCAGTTTTGGCACACACAATGGTAATCATCACCTTAATGATCTCTGAAAATTTGGTTACAATCGAGCAAAAAACACAGAAGTTATTAACGAATTACTTTTATAAGGTGAAATCGGAGGCAGCTGCACCTGTACAGCTAGCCGTTCCTACTTTTTCTTTTTCATTTGATCGTGTTTATTATGCTTCTCTAAATGTTGTATCAATTTCATAGTCTTATCATTAGGGTAACTATATTGATATTATGGTTTTAGGCCATGGACTTAAAGAAAATCATGACCGTTTGCGTTTGTTCGAATGTGCGATACAGGCAGAAGGAGGCGTCCGCTACCCCATAAACTATATACATTCTTGATCAGCATCAACAGCCGAGTCGATATAGCCCTGTCTGTGTGTCCATCTGTCTGTATGAACATCGAGATCTCAGAAACTATAAAAGCTAGAGCTACGAAATTTGGAGACAACATGTCAATATTCGGTAACCAGCTGAAGTTTATTTTAGATGTTGTCCACGCCTCCTTCCGCCTCCGTAAATCGAAAAAAACGATTTCCAAGCATCATGTTAAAGCTAGAACGTTCAGTTTTGGCACACACAATGGTAATCATCACCTTAATGATCTCTGAAAATTTGGTTACAATCGAGCAAAAAACACAGAAGTTATTAACGAATTACTTTTATAAGGTGAAATCGGAGGCAGCTGCACCTGTACAGCTAGCCGTTCCTACTTTTTCTTTTTCATTTGATCGTGTTTATTATGCTTCTCTAAATGTTGTATCAATTTCATAGTCTTATCATTAGGGTAACTATATTGATATTATGGTTTTAGGCCATGGACTTAAAGAAAATCATGACCGTTTGCGTTTGTTCGAATGTGCGATACAGGCAGAAGGAGGCGTCTGCGACCCCATAAACTATATACATTCTTGATCAGCATCAACAGCCGAGTCGATATAGCCCTGTCTGTGTGTCCATCTGTCTGTATGAACATCGAGATCTCAGAAACTATAAAAGCTAGAGCTACGAAATTTGGAGACAACATGTCAATATTCGGTAGGCAGCTGAAGTTTATTTTAGATGTTGTCCACGCCTCCTTCCGCCTCCGTAAATCGAAAAAAACGATTTCCAAGCATCATGTTAAAGCTAGAACGTTCAGTTTTGGCACACACAATGGTAATCATCACCTTAATGATCTCTGAAAATTTGGTTACAATCGAGCAAAAAACACAGAAGTTATTAACGAATTACTTTTATAAGGTGAAATCGGAGGCAGCTGCACCTGTACAGCTAGCCGTTCCTACTTTTCCTTTTCATTTGATCGTGTTTATTATGCTTCTCTAAATGTTGTATCAATTTCATAGTCTTATCATTAGGGTAACTATATTGATATTATGGTTTTAGGCCATGGACTTAAAGAAAATCATGACCGTTTGCGTTTGTCCGAATGTGCGATACAGGCAGAAGGAGGCGTCTGCGACCCATAAACTATATACATTCTTGATCAGCATCAACAGCCGAGTCGATATAGCCCTGTCTGTGTGTCCATCTGTCTGTATGAACATCGAGATCTCAGAAACTATAAAAGCTAGAGCTACGAAATTTGGAGACAACATGTCAATATTCGGTAGGCAGCTGAAGTTTATTTTAGATGTTGTCCACGCCTCCTTCCGCCTCCGTAAATCGAAAAAAACGATTTCCAAGCATCATGTTAAAGCTAGAACGTTCAGTTTTGGCACACACAATGGTAATCATCACCTTAATGATCTCTGAAAATTTGGTTACAATCGAGCAAAAACACAGAAGTTATTAACGAATTACTTTTATAAGGTGAAATCGGAGGCAGCTGCACCTGTACAGCTAGCCGTTCCTACTTTTTCTTTTTCATTTGATCGTGTTTATTATGCTTCTCTAAATGTTGTATCAATTTCATAGTCTTATCATTAGGGTAATTATATTGATATTATGGTTTTAGGCCATGGACTTAAAGAAAATCATGACCGTTTGCGTTTGTTCGAATGTGCGATACAGGCAGAAGGAGGCGTCTGCGACCCCATAAACTATATACATTCTTGATCAGCATCAACAGCCGAGTCGATATAGCCCTGTCTGTGTGTCCATCTGTCTGTATGAACATCGAGATCTCAGAAACTATAAAAGCTAGAGCTACGAAATTTGGAGACAACATGTCAATATTCGGTAGGCAGCTGAAGTTTATTTTAGATGTTGTCCACGCCTCCTTCCGCCTCCGTAAATCGAAAAAAACGATTTCCAAGCATCATGTTAAAGCTAGAACGTTCAGTTTTGGCACACACAATGGTAATCATCACCTTAATGATCTCTGAAAATTTGGTTACAATCGAGCAAAAAACACAGAAGTTATTAACGAATTACTTTTATAAGGTGAAATCGGAGGCAGCTGCACCTGTACAGCTAGCCGTTCCTACTTTTTCTTTTTCATTTGATCGTGTTTATTATGCTTCTCTAAATGTTGTATCAATTTCATAGTCTTATCATTAGGGTAATTATATTGATATTATGGTTTTAGGCCATGGACTTAAAGAAAATCATGACCGTTTGCGTTTGTTCGAATGTGCGATACAGGCAGAAGGAGGCGTCTGCGACCCCATAAACTATATACATTCTTGATCAGCATCAACAGCCGAGTCGATATAGCCCTGTCTGTGTGTCCATCTGTCTGTATGAACATCGAGATCTCAGAAACTATAAAAGCTAGAGCTACGAAATTTGGAGACAACATATCAAAATTCGGTAGGCAGCTGAAGTTTATTTTAGATGTTGTCCACGCCTCCTTCCGCCTCCGTAAATCGAAAAAAACGATTTCCAAGCATCATGTTAAAGCTAGAACGTTCAGTTTTGGCACACACAATGGTAATCATCACCTTAATGATCTCTGAAAATTTGGTTACAATCGAGCAAAAAACACAGAAGTTATTAACGAATTACTTTTATAAGGTGAAATCGGAGGCAGCTGCACCTGTACAGCTAGCCGTTCCTACTTTTTTCTTTTTCATTTGATCGTGTTTATTATGCTTCTCTAAATGTTGTATCAATTTCATAGTCTTATCATTAGGGTAACTATATTGATATTATGGTTTTAGGCCATGGACTTAAAGAAAATCATGACCGTTTGCGTTTGTTCGAATGTGCGATACAGGCAGAAGGAGGCGTCTGCTACCCCATAAACTATATACATTCTTGATCAGCATCAACAGCCGAGTCGATATAGCCCTGTCTGTGTGTCCATCTGTCTGTATGAACATCGAGATCTCAGAAACTATAAAAGCTAGAGCTACGAAATTTGGAGACAACATGTCAATATTCGGTAGGCAGCTGAAGTTTATTTTAGATGTTGTCCACGCCTCCTTCCGCCTCCGTAAATCGAAAAAACGATTTCCAAGCATCATGTTAAAGCTAGAACGTTCAGTTTTGGCACACACAATGGTAATCATCACCTTAATGATCTCTGAAAATTTGGTTACAATCGAGCAAAAACACAGAAGTTATTAACGAATTACTTTTATAAGGTGAAATCGGAGGCAGCTGCACCTGTACAGCTAGCCGTTCCTACTTTTTCTTTTTCATTTGATCGTGTTTATTATGCTTCTCTAAATGTTGTATCAATTTCATAGTCTTATCATTAGGGTAACTATATTGATATTATGGTTTTAGGCCATGGACTTAAAGAAAATCATGACCGTTTGCGTTTGTTCGAATGTGCGATACAGGCAGAAGGAGGCGTCTGCTACCCCATAAACTATATACATTCTTGATCAGCATCAACAGCCGAGTCGATATAGCCCTGTCTGTGTGTCCATCTGTCTGTATGAACATCGAGATCTCAGAAACTATAAAAGCTAGAGCTACGAAATTTGGAGACAACATGTCAATATTCGGTAGGCAGCTGAAGTTTATTTTAGATGTTGTCCACGCCTCCTTCCGCCTCCGTAAATCGAAAAAAACGATTTCCAAGCATCATGTTAAAGCTAGAACGTTCAGTTTTGGCACACACAATGGTAATCATCACCTTAATGATCTCTGAAAATTTGGTTACAATCGAGCAAAAACACAGAAGTTATTAACGAATTACTTTTATAAGGTGAAATCGGAGGCAGCTGCACCTGTACAGCTAGCCGTTCCTACTTTTTTCTTTTTCATTTGATCGTGTTTATTATGCTTCTCTAAATGTTGTATCAATTTCATAGTCTTATCATTAGGGTAACTATATTGATATTATGGTTTTAGGCCATGGACTTAAAGAAAATCATGACCGTTTGCGTTTGTTCGAATGTGCGATACAGGCAGAAGGAGGCGTCTGCGACCCCATAAACTATATACATTCTTGATCAGCATCAACAGCCGAGTCGATATAGCCCTGTCTGTGTGTCCATCTGTCTGTATGAACATCGAGATCTCAGAAACTATAAAAGCTAGAGCTACGAAATTTGGAGACAACATGTCAATATTCGGTAGGCAGCTGAAGTTTATTTTAGATGTTGTCCACGCCTCCTTCCGCCTCCGTAAATCGAAAAAACGATTTCCAAGCATCATGTTCAATCTAGAACTTTCAGTTTTGGCACACACAATGGTAATCATCACCTTAATGATCTCTGCAAATTTGGTTACAATCGAGCAAAAAACACAGAAGTTATTAACGAATTACTTTTATAAGGTGAAATCGGAGGCAGCTGCACCTGTACAGCTAGCCGTTCCTACTTTTTCTTTTTCATTTGATCGTGTTTATTATGCTTCTCTAAATGTTGTATCAATTTCATAGTCTTATCATTAGGGTAACTATATTGATATTATGTTTTTAGGCCATGGATTTAAAGAAAATCATGACCGTTTGCGTTTATCCGAATGTGCGATACAGGCAGAAGGAGGCGTCTGCGACCCCATAAACTATATACATTCTTGATCAGCATCAACAGCCGAGTCGATATCGCCCTGTCTGTGTGTCCATCTGTCTGTATGAACATCGAGATCTCAGAAACTATAAAAGCTAGAGCTACGAAATTTGGAGACAACATGTCAATATTCGGTAGGCAGCTGAAGTTTATTTTAGATGTTGTCCACGCCTCCTTCCGCCTCCGTAAATCGAAAAAAACGATTTCCAAGCATCATGTTAAATCTAGAACGTTCAGTTTTGGCACACACAATGGTAATTATCACCTTAATGATCTCTGAAAATTTGGTTACAATCGAGCAAAAGACACAGAAGTTATTAACGAATTACTTTTATAAGGTGAAATCGGAGGCAGCTGCACCTGTACAGCTAGCCGTTCCTACTTTTTCTTTTTCATTTGATCGTGTTTATTATGCTTCTCTAAATGTTGTATCAATTTCATAGTCTTATCATTAGGGTAATTATATTGATATTATGGTTTTAGGCCATGGACTTAAAGAAAATCATGACCGTTTGCGTTTGTTCGAATGTGCGATACAGGCAGAAGGAGGCGTCTGCGACCCCATAAACTATATACATTCTTGATCAGCATCAACAGCCGAGTCGATATAGCCCTGTCTGTGTGTCCATCTGTCTGTATGAACATCGAGATCTCAGAAACTATAAAAGCTAGAGCTACGAAATTTGGAGACAACATGTCAATATTCGGTAACCAGCTGAAGTTTATTTTAGATGTTGTTCACGCCTCCTTCCGCCTCCGTAAATCGAAAAAAACGATTTCCAAGCATCATGTTAAAGCTAGAACGTTCAGTTTTGGCACACACAATGGTAATCATCACCTTAATGATCTCTGAAAATTTGGTTACAATCGAGCAAAAAACACAGAAGTTATTAACGAATTACTTTTATAAGGTGAAATCGGAGGCAGCTGCACCTGTGTACAGCTAGCCGTTCCTACTTTTTCTTTTTTCATTTGATCGTGTTTATTATGCTTCTCTAAATGTTGTATCAATTTCATAGTCTTATCATTAGGGTAACTTATATTGATATTATGGTTTTAGGCCATGGACTTAAAGAAAATCATGACCGTTTGCGTTTGTTCGAATGTGCGATACAGGCAGAAGGAGGCGTCTGCGACCCCATAAACTATATACATTCTTGATCAGCATCAACAGCCGAGTCGATATAGCCCTGTCTGTGTGTCCATCTGTCTGTATGAACATCGAGATCTCAGAAACTATAAAAGCTAGAGCTACGAAATTTGGAGACAACATGTCAATATTCGGTAGGCAGCTGAAGTTTATTTTAGATGTTGTCCACGCCTCCTTTCGCCTCCGTAAATCGAAAAAAACGATTTCCAAGCATCATGTTAAAGCTAGAACGTTCAGTTTTGGCACACACAATGGTAATCATCACCTTAATGATCTCTGAAAATTTGGTTACAATCGAGCAAAAAACACAGAAGTTATTAACGAATTACTTTTATAAGGTGAAATCGGAGGCAGCTGCACCTGTACAGCTAGCCGTTCCTACTTTTTCTTTTTCATTTGATCGTGTTTATTATGCTTCTCTAAATGTTGTATCAATTTCATAGTCTTATCATTAGGGTAATTATATTGATATTATGGTTTTAGGCCATGGACTTAAAGAAAATCATGACCGTTTGCGTTTGTTCGAATGTGCGATACAGGCAGAAGGAGGCGTCTGCGGCCCCATAAACTATATACATTCTTGATCAGCATCAACAGCCGCGTCGATATAGCCCTGTCTGTGTGTCCATCTGTCTGTATGAACATCGAGATCTCAGAAACTATAAAAGCTAGAGCTACGAAATTTGGAGACAACATGTCAATATTCGGTAACCAGCTGAAGTTTATTTTAGATGTTGTTCACGCCTCCTTCCGCCTCCGTAAATCGAAAAAAACGATTTCCAAGCATCATGTTAAAGCTAGAACGTTCAGTTTTGGCACACACAATGGTAATCATCACCTTAATGATCTCTGAAAATTTGGTTACAATCGAGCAAAAGACACAGAAGTTATTAACGAATTACTTTTATAAGGTGAAATCGGAGGCAGCTGCACCTGTACAGCTAGCCGTTCCTACTTTTTCTTTTTCATTTGATCGTGTTTATTATGCTTCTCTAAATGTTGTATCAATTTCATAGTATTATCATTAGGGTAACTATATTGATATTATGTTTTTAGGCCATGGATATTAAAAAAATCATGACCGTTTGCGTTTGTCCGAATGTGCGATACAGGCAGAAGGAGGCGTCTGCTACCCCATAAACTATATACATTCTTGATCAGCATCAACAGCCGAGTCGATATCGCCCTGTCTGTGTGTCCATCTGTCTGTATGAACATCGAGATCTCAGAAACTATAAAAGCTAGAGCTACGAAATTTGGAGACAACATGTCAATATTCGGTAGGCAGCTGAAGTTTATTTTAGATGTTGTCCACGCCTCCTTCCGCCTCCGTAAATCCAAAAACGATTTCCAAGCATCATGTTAAATCTAGAACGTTCAGTTTTGGCACACACAATGGTAATCATCACCTTAATGATCTCTGAAAATTTGGTTACAATCGAGCAAAAGACACAGAAGTTATTAACGAATTACTTTTATAAGGTGAAATCGGAGGCAGCTGCACCATGTACAGCTAGCCGTTCCTTCTTTTTTTTCATTTGATCGTGTTTATTATGCTTCTCTAAATGTTGTATCAATTTCATAGTCTTATCATTAGGTAATTATATTGATA
>JAECWR010000255.1:7047500-7361144 GCA_018150935.1 Drosophila pruinosa | reverse complement strand
TCGGCCCACGTTTGTATGCTCAGTAAAAACTTATGTGAATAGGATCAAACACCGCAGATAAGCCTACCAGCAGAGGTCTCAGACACGAGAGGAGCACAGTGAAAGACAGTATCGTGCAGGATCGTGATGCTCCCAGCACCTAAACTCCCATTCTGCAGAAATGCTATATGCGCTTATAGGAGGCAGGTAGCTGAGCACAACAGGTAGCTTCTTAGTCTCTTAAGCAGAGGCGATTGTAGAGTTTATACTGTCGTTGCCGAACCAAGTCTGCAGGGAGAGAACAGGATCTGCCGCCTTTGGGGAGTATCCTGTTGGGCCTTCGGGATAATTAGGCGTCAGCTTTTAAAGGTAAAATCGAGAAGTCGCCGGTATGGATGGTTTCAGAAATGTGAAAGTCAGTCTGGAAGGCAATTCCCATATATGAATGGAAAATGTATGGAGCGTAGTGGATACTTCCCCAATAGACAAATATGCGAAGTAATTGTGCTCTTGAAGTCTTGAAAAGGGTCAGAAAAATCTCGCTCCTTATCAGGGCATCAGTATCGCCAGTTCTTGAAAAGATTCTGAAGAAAGTCGCAATAAAAAACTTCTGAAAGAGAGCTAGTGAAATGTCCGATAGCCAATCTTGGCTTTAGGCAGGAAGCCAAGTCTACAGAGATGCGTAGCATTTGTTGAGAACTCT
This sequence comes from Drosophila pruinosa, assembly GCA_018150935.1. Taxonomy (NCBI): domain Eukaryota; kingdom Metazoa; phylum Arthropoda; class Insecta; order Diptera; family Drosophilidae; genus Drosophila; species Drosophila pruinosa. The sequence goes on along the minus strand of JAECWR010000255.1, from coordinate 7,360,462 downwards.
GTTGAGGTCAAGCAACTCTACGTATGTCTAGAGTTTATGGAAATTTCAAGGTACGTTGACCACAGAGTTGGGTAGTGTTTGAGTCGACTAGAGTGAATATGACTGCCAGGAGACTGGCTGCTTTGGAAAGTGGCTTCTCAGAGCAGAGAAAGCAATGCAGTAGGGCAACGTAAGAAAGTGTCACTGTCGGCCTCGTTCGTAGCTGCATCCACAGAGCTCCATCTACGCTGGTCCATTTATTTGCAGAACATTATGATGGATGACTGCTGCTACGGCAGCTTCGCGTGCAAGTATTGTGCGTAGTGCGGACGATCTGCTCATGTTGATTGAAGAGACGTCGCGTACTTTAGGGTGAGAAGGCAGAGTGCGAGAGCGTGCCTGCGCACCTTGCGAATGGGGCGTATTTCAGTATTGGCGTCAGTTTGGCAATGAATGAGCGGTGAGCAATGCTACTCAAGGGAAAGGTGTCTGCCAGTCGGCACTCCAATTGTCAGGCCTTCAAGTGACGTTGGCTTAGGTATGTCGCAGGAGGTGAGTTAAATATCTTGGCATTACGCTTTATAGTGAGAGAGAATATGTTTACGCATACTCATCTCCACCGGTCTCAGGAGACTCGGTACTTGGTGTGGTTGGACCCATTAGTACGTCAGGCCCCCAAGAAAGTGAAGTGGGAGATCTCGACAGGAAGGAAGCCATTCGGACACATATACAGCAGGCTGTTTGTTGCGTGCATAAGCATATGGTTCGTCTGTGTGGCCACAGCTCCTGATATAGCTACAGCTATTTGTAGGCAAAAAAAAAAAAAAAGAATGCTAACTTACCAAGTGATTCTACTGAGTGTATGCCTGTGTGCCACACTGTTTCTACAGAAGCTTAATGCAGGTACTGTTAGGTGAAAGCCCCGCCAACTTGGAAGATCGAGCGTGCGTACCACTACTAAAAGGTGTTAGAAAGAAGACGGACCATTGCTGCAGAATGAATGGTATGTGATGAGAGTAACGAGAGCTTAGGAGCTTGAAGTGAATACAGAAGCTGACAGTAAGTGAATTATTGAGTACTGTCTGACCTTTAGCAAGTCAGATGAGAATCTAATGTGAATGGGCGAGGTCACTCTGACAGTACATTCGTGATGTCACGTTATAGTAGCCAAAGCCGACCAGGCTTTGGTTTCAACCTTAACCTTGAATTCCTGTTGACGCGTGCTGGCTTTCTCTCAATGCATTTTTGCATCTGAGAAAGCCTAGCTGATCAAGAGAAAGCCCATGTAGCTCGGCTGTAGAGACATAGACTATGTTCTGAAGTACCCACTGTACGATGACATACGAATTGTCTACCATATTTCAGGATGTGACGGTTAGTAGAGGCACGGTTTTGACCGTCAAGCACTCTCCACTAGTGACAGGAGTAAATAGACTGAACTGAGTTTGCTCACCTACATTTGCAGGGCGCCAGATGTGCATTACTGAAGGTGAAAGAGTCGCATGTGTACTGTATGTCTTATATTTAGTTTGTGGAAGTCTAGATCGAAATTGTATGAAAAAGGAGAGTGCTATAGTAGTTTCTCGTGAAACTGTCCAGTATCGTACTTGTGCCGAAACTATGAAACTTAGCTGGCTACACCGTGTGGATGTGGCAGGTCCTAAAGATCTCACTACAGTGTTTCTCTACCTTGTCGTAGCGAGGCAGCTAAACAGAGACAATAGTTGCACGGTCGCAGCTGTTAAGCTGCAGACTGGCATCACCCGTGTGGTTGGCAGGTGCCAGAATTCCACCACAGTGCATCTCTGCTAGCACATCGTACGAGGCGGCTGAATGGGATCTACAAGGGTTTCCAGTCCCGAGCTCAAATCAGCTAAAAAATGGTCTCACCGTGTGGTCGGCATGAGTCTTAGAAGTACCACCACGGTACATCTCTGCTTGTCGATGAGCAAATTAAATGAAAATACCTGGGTTTGCCAGTCCCGAGCTGTGACCTTCAGCTGAAACGTCGCACCCATGTGGTGGTCGGGTCTTGGGACTTTACCACGGAACGCTCCATGTCGTATGAGTCCGGCAAAGAGTAGCGTCAGCAACAGCTTAACTATTTGGAAATTGAATTTGCAAGTACATTATAGTACGAAGATCTGGTGATCGAAAGCTATTTCTGAACCACGGCGAGCCCACGAACATGCGGCCAATCATAACGAATGCAACACTAAGGAAATCGTGGTAGCGCTGTGTGTTTACCCTGCATGAGATGCAAAGCTGTACTCAACGTGGAAATGCACACTACAACCAGTTTGGTGCATAGCATCCTGCATCGGAAGAAAGATTAGAGTGAGGCCTCGCTCCCCACAGAGAAATAGCAACCTGACATGTTAGCTTCAGTTGCCTTGACTTGGAAAAAGTTTCCGCCAGGAGCGCAATCCAACCAGCACGGATGAGTGAGTGACACGTTTATGAACAGTAAAAGCTTACGAATGAGGTCAAACTGCAGATAAAGCCCCACCAGAGGTCCCAGACACACGAGGGAAGCACGAGTGGAAAGGCAGTGTCGTGCAGAGATGTGATGCTCGAAGGCACTAAACCACATTCTGCAGAAATGTCACATCGTGTACGCATGGAGAGAGCAGGTAGCTGGGCACAACAGTGTGGCTTCTTAGCTTAGCAGGAGCTTGAGAGCGCAGGGCCTGCTGTCATTTGCTGAGCCAAGTCGGAAGGAGGAACTTAGGAGATATACCAGAGACAAGTATCCTGTAAGACCTCTCAAGAGATGGTGAGGTAGCGATCGCTTTTAAGGCCTAAATCGAAGATGCATAGTACTGAGATGAGTTTCACTGAAATGTAGCAAGGAGAAATCAGATCTGGAAGGCAATTCCAAGTATAGGTGCGTTGTATGGAAGAATTATGCTAGTGCAATAGATGCTTCCCAGTGAATGAAGGATGTGCGAGTGATTGTGCTTTCTTGAGAAGTCACCGAGATAAGAATTAGGAAGACCAATCTCAAATCTTATCAAGCATGTGAAAGTCTCCTTCCAGTTCTTGGAAAAGTTCTGGAGAAAGTCATAATAGAAAGACTTCTGGAGAAAGTGAATGGTGAAAATGTCCAAACCAGCCAATTTGAGCCTTCAAGCAGGGAATGCCGTCACAGAGAGTGCGTAGCATTGATTAGGAAACTCTGTTGAAGTCAACAACTCTACACATATGTCTAAGAGATTTTGTAATTTCAAGAGCGTAATGTAACCTTACCTGAGATGGTGAGTGTCGATCGACCAAGTGAATACCTGACTGCCAGGAAACTGGCTGCTGGAGGAGATTTCTCTCGAGGCAAGAGAAGCAGTGCGTATGAGCAACATGAAGTGTCACTGGAAATGTTGTTCGTAGCTGTCCACAGGAGCTCCGTCTGATGAATCCATTTATTTTAGGTGTCGTATGATGATCCTCCCGGCAACTACAAGCATACATTACAAAGTGTTTGTGTGCGCATATACGGACGATATCTACTCATGTTGATTGAAAGGCGATCTGCGTACAGGAGTAAGAGCGAAGTGCGAAGCGTGCCTGCACTACGAAAAGGGCGACAGTGTTGGCGTCAAAGTTGCAGCAATGGATGGAGACGGTAACAATGCTACTCAAGGTAGGTGTATCTGCCAGTCGGCCTCAATTGTATCGGCTAAATGACGTGGCAGAGGAAAGTCGAGGAAGAAGTTTAAATATCTTGGCATGCTAGTGAGAGATATGTTTCACACCTCAGTCTCTACCGGTATAAGGACTTTCATTAGCAAGGTGAATTTGGTTGAACAAAATACGTCGGAAATTTTGAGTAAATGGGACTACAACAGGAGAAGCGATCATCCTAATATACAGCAGGCTGACATGTTGCGTACATGCAGCATATGGTATCGTCTGTAATGGCTGATACTAAGCTTCCACGATTCTTGTAGGCAAGAAAAAAGGGCTGGCTTGCAAGAGGCAATTCTGCTAGGGTATGCCTGTGTGCCACCTACTTTCTACAGAAGCAATCAGCAGAAATCTGGCCAGAATATAGCCTTTACCAACTTGAGAGATCTAAGCAGCGTACCCTGCTCTACCACAGATTAAGAAACGATTACCATTGCTGCAGGAAATAGAGTGGATTTGTGTATTAAGGATGTAGAGAAACTTAGACCTTGCGATGAATGAAGCTGAGAGGAGAGTGTGTACTGTCTGGCTGCAAGAGTCAGGTGATAGGATAAAAATGTGAGACTGGTTGCAGTACTCACGAAATACATTCATGATGTCACGTTTATGGTGAAACCGTGCCAGGCTTTTGGTAACAGCACCTTAGCCTTAGTTCCTGTTGACACAGCCATGGCTCTCTCAGCGCATTTTGCATCTGGAAGCCTAGCTGAAAGTAGTCCAGGAAATGCCCTTGTGGCTCAGCTGTGAGAGAACATAAGAGCATGTTCTGCTTGTAGTACCCACTGTAGTAACATACAGCGTCTGAATACATATTTTGAGGGTCAGCCCACACGGATAGTGAGTTTTGGCGTGGTCAACGCTCTCCACTAGTGACAGAAGTAAATAGAGCTGAGCTGAGAGATTTGCTCGCACAGCATTTGCAAGACATCAGATGTGCGCTATTCACGCCAGGGGTGAAAATGAATAATGTACTGTATGACTTATGTCTGTTTGTAGGTCTGAGATAAGGGTGTATGAAAAAGGAGGGTACTTAGTGGTTCTCGTCGTAGCTGTCAGTGTCGTCTTGTGCCGGGCTAGATGAAGCTTGGCTAGCTGCACCCGTGTGGTTGACAGGTCTTAGAATCTCACCACAGTGATATCTCTACTTGTCATGCTAGAATGGCAACTAAACCATGGACCCATAGTTGCTGGTCCCAGCTGTGCTTCAGGTTAGCATCACCGTGCAGTTGCTTGGGTGCTTAGAAGTCCCACCACAGTGCATCTCTGCTTGTCGTACGAAGCGACAGAATGAGATACCTGGGTTTCAGTCCAGATAAAATAAGCTAAACAGTTCTCCTGTATGGTGCTTGGCAGATCTTAGGATTTCCACCACAGTACATCCTCTCCTTGTCGTACGAAGGCGAATCAATAAAGTACCTGGGTTTGCCAGTCGAGCTGCCAGCTATAACTGGTCCTACACCGTAGTAGTCAGGTCTTGGAAAATACAAGTGCCTCCACTTGTCATGTGAAAGTCAGACTAAAGAGAAAGTCAGCGTCAGTAACACTTGCTAACTGTGGATAAGTTTACGTTTGTGTGCAGTATGCATTTGAAAGTCACGATCAGGAAAACTAATTTCTGAAACCACGAGAGGGAGTCGAGACCCCCGGAGACACATTCCGTCCCAATCAGATGCAACATCAGGTACAACCTTCGTAGGTAGCTATTATATTTACCGTCCATGCAGATGAAGGCTTCGTACTCGACGTAGGTACACGCAGCCACAACCGGTTGCGCGATACTCGCCAGATCAGAAGGGATTAGAGTGAGCCTCGCTCCCCACAAGGAGAAGTAGCAACCCAAACATGTAGGCTTTGAATTTGTACTAACGAAGAAGTTTTCCACCAGGCACTTGATCGACATGGTGTTCATATCCGTGCCTTGGCACCCGTGCGAGTGAAAGCCCTGCTTAGCAGTACTCGCGTAAACACATTTGACATTATGTCCCTATCTTACTATCTAGCGAAAAGCACAGCAAAGGACAGACTTAGAAATAATTGGCGAGAAAAGGCCCTTTTGAAACTGAAACTCTAATCTGGCAGTGTGAGAACACAAGAGTGCCAGAATAAATGAGAATAAGTAGAATATCCGGTAGTTTTAGTATCGATCAACGCAAATACCACTATGCCTTGTTCCTGCCTACTTGATAAATGAGCGTGTTATGTATCATTCCTACGCCGTATACAGATGTATTTATTATATCTTTTATGGTGACAGGTTTTGGTACCAAAGCAACTGTAAATCCAAGCGATCATTGTTTATATGTCCTGAAACAAATTCGTATGAAGAGAGTATGCATTTATATGTTCTTGATTTAAAAACTAGTATAACTCAATTACTCAGTATGATCCAATTCAGGGCAGCACCTTGTGTCAGGGAGATTTGACTGGGCATGTACGTCTCAAAGCAACCAACAGGAGTGTCCCAAGGCCAGCTCGGTGCGGACAAAGACACACATGCGAAAACAAGAACCAACTGCAGCTTTGATCTCGGTGTTCAGTACACACAGGGACAGCAAAAAGCGCGGCCTATCGATCCCTTTTAGTTTTAAAGAGATTTTAACAAGAGAGTGTCAGAAAAGACACCACAGGAGATACTCGCTTGTAGCAGCCCAAGCGTTCATGACGGCATGCACTTTGCGATCACGTGTCGTTCTTCCCACCATCATTGTAAAGCAAAAATTCACCAAGCGTTGAGATTGTTCACCTGTCAAAGAAATGAGCTGAGTTTTCAGGCCCGTCGTGAAAGACAGGGTGAGTTTTACCCTACCTGGTAACCAAAGAACATTTGTTACGGCAGCATTCCTACGCATATGCTGAAGAGCCGAAAATGCGGACCAATAACTGTACGTTCCGAAAGCAGGAACAGTAGTAGTAAACACTTACGTCCATTTGGAATTATACCTATGAACACGCCTCTAAGGTCGTATCCGTGCTGAACTGCAATAATAATAAAGAGCGAAATGTACGCATATAGCATGTAAACTCATATACAAAGATTTATTATTCATTTAAGCGAGCATAACAATAGATGTAATGCCAATATTTACACCTTACTTCTCAATAAGTAGGAAGATCTTGGCTCACCTGGTACCATGAGTTCTGTACCAACCTTCATTACTCTGTGTAAGCAACGCGATCAAGCCATACCGTGCTTTTACCTCAACAAAAACAAGAGTGTTGCTTTCAAAGTGTGATTGAAACGCTATCTCATACTGCACGATCCACTGGCTTATCTTGCTTGGCGTAATTCGATAAAAATTATATTTTTATGGACATCAAAAATTCATAAAAGTAATATATGTATCGTAATATAGATATATATACATAACTATATACCAGAACTATATCTAAATATTTAAAAATATATGCACATCATATATACATATTATATATTAATATAAGTAAGTGTGCACTATATAAGAAAGAAAGACCTCATGCAAAATACTTGTTTAAAATATAAATACAACAGAAGATAATTTGCGTTAAAAATTCCCTTAATAAAAAAAATATATTGAAGATAATGATTAAGTATATATTTGTAAGAATTTATGAATATCTAATAATGCTACAGTTAAAATACATATTTATATAAAAAAAACTTGCCCAAGTAACAAAAGGAACGTACATTAAGATGCAGTGAAATATATGTATGTGTAAAAAATATATTACTATTTAATGATAGTACAATTTATATAAAGTATAACCATGATAGTAGAAGGCTTAGAAACCGCCATAAGCGTCACTCCACTAAAGCTAATCATTCTGATAAAAAGCCTGATTTTATGGGCATCTATATACTATATATATATATATATAGTAACGTATGATATACTCATTAGCGGCACATAAACTACACAGTATGCACTGCACATAGCTTTATAAGCAAAAATATTCTGCACTTAAGAAAAGTATAAGCGAGATGGCAAAGCGAGAACAGTTGCTCACAGCATCAAGAAATATACATAACTTACAAAACTGTCTCCAGCTGTCATTGCCGCACTCAAATAACCGCACTTATCAAAAAAGCAGCACCAGCGTATCACACACTCAAACTAGCGCATTGCACACTCAAATCGCCACTTATAAACAAAAGCAGCCACCAACGCATCCACTCAAATAATGTAACATAAAAATCAATCCAAAACAGAATTTACAACCAAAAAATGTACCGTACACTTTTGACTAGACTTAAACTGGGCTCGAAAGAAAACAACGAGGCAAGAAATTGTGTCGCATTCTTTTGGTCTGAGATCGTTCAGGAGTGCTACCTCGGTCTATTGACGGGTAGTTTGTTGGACTCAAAGTAGCTAAGCGATATTTTACTGGCACAGCCCGGTAGGATGACACAATAGCTGCAGCGATGCGATAGCCGGGCTGCAATTCACGAATCTTTGTTGTCCGCTTAAGCAACGTATCGCTGAGACAACCCGCGACGGTCCAATATCGCGTTAGAGTTTATACCAAGCCATAGACAGTACACGTGAAGCCAATGAAACGCATTTGTCATAACAATCACTACAGACGCTCAAGAAATTCGTTGGGGAAAAATAATTCCAAGTCGTCAATTGGTTGACTTCAGCACAAAAACGATTATCTAGCTAGAGGTGCACATTAACAAAGCTAAGTAAAAGCAATTAAGTGTAAAAGTTAAAGAAAATTATAACACTAAAATACAAAATCATCAGAAATCATATGCACCACCAGCATGTCATCAGCAAGCGTTGCTTTCTGACAATAACATATCACAACTATAGAAAGACAAATACAAGCTACCAAGACGCTTCCAAGAGAGATCACTGACACCCTGCTACACCTTGCATAAGCCGCATCGGAATTTTGTATTGTACGCTCTGCTCCCACCACAAACAGTCGTCAAGTAATACATAATTTTGAGATCATCGGCCACAACGCTCAGCAGAGAGAGTCATGCTGCCTATAATTCAAACAACATAACAACCTAGGGCGGTCAAAAACAATTCATCTTATCCCACAAAGCCACTAAGTTACGTCAGTAGCTGCTTAGAAGACTTCCGGAATACGCAATTCCAAGGCAACGTTCGCAGCTTCCTAGAAGCCGAGTCAAAGGACAACTTTCAGGCAGTAGAATTCTCATTAAAAAAAAATACATCAGAAACAGTATTGTTCGACAGGTGTGTTAACTAGAAGCATTGAATCACTTATTCAAACAGAAAGTTACCAACTAGCATTTATATTTAAAGGTACCCAACAATATACATACCGAATTTGGGAATCACTGATCAATTATATGTTACAAAAAAACGCTGGCAGCCATAGTCTCTGTTAAAAAGCAATGGGTAGCGACTGATGAAAGACAATCGCCCCGTTTGTGATGCCATACTAACGTCACAATAATTCTACAGTCACAATACACCACTCAACCGTCTTCCAACTCTGTAATGATACAGCCAAATTGTCCAAGGCCATATCATCCCCATGCTTAACTATCGCTTACCCAAAGTATCAACCTCAGTAACAATATACCTTTATCTCGACATGCCCATACTCCAAAGCCGCCACATGCCTAGGCCAACACACACATGCGGCAGCAAAAACGCCTTTGTGCAAATCGCTTTTGGTCAGTACAAACCAACAACAACCACAAGCACGACAACTACCAACCTGAATCCGTTACAAATGCTGCTTAACCAAACGTATAGAATCTACTGATGGCGGACGGAGCAAAAATAGTATAGAAGAAACTCGAAACCAAGAAGAAGAAAGTAATTTACCGTGACACATATAACTGTCACGACCCAAAATTTTTATTACTGTCGCATTCTATCTGAACAATGTCACCCACAATACTAAACTATCAAGACCCTCAAATACCCATAAAGAGAAGAAAATGAAGAAGAAATCAAATGTGTCTGCCAGGCCCAGCTGGAAATTTTCAGCCATAAGCCTCAGAGCCTCAGTACATAGTATCCCTCAGAAGAATAAATAAAATGTCTAATAAATACAGGATCCACAGTGAATATGATGAGTACTAATGTTTTCAACACCAGTCAGTAATACAGAATGCCTCCTCCTCACTAGTAATGGTCCACTCACTATCACAAAAGATATGCATTTACCGGTCAATAATTATTTTAAAAACCAACACAAATTCCTGTTACACCAATTTTCACCACAAACTAGGCCTCTTAATTGGCGAAATTTACTGTCACAAGCTGCAACTGTGATAGTGTACAAAAACAAAACAGTACCGCTATATATTCTGAACATTAAACTTATGAATCAAACTGTCGAAAAGAATCAAAACAAAGCAACTTTCAATATAAAAACATTCATAATACCGAAAGCTAATCTCACTCCAAGTTTCTATAGATTGAACCATTTGAATAGCGAAAAGAAAAAAAATTTGAAATTAATCCAACATGTATAAGAACACATCAATACAAAAAAGAGCGATAAGTTAACTTTTAGCAGCCAAGAAAAACATACCATAAATACTACACATAACTCACCCCATTCATGCCAAATATAATTACCCTCAAGCTTATGAACAAGAAGATTTGAAACCCAAATCGAAAAGAAATGCCACAGCAAAGGCAATATTCTGGTAATCTCCATCAACAACCCCGTCTGGGTTTGTGCCAAAAAACAGATGCTTCAGGAAAAGAAAAATTTAGAATCTCGACGATGAGGTGCCTAGAAAACTCATCGAAACATAAGCAAACCGATATCCCATTCCAAATATGGATGAAATACTAGGAAAAATTGGGAAAATGTAGCTATTTTACCACAGTAGACTTCTTCAAAAGATTTCACGAAATTGAAATGGATCGCGACTCTCTATTGCCAAAAACAGCTTTCTCCACCAATACTATGAATATTTACGTATGCCATTCGGTTTAAAAAAATACACCTGCAACATTCCAACATTTGCGCGAATAATATTCTTCGCCCTTTTAAATAAACACACTGTCTTGTTTACCTTGATGATATAATTGTATTTTCCACATCGCTTGTGAACATTTAGAATTCACTCCAGTAGTCTTTGACAATTAGGTGAAGCCAACCTAGAAACTCAACCCGATAAATGCATGTAATTTTGAGGCAAGAAAAGCACATTTTCCACGGACACGTCATAACACCACATGGAATAAAACCCAATCTCCAGAAAATCAAAAGCTATCTCCGGTAGCCGTTACCAACAAAAACCAAAAGAAAAAAAAGCATTTCTAGGACTAACTGGTTATTGCCGAAAATTCATTCCCAATTTCTCTGACATTGCAAAGCCTATGACAATAGCACTAAAAAATATAAAAAATAGATACAAAAAACCCCGAATATGGTTCCTCATTTTGAAAACTTAATGCCTCATATCAAACCAAGATTTAAGTTCCAAAATTTCATCGTAAATGTACCTTAACCACAGACATGGTAGCTCTTGGTGCCGACTTTCTAAATAGCCATCCAGTTAATTACATAAGTGGAACATTAAATAATCATGGATTAAACTACAGCGCCATAGAAAAAGAACTTTTAGCCATTGTATGGGCTACCAAAACGCTTTCGTCACTACTTGTTAGGACGCCATTTTTGAAAATACTAAGTGATCATCAACCATTATATTAGGTGAAAGGCTTTACCACTACACCAAATGAAAAGCCAAACTCAAAAATGATATCGTTGGAAAATTAAATTGTCCGAATATGATTTCAATATCAAATACATTAAAAGGTAAGAAAGTACGTAGCTGATGCTCTGTCCCAGTAAAAATAGAACATGCCTACTTCGGCGAGCAAACACAACATAGCTCTAATGAAAAGCAATGTCTCATTAGCCTCACTGAAAACCAGTTAACACATTAATAGACAAATAATATTTTCCAAAGGCCCACCAGAAATATTAAACACGAAACCTACTTTAATAAACAAATAACTCACATCTCCTTATGATGAATGACAAGCAAAAAAGCAAAGTACCTAATCAACCACTTCTGTACTAGAAATCAGTGTTCTGTACATAGACAATGAGTGCAGATTTGAAAGTGCTCCAAATGCTACATCAACGATTATTAACACAAAAACATACCAAAATTGCTCGCAACCTCATTTTATTAAAAAATATGCCCTCCATAGCTAAATTTAAAAATTAGTTCGAATATAACTCACGAAAACTGTACACACCCAGGGAGTACAGAAAACAAGCAAACTCTTCGGTAAACATTATTACACCCAAATAGTCAGTACTCATTCAGAACATAATAAATGATACCCACATTTGCTATACCTATCAAAGCTTAGACATCATGAATACGAATATGCTCAATGAAAACACCTAAACCTGAACACTGTCGCAATAGTTCGTGACTGAGCATCTACTACTGCTGAAGGCTAACCATTCTTTAAGATTTGCATGAGGATTTACTCAAAAATGCCACTCTCAAAAAATAAAAACAAAAAGACGGAGCTGAAAATGCAGAAAACTGCTCTAATGCGAATATTTAATGTTTTAGAAGCAGAGCTATTAAAAGCGAGACAGGAGGCGGCGCATTCTTCAGCCTATGCCCTTAAGCGATGGCTCCAGCTTAAAAGATTTATGAAAGCACTGAAGTAGACCTAACACCATTATCCATCCACATGAAAATAACTAAAATCAAAAATATACACAGCATAATGACATTGTTAACTTATATCACAAACATTTTACATTTTACATTAATAATTATAATTTTATTCTCGTATACTATGCTTGTATTCTAAAATATGTAACAAAAAAACCCACTTACGATATTATACTTATAAAATAAAAACAAAAAGAAAATACTTCGACCCCAGAAAATTAACTGATCAATATCGTGGCAAAACACAACACCGATGACCCAGCTATACCCAGCAGTCTCAGCCTAACCATAGGAAGCTGCACTTTGAGAAGGAAGGAAGCTTGTGTGCTCACATTAGTGTAAACACATAAACTATACAGTATGTACTCTCACACAGCATAAACTAATGTCTTCTGCACCATAGAAAAGTATAAGCAGATGACAACCAGAGCATTGGTTCCCAGCATCAAAATATACATAAACACAAAGAACTGTCCTCAGCATGTTGCACACTCAAATAACCACTTATAAAAAAAACAGCCAGGCACAGCATCACACTCAAATAGCGCATTGCGCACTCAAATAACCACTACATAAACAAAAACGGCCACCAGCGTATCACATCAAAATAATGTAAACATAAATCAATCCGATTCAGAGGTACCAACTAAGAAATTTATTATTGTACATTTAGGTCTTAAACTAGACTCAGAAATAAAACAACACAAAACTTGTTCATTCTTTTGGCCCCGAATAATAAGAATCTAATGACAGGGTGTGAACTCCTATGAAAGCAATAGTTGTTGGACTCAAGGTAAGAAAAAAAAATATTACCACTATATATATATATATGTATGTATCTAATATTTTAATATATGTGCATATATGTTAAAAACACATAAATGTACGTATTAAAATAAAAATAAAATAATAGTAGTCTTAAAAAACTTGGCAAATATTTAAAAATATACAATGTTTACTAATAAAAAAAATGTACATTATTTAAATAAATGTAGAAAATGGAAATTGGTTTGCTATGGTAAGAAGTTTATCCTTTGACTTAAAAATTCGATAAATGTAATTTGGGGAAAAATTAAGAACAGTAAAAAGATATAGTAAAAGACTTTAATATGTGTGTGCATTACATACATACATATATATACTAATTTAAAAGCCCGCTAAAAAAAAGTTGCCCGGCTAAGGTCTGAAGCTTATAAATGTAGCAACTCGAATGCAACAAAAGAATGTCTTCGTATTTATGCTCGGAGAATGAAAGATGACAATAATTACCAAATTTCACAATAATATAATTTCAATATACATGATGGCTTACATGGTTACATATCGATGTAGTTACATATGTCGATATATACAAAAATTAAATATTTGGGGAGGTGAACAGAATTTAGTTATGCAAAAAGAAAATAAGAAAATAATGACAAAAGTAAGCTTAACTGCTAACAATAGGGTACTGACTGAACAAATTTGATAAAGTGGTGTGTTATGAGTGTTACTAAACTTGTAATAGAATGTTTAGGAGAATGTCTAATCTACAGTTTAATAATATTTTGTTGCTTAGTATGTTGTGTGGTTTATTGAAAAAAAAAGTTGAAAAAATTAGGTAAAGCAGTGTGTTATGATAGTTTAATAAACATAAAAAAAAGCATATAGCTCTTCACTTTAATATATTATATAAGTTTGTGTACTCTCAATAAAATTGTACATTATATATTAGCTCATTAGTAAGCTTGTATTACCAATAATTTACTAAACAAAGAACAGTGTGTTATATGAGTTTAGTGAACAAGTAATGTTTAGCAGTATGTTATGTGGTTTATTGAACAAATAAAGTTTAGCAGTGCGTTATGTATTGAACAAATTTGGTATAGACAGTGTATTATGATGGTTTACTAAACATAGAAAGTTTAGCAGTGTGATATATGGTTTAGTGAACAAATAATGTTTAGCGAGTATGTTATGTGGTTTATTGAACAAAAAAGTTTATCAGTGCGTTATGCATTGAATAAATTTAGTATAGCGGTGTGGTATGATGGTTTACTAAGAAAGTTTAACAGTGTGATATATGGTTTAGTGAACAAATAGTGTTTAGCGGTATGTTATGTGGTTTATTGAACAAAATAAAAGTTTAGCAGTGCGTTATGTATTGAACAAATTTGGTATAGCGGTGTGTTATGATGGTTTAAAACTAGAAAGTTTAGCAGTTGATATATGGTTTAGTACAAGCAATGTTTGCAGTATATGTTATGTGGTTTATTGAACAAATAAAGTTTAGCAGTCGTTATGTATGTATTGAACAAATTTGGTATAGCGGTGTGTTATGATGGTTTAGTAAACATAGAAAATTTAGCAGTGTGATATATATGGTTTAGTGAACAAATAATATTTACCGGTATGTTATATAGTTTGTGAACAAATAAAGTTTAGCAGTGCGTTATGTATTGAAACAATTTGGTATAGCGGTGTGTTATGATGGTTTTACTAAACACAGAAAGTTACAGTGTGATATATGGTTTAGTGAACAAATAATGTTTAACGTGTTATGTGGTTTATTGAACGAATAAGAAGTTTAGCAGTGCGTTATGTATTGAACAAATTTGGTATAGCTGTGTGTTATGATGGTTTACTAAACATAGAAATTAGTGTGTGATATATGGTTTAGTGAACAAATAATGTTTAGCAGTATGTTATGTGGTTTATTGAACAAAAAAGTTTAGCAGTGCGTTATGTATTGAACAAATTTGGTATAGCGGTGTGTTATGATGGTTTTACTAAACATAGAAAGTTTAGCAGTGTGATATATGGTTTCAGTGAACAAATAATGTTTAGCGATATGTTATGTGGTTTATTGAACAAATAAAGTTTAGCAGTGCGTTATGTATTGAACAAATTTGGTATAGCGGTGTGTTATGATGGTTTTTAGTAAACATAGAAAGTTTAGCAGTGTGATATATGGTTTAGTGAACAAGTAATGTTTAGCCATATGTTATGTGGTTTATTGAACAAATAAAGTTTAGCAGTGCGTTATGTATTGAACATTTGGTATAGCGTGTGTTATGATGGTTTACTAAACATAGAAAGTTTAGCAGTGTGATATATGGTTTAGTGAACAAATAATGTTTAGCGGTATGTTATGTGGTTTATTGAACAAATAAAGTTTAGCAGTGCGTTATGTATTTGAACATTGGTACAGCGGTGTGTTATGATGGTTTACTAAACATAGAAAGTTTAGCAGTGTGATATATGGTTTAGTGAACAAGTAATGTTTAGCGGTATGTTATGTGGTTTATTGAACAAATAAAGTTTAGCAGTGCGTTATGTATTGAACAAATTTGGTATAGCGGTGTGTTATGATGGTT
The DNA here is from genome assembly GCA_018150935.1 of Drosophila pruinosa. Taxonomy (NCBI): domain Eukaryota; kingdom Metazoa; phylum Arthropoda; class Insecta; order Diptera; family Drosophilidae; genus Drosophila; species Drosophila pruinosa. Next base: position 7,344,814 of record JAECWR010000255.1, on the reverse strand, counting down.
TACTAAACATAGAAAGTTTAGCAGTGTGATATATGGTTTAGTGAACAAGTAAAGTTTAGCGGTATGTTATTTGGTTTATTGAGCAGTGCGTTATGTATTGAACAAATTTGGTATAGCGGTGTGTTATGATGGGTTAGTAAACATGAAGTTCAGTGTGATATATGGTTTAGTGAACAAGTAATGTTTAGCGGTATGTTATGTGGTTTATTGAACAAATAAAAGTTTAGCAGTGCGTTATGTATTTGAACAAATTTGGTATAGCGGTGTGTTATGGTGATTTACTAAACATAGAAAGTTTAGCAGTGTGATATATGGTTTAGTGAACAAGTAATGTTTAGCGGTATGTTATGTGGTTTATTGAACAAATAAAGTTTAGCAGTGCGTTATGTATTGAACAAATTTGGTATAGCGGTGTGTTATGATGGTTTACTAAACATAGAAAGTTTAGCAGTGTGATATATGGTTTAGTGAACAAATAGTGTTTAGCGGTATGTTATGTGGTTTATTGAACAAATAAAGTTTAGCAGTGCGTTTATGTATTCAATAAATTTGGTATAGCGGTGTGTTATGATGGTTCAGTAAACATAGAAAGTCTAGCAGTGTGATATATGTTTAGTGAACAAGTAATGCTTAGCAATATGTTATGTGGTTTATTGAACAAATAAAGTTTAGCAGTGCGTTATGTATTGAACAAATTTGGTATAGCGGTGTGTTATGATGGTTTAGTAAACATAGAAAAGTTTAGCAGTGTGATATAGGTTTAGTGAACAAATAATGTTTAGCCCCATCTTATGTAGTTTATTGAACAAATAAAGTTTAGCAATGCGTTATGCATGAGCCAAATTGGTATAGCAGTATGTTATGATAGTTTTACTAAACACCAAAGGTTTAGCAGTGTTATATAGTAGTAGACGTAAGTTGTGACCATATTTTTATGTGGTTTTAGTGACCAAATAAAAGTTTAGGTGCGTTATGTGGTTTTATTGAACAAATTTGCTGCATTAAAAGGTAACAACGTATTATGATGTTTATTAAGTATGGGAAAGTTTATTAGTGTGATATTTGGTTTATACGAACAAGTATATGATGAGTAATGTAGTAAATAAATTTGGTAAGCGATGTGTTATGTGATCCCATTAAACCCAAGTTGCTTAGGTAGTAATACCAAAGAAAATATTGATTTTGTAAAAATGCATTATAAACCTATAGAAGTAGTATCGCAAAAATTAAACCCAAAAAGATTGTAGGTAGTATACCAAAAAATATTGATTTGCCATCGTGTCTAAAACATGAGGGGTATCGCACCAAATTTCATATGAAATTTTTATCATGAAAAAAAAAAAATTTATATGAAAAAAAAGAAATAGTTGAGATATTTGATTACAAGCATAATCAATATAATATATAAATGGCATAAATAAGAGGTTAAGTAGTGTATTGTGAAGTGAATGGACCAAAAAAAATGTAGTAATTAGCTATGCAAGGAAAGGAAATTGATTTTGCATAAAAAACGTGTCACAAAACCTATATGAGGAAACCAGTGTCGCACAAAGTCATAAAAAATTTATATGAAAAAAAATATATAAAAAATTTTAATGAAAAATCGCCGACAGTGAGTATTTGCCTTGCCGGCATAAGCTGAATATAATATATAAATGGCATAAATAATGAGAATAGTAATGTATTATTAAATTAATGAGCCCAAAGAATTGTATTATTAAATGTCAGACCAAAAAATGTATAGAAGTTGCTCACCAAGGAAAATGTGGATAAGGGGTGCTGAGAAAATGTTGACGTTTGTGTCTAACACAGAGGTGCAAAACTCGCAGGGAAGGAAAAACATGTCACTGAAAAATTTTTATATGAAAAATCATATGACAGTGGGTGTCCCGCAAATAAACATGAATATAATATATAAATGGCATACCATGAGATTAGTAATTGTATGAGGGGGTGTATTAAGGTGGACCCAAAAAATGTATGAGGGGTTGCTGCAAGGAAAATGTTAATTTTGCGTAAAAACGTGTCAACAACAGAAGTAGGGTCGCACCGACGCAGTCATATGAAGGCCACAGCAAAATCAGACAGTGAGTGTTGCCGCCGGCATAAACATCTGTATATAAAGGCACCTGAGGGTGCGTGGTGTATTATTATTAATGGACCAAAAGTGTAAAAGGTGCTTTTACCAAGAAAAATATTGATTGCTAAAAAACGTGTCACAAACCTATAGAGGGAGTGGTGTCACTTGCAAGGCATGTCATATGAAAAAATTATATATGAAAAAAATACATATGACAGTGTTCTCAAAAAAAAAAATATATAAAAATAAAAGATTAGGGGTGTATTATTAAAATTAAGGACCAAGGTTGCTAAAGAAACTGTGCTGTTGCTAAAACGTAATACAAAAAAATGGCAGAAATAAATGAAAAGTCAGAAAGTACATAAAAAAATAGAAGTGGGGTATACCCCCATAAGCAATATAATAATAGGCATAATAATGAAGATTAAGGGTGTATTATTAAATTAATGGCCCCAAAAAATGTATAGGGGGAAACACAAAAGAAAATGTTGATTTTGTAAAAGTCACAACGTAGGGGTAGAAATTGTACGCACCAAAGCATGTCATATGAAAAGTACTATATGAAAAAATCATACGAACAAGTGGAGTATTTGCCTTGCCGGCATAAGCAAATAATATAGATAAATGGCATAAAAATAAGATTAAGTGGTGTATTATTAAATTAATGGACCCAAAGGTATTATCAGTGGACCAAAACACAGGAAATGGTATTTCAAGAAAACAAGAAAATTGTAGGTGGTGGGTAGGTGGTGGAAAAGGTGGTGGGAAGGTAGTGGGAAGGTAGTGGGGAAGGTGGTGGGAAGGTGGTGTGGGAAGGTGGTAGGTAGGTGGTGGGTGGATAGGTGGTGGATAGGTGGTGGTGGGTAGGTGGTGGGAAGGTGGTGGGAAGGTGGTGGGTAGGTGGTGGGTAGGGTGGTAGGTGGTGGGTAGGTGGTGGGTGGTAGGTGGTGGTAGGTGGATAGGTGGTGGTGGTAGGTGGTGGGTGGTAGAAGGTGGTGGATAGGTGGTTAGGTGGTGGATAGGTGGTGGGTAGAGTGGTGGGTGGTGGGAGGTGGTGGGAAGGTAGTGGGAAAGGTAGTGGGAGGTGGTGGGTGGATAGGTGGTGGTGGTGGTAGGTGGTGGGTGGAAGGTGGTGGGTGGTGGGTGGGAAGGTGGTGGGTGGTGGGTGGATGGGTGGTGGGTGGTAGGTGGTGGGTAGGTGGTGGGAAGGTGGTGGAGGTGGTGGGTAGGTGGTGGGTAGGTGGTGGTGGATAGGTGGTGGGTGGTGGTGGGTGGTGGGGGTGGTGGTGGTGGGTAGGTGGTGGGTAGGTGGTGGGGGTGGTGGGTGGTGGTGGTGGGAAGGTGGTGGGAAGGTGGTGGTGAAGGTGGTGGGTGGTGGTGGTGGTGGGTGGTGGGTGGTGGTGGGTAGGTGGTGGGTAGGTGGTGGGTAGGTGGTGGGTGGTGGTGGTGGTGGGTGGTGGTGGGTAGGTGGTGGTAGGTGGTGGGTGGTGGTGGTGGGTGGTAGGTGGTGGGAAGGTGGTGGGTAGGTAGTGGGAAGGTGGTGGGAAGGTAGTGGGAAGGTGGTGGGGGTGGTGGTGGGTGGGTGGTGGGGGGGTGGTGGGTGGATAGGTGGTGGTGGGAAGGTGGTGGGAAGGTGGTGGGTAGGTGGTGGGTGGTGGTAGGTGGTGGTGGGTAGGTGGTGGGTAGGTGGTGGTGGGTGGTGGGTAGGTGGTGGGTGGTAGGTGGTGGTGGTAGGTGGTGGTGGGTGGTGGTGGGTGGTGGTGGGAAGGTGGTGGGAAGGTGGTGGGTGGATAGGTGGTGGTGGGTGGTAGGTGGTGGTGGGTAGGTGGTGGGAAGGTGGTGGGTGGTGGGTGGTGGTGGTGGGAAGGTGGTGGGAAGGTGGTGGGAAGGTGGTGGGTAGGTAGGTGGTGGGTAGGTGGTGGTGGTAGGTGGTGAATGGGTGGTGGTGGTAGGTGGTGGTGAAGGTGGTGGTGGGAAGGTGGTGGGAAGGTAGTGGGAAGGTGGTGGGTAGGTGGTGGGTGGATAGGTGGTGGGTAGGTGGTGGTGGTGGTGGTGGTGGTGGTGGTAGGTGGTGGTGGGTAGGTGGTGGGTGGTAGGTGGTGGGGTGGTGGTGGGGGTGGTGGTGGTGGGTAGGTGGTGGGTGGTGGTGGTGGTAGGTGGTGGTAGGTGGTGAAGGTGAAGGGTGGTGGTGGTAAGTGGTGGGAAGGTGGTGGGAAGGTGGTGGGAAAGGTGGTGGGTGGTAAGTGGTGGTGGGGTGGTGGTGGGTGGTGGTGGTGAGGTGGTGGGTGGTAGGTGGTGGTGGTGGTGGTGGTAGGTGGTGGGTGGATAGGTGGTGGGTGGTAGGTGGTGGGTAGGTGGTGGGTAGGTGGTGGTGGGTGGATGGTGGTGGTGGTGGGTGGTGGGTGGATAGGTGGTGGTGGGAAGGTGGTGGGAAGGTGGTGGGGGTGGTGGGTAAGTGGTGGGTGGTGGTGGTGGTGGGTGGTGGTGGGAAAGGTGGTGGGTAGGTGGTGGGTGGATGGTGGTGGGTAGGTGGTGGTGGGGTGGGAAAGGTAGGTGGTGGGTGGTGGTGGGTGGTAGGTGGTGGTGGTGGTGGGTGGGGTGGGTAGGTGGTGGATGGTGGTGGTGGGTGGTGGTGGGTAGGTAGTGGGGATAGGTGGTGGTGGGTGGTGGTGGTGGGTAGGTGGTGGGTAGGTGGTGGGTGGGTGGTGGTGGTGGTGGGTAGGTGGTGGGTGGATAGGTGGTGGTGGGAAGGTGGTGGGAAGGTGGTGGGAAGGTGGTGGATGGTGGTGGGTAAGGTGGTGGGTGGATAGGTGGTGGAGGTGGTGGATAGGTGGTGGTGGGTAGGTGGTGGGAGGTGGTGGTGGGAAGGTGGTGGGGAGGTGGTGGGTAGGTGGTGGGTGGATAGGTGGTGGTGGGTAGGTGGTGGGTGGTAGTGGGTGGTGGTGGTGGTGGGTGGTGGTGGGAGGTGGTGGGAAGGTGGTGGGAAAGGTGGTGGGAATGGTGGTGGGTAGGTGGTGGGTAGGTGGTGGGAAAAGGTGGTGGGTGGTGGTGGGTGGTAGTGGTGGTGTGGTGGGTGGTGGTGGGTGGTGGTGGGTGGAGTGGTGGTGGGTAGGTGGTGGGTGGATGGTGGGTGGTGGGAAGGTGGTGGGTGGTGGTGGTGGTGGTGGGTGGTGGGTGGTGGGTAGGTGGTGGGTGGGTGGTGGTGGTAGGTGGTGGTGGTGGTGGTGGGTGGTGGTGGGTGGATAGGTGGTGGGTAGGTGGTGGTGGATAGGGTGGTGGGTAGGTGGTGGGTGGATAGGTGGTGGGAATGTGGTGGGAAGGTGGTGGGAAGGTGGTGGGTGGTGGTGGGTGGATGGTGGTGGGTAGGGTGGTGGGTGGATAGGTGGTGGGTGGGTGGTGGTGGTGGTGGGAAGGTGGTGGGAAGGTGGTGGTGGGTGGGTGGTGGGTGGTGGTGGGTGGTGGTGGGTGGTGGTGGGTAGGTGGTGGGTAGGTGGTGGGTAGGTGGTGGGTGGTGGTAGGTGGTGGTGGTGGTGGTGGTGGTGGTGGTGGTGGGTAGGTGGTGGGTGGTGGTGGGTAGGTGGTGGATAGGTGGTGGGTGGTAGGTGGTGGGTGGTAGGTGGTGGGTAGGTGGTGGGTGGTGGTAGGTGGGTGGTGGGGTGGTGGTGGATAGGTGGTGGGTGGTGGTGGGTAGGTGGTGGGTAGGTGGTGGGTGGGGTGGGTGGTGGTGGGTAGGTGGTGGAAGGTGGTGGATAGGTGGTGGAGAGTGGTGGATGGTGGTGGTGGGTAGGTGGTGGGAAGGTGGTGGTGGGTGGTGGGTGGTGGTGGGTGGTGGTGGGTAGGTGGTGGGTGGTAGGTGGGTGGAAGGTGGTGGGTGGGTGGTGGTGGGTAGGTGGTGGGTGGTGGTGGGTGGATGGTGGTGGGTGGTGGGTAGGTGGTGGTGGTGGGTGGTGGGTGGTGGGTGGTGGTGGTAGGTGGTGGGTGGTAGGTGGTGGATAGGTGGTGGTGGGTAGGTGGTGGGTGGTGGTGGGTGGATAGGTGGTGGTGGGTAGGTGGTGGGAAGGTGGTGGGAAAGGTGGTGGGTAGGTGGTGGTGGGTAGGTGGTGGGAGGTAGGTGGTGGGAAGGTGGTGGGTGGTGTGGTGGTAGGTGGTGGTGGTGGGAAGTGGTGGGTGGTGGTGGTGGTGGTGGTGGGTGGTGGTGGTGGTGGGTGGTGGTGGGTGGTGGGTGGGTGGGTAGGTGGTGGGTGGTAGGTGGTGGGTAGGTGGTGGGTAGGTGGTGGGTGGTAGGTGGTGGTGGTGGTGGTGGGTGGTGGTGGTGGTGGTAGGTGGTGGTGGTGGGTGGTGGTGGGTAGGTGGTGGGAAAGGTGGTGGGAAAGGTAGTGGGAAGGTGGTGGGTGGGTAGTGGGAAGGTGGTGGGTGGGTGGTGGTGGGTAGGTAGGTGGGTGGTAGGTGGTGGGTGGTGGTGGGTGGTGGGGTGGTGGTGGGTAGGTGGTGGGAAGGTGGTGGGTGGGTGGTGGGTGGTGGTGGGAAGGTGGTGGGAAGGTGGTGGGGGTGGTAGGTGGTGGTGGGTGGATAGGTGGTGGGTGGTGGTGGGTGGTGGTGGTGGTAGGTGGTGGGAAGGTGGTGGGAAGTGGTGGTGGGTAGGTGGTGGGTGGTGGTGGTAGGTGGTGGGTGGTGGTGGGAAAGGTGGTGGGAAGGTGGTGGGTGGTAGGTGGTGGGTGGTAGGTGGTGGGTAGGTGGTGGGTGGGTGGTGGTGGGTGGTGGTGGGTGGTGGTGGGTGGTAGGTGGGTGGGTAGGTGGTGGGTAGGTGGTGGGTGGTAGGTGGTGGATAGGTGGTGGTAGGTAGGTGGTGGGTGGTGGTGGTGGTGGGTGGTGGGTGGTGGTGGTGGGTGGTGGTGGGTGGTGGTGGGTAGGTGGTGGGTAGGTGGTGGGAAGGTGGTGGGAAGGTGGTGGGTAGGTGGTGGGTAGGTGGTGGGTGGATAGGTGGTGGTGGTAGGTGGTGGGAAGGTGGTGGGGGGAAGGTGGTGGGTGGTGGTGGTGGTAGGTGGTGGGGGTAGGTGGTGGGTGGGTGGTGGGAAGGTGGTGGGTGGCAGGTGGTGGGTGGTGGTGGGTGGATGGTGGTGGAAGGTGGTGGTAGGTGGGTGGTGGGTGGTGGTGGGTGGTGGTGGTGGGTGGTAGGTGGTGGTGGTGGTGGTGGTGGTAGGTGGTGGTGGGTGGTGGTGGGTGGATAGGTGGTGGATAGGTGGTGGTGGGTAGGTGGTGGGAAGGTGGTGGGAGGTGGTGGAAGGTGGTGGGTAGGTGGTGGGTGGGTGGTGGGTGGTGGTGGATGGTGGTGGTGGGTGGTGGGTGGTGGGTGGTGGTGGGTAGGTGGTGGGTGGTGGTGGTGGGAAGGTAGGTGGTGGGTGGTGGGTGGTGGTGGTGGGTGGTGGTGGGTGGGTGGGTGGTGGTGGGTAGGTGGTGGTGGTAGGTGGTGGGTAGGTGGTGGGTCAGGTGGTGGGAGGTGGTGGGTGGTGGTGGTGGGAAGGTGGTGGGAGGTGGTGGTGGGTAGGTGGTGGGTGGTGGTGGTGGGTAGGTGGTGGTGGTGGGTGGTGGGTGGTGGTGGGTGGTAGGTGGTGGTGGTGGTGGTGGGTGGTGGTGGGTGGTGGTGGTGGGTGGTAGGTGGTGGTGGATAGGTGGTGGGAAGGTGGTGGGTGGGTGGGTGGTGGTGGTAAGGTGGTGGGGAAAGGTGGTAGGTGGTGGTGGTGGTAGGTGGTGGGGTGGTGGTGGGTGGTGGTGGGTGGTGGGTGGTGGTGAGGTGGTGGGTAGGTGGTGGTGGTAGGTGGTGGTGGTGGTGGTGGTGGTAGGTGGTGGGTGGGTGGTGGTGGGTAGGTGGTGGGTGGATGGTGGTGGGTGGTGGTGGGTGGGGTGGTGGGTGGGTGGTGGTGGTGGTGGTGGTGGTGGTGGTGGGTAGGTGGTGGGAAGGTGGTGGTGGGTGGGTGGTGGGTGGGTGGTGGGGGGAAGGTGGTGGGGTAGGTGGTGGGTAGGTGGTGGGTGGTGGTGGTGGTGGTAGGTGGTGGGTAGGTGGTGGGTAGGTGGTGGGTGGTGGTGGTGGGTGGTGGGGTGGTGGTGGTGGTGGTGGGTGGTGGTGGTGGTGGGGGTGGTGGTGGGTAGGTGGTGGGTAGGTGGTGGGTAGGTGGTGGGTGGTGGTGGGTGGTGGTGGTGGGTGGTGGTGGGTGGTGGTGGTGGTGGGTGGATAGGTGGTGGTGGGTAGGTGGTGGGTGGGTGGTGGGTGGTGGTGGTGGGAAGGTGGTGGTGGGGAAGGTGGTGGGAAGGTGGTGGGTGGTGGTGGTGGTGGTGGGGTGGGTGGTGGTGGTGGGTGGTGGGTGGTGGTGGTGGGTGGTGGTGGTAGGTGGTGGGTAGGTGGTGGGTGGTAGGTGGTGGGTAGTGGTGGTGGTGGTGGTGGGTGGTGGTGGGAGGTGGTGGCAAGGTGGTGGTAAGGTGGTGGGTAGGTGGTGGGTGGTGGTGGTGGGTAGTGGTGGTGGTGGGTGGTGGTGGTGGATGGTGGTGGTGGTGGTGTGGTGGTAGGATGGTGGGAAGGTGGTGGGTGGGTGGGTGGTGGGTGGGTGGTGGGTGGTGGTGGTGGTAGGTGGTGGTGGGTGGTGTGGTGGGTGGGTAGGTGGTGGGTGGATGGTGGTGGTGGGTAGGTGGTGGTGGGTGGTGGGAAGGTGGTAGGTGGTGGTGGATAGGTGGTGGGTGGTGGGTGGTGGTGGTGGAGTGGTGAAGTGGTGGTGGTGGTGGTGGGAAAGGTGGTGGGTAGGTGGTGGGAAGTGGTGGGTGGTGGTGGGTGGTGGTGGGTGGTGGTGGTGGTGGTGGGTGGTGGTGGTGGTGGTGGATAAGTGGTGGTGGGTGGTGGTGGGTAGGTGGTGGATAGGTGGTGGGTAGGTAGTGGGTGGGTGAGGTGGTGGATGGGTGGTGGTGGTGGTAGGTGGTGGGTGGTGGTGGGTGGTGGGGTGGTGGGAAGGTGGTGGGTGGATAGGTGGTGGTGGGTAGGTGGTGGGAAGGTGGTGGGAAGGTGGTTGGTGGTGGATAGGTGGTGGGTAGGTGGTGGTGGTGGGAGGTGGTGGGTAGGTGGTGGGAAGGTGGTGGGTGGTGGTGGTGGTGGATAGGTGGTGGGTGGTAGGTGGTGGGTGGTGGGTGGTGGTGGGTAGGTGGTGGTGGGTGGTGGTGGTAGGTGGTGGGGTGGTGGGAAGGTGGTGGGAAAGGTGGTGGGTAGGTGGTGGTGGGTGGGTGGTGGTGGTGGTGGGTAGGTGGTGGGTGGATAGGTGGTGGGAAAGGTGGTGGGTGGGTAGGTGGTGTGGTAGGTGGTGGGAAGGTGGTGGTGGTGGTGGTGGTGGGTGGTGGTGGTGGTAGGTGGTGGGTAGGTGGTGGTGGTGGAGTGGTGGTGGGTAGGTGGTAGGTAGGTGGTGGTGGTAGGTGGTGGTGGGTAGGTGGTGGGAGGTGTGTGGGTAGGTGGTGGGTGGTGGGTGGGTGGTAGGTGGTGGGAATGAGTGGTGGCGGTGGTGGTGGTGGTGGTGGTAGGTGGTGGGAAGGTGGTGGGTAGGTGGTGGGGGTGGTGGGTGGGGGTGGGTGGTGGTGGGTGGTGGTGGTGGTGGATAGGTGGTGGGTAGGTGGTGGGTGGTGGGGTGGTGGGTGGTGGTGGTGGTGGTGGGTGGATAGGTGGTGGGAAGGTGGTGGGTGGTGAGGTGGTGGTGGATAGGTGGTGGGTAGGTGGTGGGTAGGTGGTGGGTGGTAGGTGGTGGGTAGGTGGTGGGTAGTGGTGGTGGGTGAGTGGTGGTGGTGGTGGTGGGTGGTGGGGAAGGTGGTGGGAAAGGTGGTAGGTGGTGGTGGTGGTGGTGGGTGGTGGGTGGTGGTGGGTGGGTGGTGGTGGGTGGTGGTGGGTGGTAGGTGGTGGATAGGTGGTGGGTAGGTGGTGGGTGGTGGTGGTGGGTGGTGGTGGGTGGGTGGTGGTGGTAGGTGGTGGGGGTGGTGGGAAGGTGGTGGGTGGGTAGGTGGTGGGTGGTAGGTGGTGGGAAGGTGGTGGGAAGGTGGTGGTGGTGGTGGGTGGATAGGTGGTGGTGGGTAGGTGGTGGGAAGGTGGTGGGTGGTAGGTGGTGGTGGATAGGTGGTGGGTGGTAGGTGGTGGGTAGGTGGTGGGTAGGTGGTGGGTGGTGGTGGTGGAAAAGGTGGTGGTGGTGGTGGTGGTGGGAATAGGTGGTGGGAAGGTGGTGGGTGGTAGGTGGTGGGAGGGTGGTGGGTGGTGGGTGGTGGTGGTGGTGGGTAGGTGGTGGGAAGGTGGTGGGTAGGTGGTGGTGGATAGGTGGTGGTGGTGGTGGTGGGTGGTGGTGGGTGAAGTGGTGGGTGGATGGGTGGTGGGAAGGTGGTGGTAGGTGGTGGGTGGATGGTGGTGGTGGGTGGTGGTGTAGGTGGTGGGAAGGTGGTGGGAAGGTGGTGGGTAGGTGGTGGGTGGGTAGGTGGTGGTGGGGTAGGTGGTGGGTAAGTGGTGGGTGGTGGTGGTGGTGGGTAGGTGGTGGGTGGGGTGGTGGGAAGGTGGTGGGGGTGGTGGTGGTAGGTGGTGGGTGGTGGTGGTGGGTGGTGGTGGTGGTGGTGGGTGGTAGGTGGTGGGTAGGTGGTGGGTAGGTGGTGGGTGGATGGTGGTGGTGGGTAGGTGGTGGGTAGGTGGTGGTGGATGGGTGGTGGTGGGTAGGTGGTGGTGGGTGGTGGTGGTGGTGGTGTGGTGGGTAGGTGGTGGGTGGTGGGTGGGTGGTGGTAGGTGGTAGGTGGTGGGTAGGTGGTGGGAAGGTGGTGGGAAGGTGGTGGTGGGGTGGTAGGTGGTGGATAGGTGGTGGTGGTGGTGGTGGGTGGTGGTGGGTGGGTGGTGGGTGGTGGTGGGTGGTGGGTGGTGGTGGGTAGGTGGTGGGTGGTAGGTGGTGGTGGGTGGTGGTGGGTGGTGGTGGTGGGTGGTGGTGGGTGGTGGTGGTGGGTGGTGGTGGATGGTGGTGGGTGAGGTGGTGGGTAGGTGGTGGTGGGATAGGTGGTGGGTGGTGGTGGGTGGTAGGTGGGTGGTGGTAGGTGGTGGTGGGTGGTGGTGGTGGTGGTGGGTGGTGGGTGGTAGGTGGTGGGTAGGTGGTGGGTGGATGGTGGTGGTGGTGGGTAGGTGGTGGGTGGTGGTGGTGGGTGGTGGTGGTGGTGGTGGGTAGGTGGTGGGTAGGTGGTGGGAAGGTGGTGGGAAGGTAGTGGGAAGGTGGTGGGTAGGTGGTGGGTAGGTGGTGGGTGGTGGTAGGTGGTGGTGGTAGGTGGTGGGTGGTGGTGGGTGGTGGTGGTTAGGTGGTGGGTAGGTGGTGGGTGGTGGGTAGGTGGTGGTGGGTGGTGGTGGGTAGGTGGTGGGTGGATAGGTGGTGGTAGGTAGGTGGTGGGTGGTAGGTGGTGGATAGGTGGTGGTAGGTAGGTGGTGGGAAAGAGGTGGTGGTAGGTGGTGGGGTGGTGGCGGTGGTGGGTGGTGGGTGGGTGGTGGGTAGGTGGTGGTGGAAGGTGGTGGGTGGGTGGTGGTGGTGGGTGGGTGGGTGGTGGTGGGTAGGTGGTGGTGGGTAGGTGGTGGATAGGTGGTGGGTGGTGGTGGTGGGTAGGTGGTGGGTAGGTGGTGGATAGGTGGTGGGTAGGTGGTGGGTGGATAGGTGGTGGTAGGTGGTGGGTGGTGGTGGGTGGTAGGTGGTGGGTGGGTGGAGTGTGGTGGTGGTGGTGGGTGGGTGGTGGTAGGTGGTGGGAAGGTGGTGGGTGGGTAGGTGGTGGTGGTAGGTGGTGGGGAGGTGGTGGGTGGGTGGTAGGTGGGTGGTGGTGGTGGTGGTGGGTGGTGGTAGGTGGTGGTGGGTGGTGGTGGGTGGTGGTGGTGGTGGTGGTGGAGGTGGTAGGTGGTGGTGGGAAGGTGGTGGGTGGTGGGTGGGTAGTGGTGGGAAGGTGGTGGGTGGGTGGTGGTAGGTGGTGGGTGGTGGAGTGGTGGGTGGTGGAGGTGGTGGGTGGTGGTGGGTGGTGGTGGGTAGTAGGTGGTGGGTAGGTGGTGGTGGGTGGTGGTGGTGGGTGGATAGGTGGTGGTGGGTAGGTGGTGGGAAGGTGGTGGGTGGTAGGTGGTGGGTAGGTGGTGGGTGGGTGGTGGTGGTGGGTGGGTAGGTGGTGGGTAGGTGGTGGGTGGGTGGTGGTGGGTAGGTGGTGGGTGGTGGTGGGTGGGTAGTGGTGGGTAGGTGGTGGGATGGTAGGAAGGTGGTGGGTGGGTGGTGGTGGTGGTGGTGGTAGGTGGTGGTGGTGGTGGTGGTGGGTGGTGGTGGGTGGTGGTGGTAGGTGGTGGTGGGAAAGGTGGTGGGTGGTGGGAAGGTGGTGGTTGGTAGGTGGTGGGTAGGTGGTGGTGGGTGGTGGTGGTAGGTAGGTGGTGGTGAAGGTGGTGGGTGGTGGTGGTGGTGGGTGGTGGTGGATAGGTGGTGGTAGGTGGTGGTGGGTGGTGGTGGTGGTGGTGGGTGGTGGTGGTGGTGGTGGTGGTGGTAGGTGGTGGTGGTGGTGGTGGTAGGTAGGTGGTGGGTGGGAGGTGGTGGGTAGGTGGTGGGTAGGTGGTGGGAAGGTGGTGGGTGGTGGTGGGTAGGTGGGTAGGTGGTGGGTGGAATAGGTGGTGAAGGTGGTGGGTAGGTGGGTGGGTGGTGGTGGTGGTGGGTAGGTGGTGGGTGGTAGGTGGTGGTGGTGGTGGGTGGGTGGTGGGTAGGTGGTGGGTGGTGGTGGTGGGTGGTGGTGGTGGTGGTGGTGGGAAAGGTGGTGGGTAGGTGGTGGTGGATAGGTGGTGGTGGATAGGTGGTGGGTAGGTGGTGGGTAGGTGGTGGGTGGTGGTGGGTGGTAGGTGGTGGGTAGGTGGTGGGTGGTGGGTAGGTGGTGGTGGGAGGTGGTGGGTGGTAGGTGGTGGTGGGTAGGTGGTGGGTGGTGGTGGTGGTGGTGGTGGTGGGAAAGGTGGTAGGTGGTGGTGGGGTAGGTGGTGTGGTAGGTAGGTGGTGGAGTGGTGGTGGTGGTAGTGGTGGTGGGTAGGTGGTGGGTGGAAGGTGGTGGATAGGTGGTGGGTAGGTGGTGGGTGGTGGTGGTAAGGTGGTGGTGGTGGTGGGTAGGTGGTGGGTGGATAGGTGGTGGGTGGATAGGTGGTGGTAGGTGGTGGGTGGTGGATGGGTGGTGGTGGGTAGGTGGTGGGGTGGTGGTGGGTGGTGGTGGTGGATGGTGGTGGTGGTGGTGGTAGGTGGTGGTGGTAGGTGGTGGGTAGGTGGTGGTGTGGTGGTGGTGGTAGGTGGTGGTGGTGGTAGGTAGGTGGTGGATAGTGGTGGTGGTGGGTGGTAGGTGGTGGTGGTGGTGGTGGTGGTGGGAAGGTGGTGGGTGGGTGGTGGGTAGGTGGTGGGATAGGTGGTGGGTAGGTGGTGGGTGGTAGGTGGTGGGAAGGTGGTGGTGGTAGGTGGTGGGGTGGTGGTGGGTAGGTGGTGGGTGGGTGGTGGTGGTGGGTGGTGGGTGGTGGTGGTGGGTGGTGGTGGTGGGTAGGTGGTGGGTAGGTGGTGGGTGGATAGGTGGTGGGTGGTGGTGGTGGTGGTGGGTGGTGGTGGGAGGTGGTGGGTGGTGGTGGGTAGGTGGTGGGTGGGTGGTGGGTGGTGGTGGTGGTGGTGGTGGTGGGGTGGTAGGTGGTGGGTAGGTGGTGGGTGGTAGGTGGTGGGTAGGTGGTGGGAAGGTGGTGGTTGGTAGGTGGTGGATAGGTGGTGGGTAGGTGGTGGGTGGTAGGTGGTGGTGGTAGGTGGTGGTGGATAGGTGGTGGTGGGTGGTGGTGGGTGGTGGGATAGGTGGTGGGTGGTGGTGGGTGGGTGGTGGTGTGGTAGGTGGTGGGTGGATAGGTGGTGGTGGGTAGGTGGTGGGTGGTAGGTGGTGGTGGTGTGGTGGTGGGTGGTGGTGGTGGTGGGTAGGTGGTGGTGGTGGTGGTGGTGGTGGTGGTGGTGGTAGGTGGTGGGTAGGTGGTGGGTGGATGGTGGTAGGTGGTGGGTAGGTGGTGGTGGTGGTAGGTGGTGGGTGGTGGTGGTGGGTAGGTGGTGGGTGGGTGGTGGTAAGTGGTAGGGTGGGTAGGTGGTGGGTGGTGGTGGGTGGTGGGTGGTAGGTGGTGGTGGTAGGTGGTGGGTGGTGGTGGTGGTAGGTGGTGGGAAGGTGGTGGGAAAGGTGGTGGGTAAGGTGGTGGGAATAGGTGGTGGTGGTAGGTGGTGGGTGGTGGTGGTGGTGGGTGGTGGTGGTGGGTAGGTGGTGGGTAGGTGGTGGGTGGTAGGTGGTGGGAAGGTGGTGGTGGGTAAAGTGGTGGGTGGTGGTGGTGGTGGTGGAGTGGTGGTGGATAGGTGGTGGTGGTGGTGGTGGGTGATGGTGGGTGGGTGGTGGGTGGTGGGTAGGTGGTGGGTAGGTGGTGGGAAGGGTGGTGGTGGGTAGGTGGTGGGTAGGTGGTGGGTGGGTGGTGGTGGTGGTGGGTGGGTGGTGGAAAGGTGGTGGTGGTGGTGGTGGTAGGTGGTGGTGGGTAGGTGGTGGGTGGTGGTGGTGGGTGGTGGGTGGTGGTAGGTGGAGGTGGTGGATAGGTGGTGGGTAGGTGGTGGTGGGTGGTGGTGGTGGTAGGTGGTGAAGGTGGTGGGAAGGTGGTGGGAAGGTGGTGGGTGGTAGGTGGTGGGTGGCTAGGTGGTGGGGTGGTGGTGGGTGGTGGTGGGTGGTGGTGGGTAGGTGGTGGGTGGTGGTGGTGGTGGTGGGTGGTGGTGGGTAGGTGGTGGATAGGTGGTGGTGGTAGGTGGTGGGTGGTGGTGTGGTGGGTGGTAGGTGGTGGTGGTGGTGGTGTGGTAGGTGGTGGTGGTGGTGGGTGGTGGTGGGAAGGTGGTGGGAGGTGGTGGGAAAGGTGGTGGGAAGGTGGTGGGTAGGTGGTGGTGGGTGGTGGTGGTGGGTGGTGGGTGGGTGGGTGGTGGTGTAGGTGGTGGTGGTGGTGGGTGGTGGTGGTAGGTGGTGGTGGGTGGTGGGAAGGTGGTGGGTGGTGGTGGGTGGGTAGGTGGTGGGTGGTGGGTGGTGGGTGGGTGGTGGTGGAATAGGTGGTGGGTAGGTGGTGGGTGGTGGTGGTGGTGGATGGTGGTGGTAGGTGGTGGGTAGGTGGTGGTGGGTAGGTGGTGGGTAGGTGGTGGGAAGGTGGTGTGGTGGGTAGGTGGTGGGTGGTAGGTGGTGGTGGATAGGTGGTGGTGGGTAGGTGGTGGGTAGGTGGTGGGTAGGTGGTGGGTAGGTGGTGGGTGGTGGTGGGTGGTGGGTAGTGGTGGTGGATAGGTGGTGGGTGGTGGTGGTGGGAAAGGTGGTGGGGTGGTGGGTAGGTGGTGGGTGGTGGTAGGTGGTGGGTGGTGGTGGTGGTGGTGGTGGTGGGAAGGTGGTGGGTGGTGGTGGTGGGTAGGTGGTGGGTGGTAGGTGGTGGGTGGTGGTGGGTGGTGGTGGGTAGGTGGTGGGGGAGGTGGTGGGAAAGGTGGTGGGTGGTGGTGGGTGGTGGTGGTGGGTGGTGGTGGTGGGTGGTGGGTGGTGGGTGGTGGTGGGTAGGTGGTGGGAGGTGGTGGGTAGGTGGTGGTGGATAGGTGGTGGTGGTGGTGGTGGTGGTGGTGGGTGGTAGGGTGGTGGGTGGGTAGGTGGTGGGTAGGTGGTGGGTGGTGGTGGTGTGGTGGGTGGTGGTGGGTGGTGGTGGGTAGGTGGTGGGTAGGTGGTGGGTGGGTAGGTGGTGGGTAGGTGGTGGGTGGTGGTGGTGGTGGAGGGGGGTGGTGGGTAGGTGGTGGGAAAGGTGGTGGGAAGGTGGTGGGTGGGTGGTGGTGGATAGGTGGTGGGTAAGGTGGTGGTGGATAGGTGGTGGGTGGTGGTGGGTAGGTGGTGGGTGGTGGTGGTGGTAGGTGGTGGGTGGTGGTGGTGGGTGGTGGTGGTAGGTGGTGGTGGTAGGTGGTGGGTGGTGGGTGGTGGGTGGTAGGTGGTGGTGGGTGGTGGTGGTGTGGGTGGTGGTGGTGGTGGTGGTGGAGTGGTGGGTGGATGGTGGTGGTGGGGTGGTGGTGGGGTGGTGGTGGGTAGGTGGTGGGTAGGTGGTGGTAGGTGGTGGTGGGTAGGTGGTGGGTAGGTGGTGGGTGGATAGGTGGTGGTGGTAGGTGGTGGTGGTGGAGGTGGTGGTGGGTAGGTGGTGGATAGGTGGTGGTGGGTGGGTGGTGGGTGGTGGTGGTGGGTAGGTGGTGGGTGGTAGGTGGTGGGTAGGTGGTGGTAGGTGGTGGTGGGAAGGTGGTGGGAAGGTGGTGGGTAGGTGGTGGGTAGGTGGTGGGTAGGTGGTGGGTGGAAGGTGGTGGTAGTGGTGGTGGGATAGGTGGTGGGAAGGTGGTGGGTGGATGGGTGGTGGTGGTGGTGGTGGGTAGGTGGTGGTGGGTGGTGGTGGTAGGTGGTGGGTGGTGGTGGTGGGTGGTGGTGGGTGGGTGGTGGTGGATGGTGGGGGGTGGGTGGTGGTGGGTAGGTGGTGGGTGGTAGTGGTGGTGGTGGTGGTGGTGGTGGGTGGTGGGTGGTGGTGGGTGGTGGTGGGTGTGGTGGTGGGTAGGTGGTGGGTGGTGGTGGTGGGTGGTGGTGGGTGGTGGTGGTGGTGGGTGGGTGGTGGTGGTAGGTGGTGGGTAGGTGGTGGGTAGGTGGTGGGTGGGTGGGTGGTGGTGGTGTGGTGGTGGTGGTAGGTGGTGGTGGTGGATAGGTGGTGGGTAGGTGGTGGGGTGGTGGTGGTGGTAGGTGGTGGTGGTGGTGGTGGTGGTGGTGGTGGTGGTGGTAGGTGGTGGGTGGGTGGTGGTGGGTGGGTGGTGGGAAGGTGGTGGGTGGTGGTGGTGGTGGTGGTGGTGGTGGGTGGTGGTGGGAGGTGGTGGGAAGGTGGTGGGTGGTGGTGGGTAGGTGGTGGGTAGGTGGTGGGTGGTAGGTGGTGGGTGGTGGTGGTGGTGGTGGTGGGTGGGTGGTGGTGGTGGGTGGTGGGAAGGTGGTGGTGGTAGGTGGTGGGTGGTGGGTGGTGGTGGTGGGTAGGTGGTGGGTAGGTGGTGGTGGATAGGTGGTGGTGGGTAGGTGGTGGTGGTGTGGTGGTGGTGGTGGTGGTGGTGGTGGTGGGTGGTGGTGGTGGTGGGAAGGTGGTGGGTGGTGGTGGTGGTGGGTGGTGGTGGTGGGTGGTGGTGGGTGGTGGGTGGTGGTGGTAGGTGGTGGTGGGAAGGTGGTGGGAAGGTGGTGGTGGGTGGGTGGTAGGTGGTGGGAAGGTGGTGGGAAGGTGGTGGATAGGTGGTGGGTAGGTGGTGGGTGGTAGGTGGTGGATGGTGGTGGTGGGGTGGTGGGTAGGTGGTGGGTGGTAGGTGGTGGGTGGATAGGTGGTGGTGGTAGGTGGTGGGTGGGTAGGTGGTGGTGGGTAGGTGGTGGGAAGGTGGTGGGAAGGTGGTGGGTGGAATGGTGGTGGGTAGGTGGTGGGTGGTAGGTGGTGGTAGGTGGTGGTGGGTAGGTGGTGGTGGGTGGTGGTGGGTGGTGGGTGGTGGGTAGGTGGTAGGTGTGGTGGGTGGTGGTGGGGTAGGTGGTGGTGGTGGGTGGTGGTGGTGGGTAGGTGGTGGAGAGGTGGTGGGTAGGTGGTGGGTGGTGGTGGTGGGTGGTAGGTGGTGGTGGTGGTGGTGGTGGGTGGTGGGTAGGTGGTGGATAGGTGGTGGGTGGTTGGTGGGTGGATAGGTGGTGGTTAGGTGGTGGGTGGGTGGTGGGAAGGTGGTGGTGAATGGGTGGTGGGTGGTGGTGGTGGAGGTGGTGGTGGGGTGGTGGGTGGGTGGGTAGGTGGTGGTGGGTAGGTGGTGGGTAGGTGGTGGTGGTGGTGGTGGTGGGTGGTAGGTGGTGGGTGGTGGGTGGTGGTAGGTGGTGGGTGGTGGTGGGTGAGTGGTGGTGGTAGGTGGTGGTGGTGGGTAGGTGGTGGGTGGTAGGTGGTGGGTAGGTGGTGGGTGGGTGGTGGTGGTGGTAGGTGGTGGGTGGTAGGTGGTGGTGGGTGGTGGTGGTGGTGGTTGGTAGGTGGTGGGAAGTGGTGGTGGTGGTGGTGGAAGTGGTGGTGGGTAGGTGGTGGTAGGTGGTGGTGGTGTGAGTGGTGTGGTGGTGGGTGGTGGTGGGTGGTGGTGGTGGGTGGTGGGTGGGTGGTGGTGGGTGGTGGTGGTGGGTGGTGGTGGGTGGTAGGTGGTGGGTGAGTGGTGGTGGGTGGTGGTGGGTGGTGAGTGGGTGGTGGTGGTGGTGGGTAAAATGGTATAGGTGGATAGGTGGTGGGTGGGTGGTGGTGGGTGGTGGGTGGGTGGTGGGTGGTGGATGGTAAGGTGGTGGGTAGGTGGTGGTGGTAGGTGGTGGGTGGTGGTGGTAGGTGGTGGGTGGGTGGTGGGTGGTGGTGGTGGTAGGTGGTGGGTGGGTGGTGGGTGGTGGTGGTGGTGGTGGTGGGAAGGTGGTGGTGGTGGTGGTGGTGGTGGTGTGGTGGTGGTAGGTGGTGGGTAGGTGGTGAAGGTGGTGGGTAGGTGGTGGGTGGGTGGAGTGGTGGTGGTAGGTGGTGGTGGGTGGTGGGTGGTGAGGGTGGTGGTGGTGGTGGTGGTAAGGTGGTGGGAAGGTGGTGGTGGTGGTGGTGGTGGATAGGTGGTGGTGGGTGGTGGTGGTGGGTGGTAGGTGGTGGTGGTAGGTGGTGGGTAGGTGGTGGGTGGGTAGGTGGTGGGTAGGTGGTGGGAAGTGGTGGTGGATAGGTGGTGGTGGGTAGGTGGTGGGTGGGTGGTGTGGTGGGTGGTGGTGGATAGGTGGTGGGTAGGTGGTGGGTGGTAGGTGGTGGTAGGTGGTGGTGGGTAGGTGGTGGGTAGTGGTGGTGGGTAGGTGGTGGGTAGGTGGTGGGTGGATAGGTGGTGGTGGGTGGTGGTGGGTGGTGGGTGGTAGGTAGGTGGTGGGTGGTGGTGGTGGGTGGTGGTGAAGGTGGTGGGAAGTGGTGGGTAGGTGGTGGGTAGTGGTGGTGGATAGGTGGTGGTGGTAGGTGGTGGGTAGGTGGTGGGTAGGTGGTGGTGGTGAATGGGTGGTGGTGGGTAGGTGGTGGTGGTAGGTGGTGGTGGTGGTGGTGGTAAAGGTGGTGGATAGGTAGTGGTGGTGGTGGTGGTGGTGGTGGTAGGTGGTGGGTGGTAGGTGGGTGGTAGGTGGTGGGAAGGTGGTGGGTAGGTGGTGGTGGTGGTGGTAGGTGGTGGGTAGGTGGTGGGTAGGTGGTGGGTGGGGTGGTGGGTGGGGTGGTGGTGGGTAGGTGGTGGGAAAGGTGGTGGGAAGGTGGTGGGTAGGTGGTGGGTAGGTGGTGGGTAGGTGGTGGTGGTAGGTGGTGGTGTGGTAGGTGGTGGTAGGTGGTGGGTGGGTAGTGGTGGGTAGGTAGTGGTGGAATGTGGTGGTGGTAGTGTGGTGGTGGTGGTGGTGGGTGGTGGTGGTGGTGGATGGGTAGTGTGGTGGGTGGTGGTGGTGGCTAGTGTGGTAGGTGGTGGGTGGTAGGTGGGTGGGTGGTGGGAAGGTGGTGGTGGTGGAGTGGTGGTGGGAAGGTGGTGGGTAGGTGGTGGGTAGGTGGTGGTGGTGTAGGTGGTGGTGGGTGGGTAGGTGGTGGATAGGTGGTGGTGGTGGTGGTAGGTGGTGGGTGGTGGTGGTGGTAGGTGGTGGTGGGTGGTGGTGGTAGGTGGTGGGTGGGTGGTGGTGGTAGGTGGTGGTGGGTGGTGGTGGGTGGTAGGTGGTGGGTGGTGGTGGTGGGTGGTGGATAGGTGGTGGGTGGTGGGTGGGTGGTGGGTGGGTGGTGGGTGGGTAGGTGGTGGTGGTGGTGGTGGGTGGTGGTGGGAAGTGGTGGGAAGGTAGGTGGTGGTGGTGGGTGGTGGTGGGTGGTGGTGGGTAGGTGGTGGGTGGAAGTGGTGGTGGGTAGGTGGTGGTGGTGGTGGTGGGTAGGTGGTGGTGAGGTGGTGGGAAGGTGGTGGTGGGTAGGTGGTGGGTGGTAGGTGGTGGGTGGTGGTGGTGGTGGGTAGGTGGTGGTGGGTAGGTGGTGGGTAGGTGGTGGGTGGTGGTGGGAATGGTGGTGGTGGGTGGTGGTGGTGGTGGTGGTGGGTAGGTGGTGGGTAGGTGGTGGGTAGGTGGTGGTGGGTGGTGGGTGGTGGTGGTGGATAGGTGGTGGGTGGGTGGTGGTGGTGGTGGTGGTGGTAGGTGGTGGGTAGGTGGTGGGTGGTGGTGGGTAGGTGGTGGGTAGGTGGTGGTGGTAAGGTGGTGGGTGGGTGGTAGGTGGTGGTGGGTGGTGGTGGTGGTAGGTGGTGGTGGATGAAGGTGGTGGGTAGGGTGGTGGGTAGGTGGTGGGTGGTAGGTGGTGGTGGTGGTAGGTGGTGGTAGGTGGTGGGTGGTGGGTGGTGGTGGTAGGTGGTGGTAGGTGGTGGGAAGGTGGTGGGAAAGGTGGTGGGTGGGTAGGTGGTGGTGTGGTGGGTGGGTGGTGGGTGGTGGTGGTGGGATAGGTGGTGGTGGTGGTGGTGGGTGGATAGGTGGTGGGTGGTAGGTGGTGGTGGTGGTGGTGGTGGATAGGTGGTGGGTGGTAGGTGGTGGGTAGGTGGTGGGTGGATAGGTGGTGGGTGGTAGTGGTGGTGGTGGTGGTGGTAGGTGGTGGTGTGGAAGGTGGTGGGAAAGGTAGTGGTGGGTAGGTGGTGGGAAGGTGGTGGGTGGTGGTGGTGGTGGTGGTGGGTAGGTGGTGGGTGGTAGGTGGTGGGTAGGTGGTGGGTGGTGGATAGGTGGTGGGTGGTGGTGGGTGGTGGTGGTGGTGGTGGTGGTGGTGGTAGTGGATAGGTGGTGGGTGGATAGGTGGGTAGTGGTGGGAAGGTGGTGGGTGGTGGTGGTGGGTGGTGGTGGTGGTGGTGGTGGGTGGTGGTGGGTGGTGGTGGGTGGTGGTGGGTGGGTGGTGGGTGGTGGTGGTGGTGGTGGTGGGTAGGTGGTGGGAATGGGTGGTGGTAGGTAGGTGGTGGTGGGTGGTGGTGTGGTGGGTGGTGGTGGGTGGTGGTGGTAGGTGGTGGGTGGTGGTGGGTGGTGGTGGGTGGTAGGTGGTGGTGGAAGGTGGTGGGTGGTGGTGGTGGGTAGGTGGTGGTGGAAGGTGGTGGGAAGTGGTGGTGGTAAGGTGGTGGGAAGGTGGTGGTGGTGGTGGTGGTGGTGGGTAGGTGGTGGGTGGTGGTGGGTGGTGGTGGGTGGTGGTGGTGGTGGGTAGGTGGTGGGTGGTAGGTGGTGGTGGGTAGGTGGTGGGTAGGTGGTGGGTGGTGGTGTGGTGGGTGGGTGGTGTGGTGGGTGGGTGGTGGGTAGGTGGTGGGGAAGGTGGTGGTAGGGTGGGTGGTGGTGGGTGGTGGTGGTGGTGGTGGTGGGTGGGTGGTGGTGGGAAGGTGGTGGGAAAGGTGGTGGGTGGTGGTGGGTGGTGGTGGTGGTGGTAGGTGGTGGTGGTAGGTAGGTGGTGGGTGGTGGTGGGTGGGTGGTGGGTGGGGGGTGGTGGTGGTGGTGGTGGTGGTAGGTGGTGGTGAATGGTGGTGGGTGGTGGTGGGTAGGTGGTGGGTGGTGGTGGGTGGTGGTGGGTGGATGGTGGTGGTGAAGGTGGTGGGTGGTGGTGGGTGGTGGTGGGTGGTGGTGGGTGGTGGTGGTAGGTGGGTGGTAGGTGGTGGGTAGGTGGTGGGAAGGTGGTGGGTGGATAGGTGGTGGTGGGTAGGTGGTGGGTGGTGGTGGTAGGTGGTGGGTAGGTGGTGGTGGTGGTGGTGGTGGTGGTGGGTAGGTGGTGGGTAGGTGGTAGGTGGATAGGTGGTGGGTAGGTGGTGGGAAGGTGGTGGGAAGGTGGTGGGAAGGTGGTGGGAAGGTGGTGGGTGGTGGTGGTAGGTGGTGGGAAGGTGGTGGGTAGGTGGTGGGGGTGGTGGTAGGTGGTGGTGAATGGTGGTGGGTGGTGGTGGGTAGGTGGTGGGTAGGTGGTGGGTAGGTGGTGGTGGTGGTGGTGGATGGTGGTGGTGGGTGGTGGTGGGTGGTGGTGAGTGGTGGTGGGTAGGTGGTGGGTGGTGGGTGGTGGTGGTGGTGGTGGGTGGTGGTGGGTAGGTGGTGGGTGGTGGTGGTGGTGGTGGGTGGTGGTGGGTGGTGGTGGTGGTGGTGGAGTGGTGGTGGTGGGTAGGTGGTGGGTGGTGGGTGGTGGTGGGTAGGTGGTGGGTAGGTGGTGGGAAGGTGGTGGGTAGGTGGTGGGTGGTAGGTGGTGGGAAAGGTGGTGGTATAGGTGGTGGGTAGGTGGTGGGTGGTAGGTGGTGGGTAGGTGGTGGGTGGTGGTGGTGGGTGGTGGTGGTGGTAGGTGGTGGTGGTGGGTGGTGGTGGGTGGTGGTGGTGGGTGGTGGTGGTGGATAGGTGGTGGGTGGTAGGTGGTGGTGGTAGGTGGTGGTGGGTGGTGGTGGTGGTGGTGGGTAGGTGGTGGGTGGTGGTGGTGGTGGTGGTGGTGGGTGGTGGTGGTGGTGTGGTGGTGGTGGTGGTGGTGGTGGTGGGTGGTGGTGGTGGTGTGGTGGTGAGTGGTAGGTGGTGGGTAGGTGGTGGGTGGTGGTGGTGGGTAGGTGGTGGTGAAGGTGGTGGTGGAAGGTGGTGGGTAGTGGTGGTGGTGGTGGATAGGTGGTGGTGGTGGTGGTGGTGGTGGTGGTGGTGGTGGTGGGTAGGTGGTGGTGGATAGGTGGTGGGGTAGGTGGTGGTGGATAGGTGGTGGATAGGTGGTGGGTGGTGGTGGGTGGTAGGTGGTGGGTAGGTGGTGGGTAGGTGGTGGTAGGTGGTGGGTAGGTGGTGGGTGGTGGTGGTGGTGGTGGTAGTGGTGGTGGATAGGTGGTGGGTGGTAGGTGGTAGGAAGGTGGTGGGTGGAGGTGGTGGTGGTGGATAGGTGGTGGTGGGTGGTGGTGGGAAGGTGGTGGGTAGGTGGTGGGTAGGTGGTGGTGGTAGGTGGTGGGTAGGTGGTGGTGGTGGTAAGTGGTGGGTAGGTGGTGGGTAGGTGGTGGTGAAGGTGGTGGTAGGTAGGTGGTGGGTGGTGGTGGTGGTGGTGGTAGGTGGTGGTGAGGTGGTGGTGGGTGGTGGTGGTGGAAGGTGGTGGGTGGTGGTGGTGGGTGGTGGTGGTAAGTGGTGGTGGGTGGTGGTAGTGGTGGGTAGGTGGTGGGTAGGTGGTGGTAAGTGGTGGTGGGTAGGTGGTGGGTAGGTGGTGGGTGGTGGTGGTGGTAGGTGGTGGGTGGTGGTGGTGGGTAGGTGGTGGGTGGATAGGTGGTGGGTAGGTGGTGGTGGGTAGGTGGTGGGGGGTAGGTGGTGGGTGGATAGGTGGTGGGTAGGTGGTGGGTGGTGGTGGGTGGTGGTGGTGGTGGCTAGGTGGTGGGTGGTGTGGTGAGTAGGTGGTGGTGGTAGGTGGTGGTAAGGTGGTGGGTAAGGTGGTGGATAGTGGTGGGTGGTGGTGGGTGGTGGTGGGTGGTGGATGGTGGTGGTGGTGGTGGGTGGTGGTGGGTGGTGGTGGTGGGTGGTGGTGGGTGGGTAGGTAGGTGGTGGTGGGTAGGTGGTGGGTGGTGAATGGTGGTGGTGAATAGGTGGTGTGGTGGTGGTGGGAAGGTGGTGGGAGAGGTGGTGGTAAGGTGGTGGGAAGGTGGTGGGTAGGTGGTGGTGGAGTGGTGGTGGTGGTGGTGGTGGGTAGGTGGTGGGTGGTGGTGGTAGGTGGTGGTGGTGGTGGTGGTGGTAGGTGGTGGTGGTGGTGGGTGGTGTGGTGGTGGTGGTAGGTGGTGGGTAGGTGGTGGATAGGTGGTGGGTGGGGTGGTGGTGGGTGGTGGTAGGTGGTGGTGGGTAGGTGGTGGGAAGTGGTGGGTGGTAGGTGGTGGATGGGTGGTGGTGGTGGTGGTGAAGGTGGTGGTGGTGGTAGGTGGTGTGGTGTGGTGGTGGTGGTGGGTGGTAGGTGGTGGGTGGATGGTGGTGGTGGGTAGGTGGTGGGATAGGTGGTGGGTGGTGGTGGGTGGTGGTGGGTGAGGTGGTGGGTGGTTGGTGGTGGGTGGGGGTGGTGGTGGGAAGGTGGTGGTGGTGGTGGTGGTGGTGGGTGGTGGTGGTGGTGGGTAGGTGGTGGGTGAGGTGGTGGTGGGTGGTGGGTGGTGGTGGGTGGGGTGGTGGGTGGTGGTGGTGGTAGGTGGTGGTGGTAGGTGGTGGGTGGGTGGTGGATAGGTGGTGGTGGGTGGTGGGTGGTGGTAGGTGGTGGTAGGTGGTGGGTAGGTGGTGGGTAGGTGGTGGGAAGGTGGTGGGTAGGTGGTGGATAGGTGGTGGGTAGGTGGTGGGTAGGTGGTGGTAGGTGGTGGGTAGGTGGTGGATAGGTGGTGGTGGGTGGTGTGGTGGATAGGTGGTGGATAGGTGGTGGGTGGGTGGTGGTGGATAGGTGGTGGGTGGGAAGGTGGTGGTGGAGTGGTGGTGGTGGTGGGTAGGTGGTGGTGGTGGTGGGTAGGTGGTGGGTAGGTGGTGGGAATGAGGTGGTGGTAGGTAGGTGGTGGAAGGTGGTGGGTAGGTGGTGGGTGGTGGTGGTAGGTGGTGGGTAGGTGGTGGGTGGTGGTGGTGGAAGTGGTGGATAGGTGGTGGTGGTAGGTGGTGGTAGGTGGTAGGTGGTGGTGGTGGTGGTGGTGGTGGTGGGGTGGTGGGTAGGTGGTGGGAAGGTGGTGGGTAAGTGGTGGTGGGTGGTGGTGGTGGGTAGGTGGTGGTAGGTGGTGGGTAGGTGGTGGGTGGTGGTGGTGGTGGTGGTGGTAGGTGGTGGGTGGTGGTGGGTGGTGGTGGTGGATGGTGGTGGTGGTGGTGGTGGGAAAGGTGGTGGTGGGTGGTGGGTGGTGGTGGTGGGTGGTGGTGGGTAGGTGGTGGGTGGTAGGTGGTGGTGGGGTAGGTGGTGGGTAGTGGTGGTGGTAGGTGGTGGTGGTGGTGGTGGGTAGGTGGTGGTGGGTGGTGGTGGTAGGTGGTGGTGGGTGGGTGGTGGTGGTAGGTGGTGGTGGGTAGGTGGTGGGTAGGTGGTGGTGTGGTGGTGGTGGGTGGTAGGTAGGTGGTGGTAGGTGGTGGTGGTGGTGGTGGTGGGGTGGTGGGTGGTGGTGTAGGTGGTGGGTAGGTGGTGGGTAGGGTGGTGGTGGTGGTGGTGGTGGTGTGGTGGTGTGGTGGTGGGTGGTGGTGGTGAATGGTGGTGGTGTGGTGGTGGGTAGGTGGTGGGTAGGTGGTGGGTGGTAGGTGGTGAAGGTGGTGGTGGATAGGTGGTGGGTAGGTGGTGGGTGGTAGGTGGTGGGTAGGTGGTGGGTGGTGGGTGGTAGGTGGTGGTTAGGTGGTGGGTAGGTGGTGGGTGGATAGGTGGTGGTGGTGGGTAGGTGGTGGAGTGGTGGTGGGTGGTGGGGTGGGTGGGTAGGTGGTGGGTAGGTGGTGGGGTAGGGTGGTGGGTAGGTGGTGGATAGGTGGTGGGTGGTAGGTGGTGGGTAGGTGGTGGTGGTAGGTAGGTGGTGAAAGGTGGTGGGTAGGTGGTGGTGGGTGGTAGGTGGTGGTAGGTGGTGGGTGGTGGTGGTGGGTAGGTGGTGGGTAGGTGGTGGGTGGATAGGTGGTGGTGGGTAGGTGGTGGTGATGGTGGTGGGTAGGTGGTGGGTGGGTGGTGGGTGGTGGTGGTAGGTGGTGGATAGGTGGTGGGTGGTGGTGGTGAATAGGTGGTGGTAGGTGGTGGTGGTGGTGGTGGATAGGTGGTGGGTGGGTAGGTGGTGGGTAGTGGTGGGTGGATAGGTGGTGGTGGTAGGTGGTGGGTGGGTAGGTGGGTGGTGGTGGTGGGTGGTGGGTAGGTGGTGGGTGGTGGTGGGTGGTGGTGGTGGGTAGGTGGTGGTGGTGGTGGATGAGGTGGTGGTGGTAGGTGGTGGGTAGTGGTGGTGGGTGGTGGTGGGTGAAAAGGTGGTGGATGGTGGTGGTGGATAGGTGGTGGGAAGGTGGTGGGTGGTGGTGGTGGGTGGTGGGTGGTGGTGGATGGGGTGGTGGATAGGTGGTGGGTGGTGGTGGTGGTAGGTGGTGGGTGGTGGTGTGGTGGGTGGTGGGTGGTAGGTGGTGGTGAATGGTGGTGGTGGGAGGTGGTGGGAAGGTGGTGGATAGGTGGTGGGTGGTGGGTGGTGGGTAGGTGGTGGGTAGGTGGTGGGTGGTAGGTGGTGGTGGTGGTGGTGGGTGGTGGTGGTGGTGGGTGGTGGTGGGTGGTGGGTGGTGGTGGGTGGTGGTGGGTGGTGGTGGTGGTGGTAGGTGGTGGATGGGTGGTGGTGGGTGGTGTGGTGGTGGTGGTAGGTGGTGGTGGGTGGTGGTGGGTGGTGGTGGGTGGGTAGGTGGGTGGGTAGGTGGTGGGAATGGTGGTGGTGGTGGTGGTGGTGGGTAGGTGGTGGTGGTGGTGGGTAGGTGGTGGTGGGTAGGTGGTGGGTAGGTGGTGGGTAGGTGGTGGGTGGGTGGTGGTGGTGGTAGGTGGTGGGTGGTGGTGGTGGGTAGGTGGTGGGTAGGTGGTGGTAAGGTGGTGGTGGTGGTGGTGGGTGGTGGTGGTGGTGGTGGTGGGTAGGTGGTGGGTAGGTGGTGGATAGGTGGTGGGTAGGTGGTGGTGGGTGGTGGTGGGTAGGTGGTGGGTAGGTGGTGGTGGTGGTGGTGGTAGGTGGTGGGTAGGTGGTGGGTGGTAGGTGGTGGGAAGGTGGTGGGTAGGTGGTGGTGGGTGGTGGTAGGTGGTGGGTGGTGGTGGTGGGTAGGTGGTGGTGGTGGTAGGTGGTGGGTAGGTGGTGGGTGGTAGGTGGTGGGTAAGGTGGTGGTAGGTGGTGGGTAGGTGGTGGGTAGGTGGTGGGTAGGTGGTGGTGAATAGGTGGTGGGTGTGGTGGGTAGGTGTGGTGGGTGGTGGTGGGTAGGTGGTGGGTGGTGGTGGTTAGGTGGTGGGTGGTGGATAGGTGGTGGGTAGGTGGTGGGTAGGTGGTGGTGGTGGTGGTGGGTAGGTGGTGGGTGGTAAGGTGGTGGGTAGGTGGTGGGTGGTGGGTGGTGGTGGTAGGTGGTGGGTAGGTGGTGGGTGGATAGGTGGTGGGTAGGTGGTGGTAGGTGGTGGGTGGATAGGTGGGTGGGTAGGTGGTGGGTGGGTGGTGGTGGGTAGGTGGTGGTGGATAGGTGGTGGGTAGGTGGTGGGTAGGTGGTGGGTGGTGGTGGTGGTGGGTAGGTGGTGGTGAGGTGGGTGGGTAGGTGGTGGGTGGTGGTGGGTGGTGGTTGGGTGGTGGGTGGGTGGTGGGTAGGTGGTGGTAGGTGGTGGATAGGTGGTGGTGGGTAGGTGGTGGGTAGGTGGTGGTTGGTAGGTGGTGTGGTGGGTGGTGGGTGGATGGGTGGTGGGTGGTGGTGGATAGGTGGTGGGAAGGTGGTGGGAAGGTGGTGGTGGTGGTGGTGGTGGTAAGTGGTGTGGTAGGTGGTGGGTAGGTGGTGGATAGTGGGTGGTAGGTAAGGTGGTGGGTAGGTGGTGGGTGGTAGGTGGTGGTGGTGGTGGTGGTGGTGGTGGTGGTGGTGGTGGTGGTGGTGGGTGGGTGGTGGGTGGTGGTGGTGGTGGGTGGGTAGGGTGGTGTGGTAGGTGGTGGAAGGTGGTGGGATAGGTGGTGGATAGGTGGTGGGTGGTGGTGGTAGGTGGTGGGTGGGTGGTGGGTGGTGGGTGGTGGTGGGTGGGTGGTGGTGGTGTGGTAGGTGGTGGATAGGTGGTGGATAGGTGGTGGATGGTGGTGGTGGGTGGTGGTGGGTGGTGGTGGGTGGTGGGTGGTAGGTGGTGAATAGGTGGTGGGTAGGTGGTGTGGTAGGTGGTGGTGGTAGTGGTGGTGGTGGTGGGTAGGTGGTGGTAGGTGGTGGGTAGGTGGTGGTAGGTGGTGGTGGGAAGGTGGTGGGTAGGTGGTGGTGTGGTGGGTAGGTGGTGGGTGGTGGTGGAAGTGGTGGTAGTGGTGGGTGGTGGTGGTAGGTGGTGGGTAGGTGGTGGGTGGTGGTGGGTGGTGGTGGTAGGTGGTGGGTGGTGGTGAAGGTGGTGGTAGGTGGTGGTGGTGGTGGTGAATGGTGGTGGGTAGGTGGTGGTAGGTGGTGGTGGTGAATGGTGGGTGGAAGTGGTGTGGTGGTGGTGGTGGAAGTGGTGGTGGGTGGTGGTGGTGGTGGTAGTGTGGTGGGTAGGTGGTGGGTAGGTGGTGGGTGGTGGTGGTGGTGGTGGTAGGTGGTGGGTAGGTGGTGGGTGGTGGTGGTGGTGGTGGTGGTGGTGGTGGTGGTGGGTGGTGGTAGGTGGTGGATAGGTGGTGGGTAGGTGGTGGGATGGGTGGTGGGTGGTAGGTGGTGGGTAGGTGGTGGGTGGTAGTGGTGGGTGGTAGGTGGTGGGGGTGGTGGTGGGTAGGTGGTGGATAGGTGGTGGGTAGGTGGTGGGTGGGTGGGTGGTGGGTGGTAGGTGGTGGGTGGTGGGTGGTTAGGTGGTGGTGGGTAGGTGGTGGATAGGTAGGTGGTGGGTAGGTGGTGGTGGATGGTGGTGGGTAGGTGGTGGTGGTAGGTGGTGGGTAGGTGGTGGGTAGGTGGTGGATAGGTGGTGGCTAGGTGGTGGGTGGTGGTGGGTGTGGGTAGGTGGTGGGTAGGTGGTGGGTGGTAGGTGGTGGTGGTAGGTGGTGGGTGGTGGTGGTGGTGGTGGTGGTGGATAGGTGGTGGTGGTGAAAGGTGTGGTAGGTGGTGGGTGGTAGGTGGTAGGTGGGTGGTGGTAGGTGGTAGGTGGTGGTGGTGGTGGTGGGTGGTGGGTGGATAGGTGGTGGGTAGGTGGTGGGTGGGTAGGTGGTGGGTAGGTGGTGGTGGGTGGTGGGTGGATGGTGGTGGGTAGGTGGTGGATAGGTGGTGGTGGGTGGGTGGTGGGTAGGTGGTGGATAGGTGGTGGCTAGGTGGTGGTGGGTAGGTGGTGGGTAGGTGGTGGAAGGGTGGTGGGTGGTGGGTGGTGGGTGGGTGGTGGTGGTAGGTGGTGGGTAGGTGGTGGGTAGGTGGTGGGTGAAGTGGTGGTGGATAGTGGTGGTGGTAGGTGGTGAGGTGGTGGGTGGTGGTGGTGGTAGGTGGTGGATGGTAGGTGGTGGGTGGTGGTGGTGGTAAGGTGGTGGTAAGGTGGTGGGTAGGTGGTGGTGGGTTGGTGGTGGGTAGGTGGTGGGTAGGTGGTGGTAGGTGGTGGTGGTGGGTGGTGGTGGGTAGGTGGTGGGTGGTAGGTGGTGGTGGTGGTGGATAGGTAGTGGTAGGTGGTGGTGGTGGTGGTGGTGGTGGGTAGGTGGTGGGTGGATAGGTGGTGGTAGGTAGGTGGTGGATAGGTGGTGGATAGGTGGTGGGTAGGTGGTGGGTAGGTGGTGGGTAGGTGGTGGTAGGTGGTGGTAGGTGGTGGGTAGGTGGTGGGTGGTGGTGGCTAGGTGGTGGGTGGTAGGTGGTGGATAGGTGGTGGGGTGGTGGTGGTGGTAGGTGGTGGGTAGGTGGTGGGTAGGTGGTGGGTGGTGGTGGTGGTGGTGGTAGGTGGTGAATAGGTGGTGGTAGGTGGTGGGTGGTGTGGTGGTGGTAGGTGGTGGGTGGTGGTGGTGGTGGTGGTAGGTGGTGGGTGGGTGGGTGGGTGGTGGGTGGTGGTGGGTAGGTGGTGGGTAGGTGGTGGGTAGGTGGTGGGTGGTAGGTGGGTGGTGGTAAGTGGTGGTGGGTGGTGGGGTGGTAGGTGGGTGGTAGGTGGTGGGTAGGTGGTGGGTAGGTGGTGGGTGGGTGGTGGTGGTGAAGTGGTGGGTGGTGGTGGTGGATAGGTGGTGGATAGGTGGTGGTAGGTGGTGGTGGTGGTGGTGAATGGTGGTGGTAGGTGGTGGGTAGGTGGTGGGTAGGTGGTGGTAGGTGGTGGGTAGGTGGTGGGTGGTGGGTGGTGGTGGATAGGTGGTGGTAGGTGGTGGTGGGTAGGTGGTGGGTAGGTGGTGGGTGGTGGGTGGTGGGTGGTAGGTGGTGGGTAGGTGGTGGATAGGTGGTAGGGTGGTGTAGGTGGTGGATGGTGGTGGTGGTGGTGGTGGGTAGGTGGTGGGTAGGTGGTGGTGGTGGTGGTGGTAAGTGGTGGTGAAGTGGTGGTGGGTAGGTGGTGGATAGGTGGTGGATAGGTGGTGGTAGGTGGTGGGTGGGTGGTGGTGGGTGGTGTGGTGGGTGGTGGGTGGAGTGGTGGTGGGTAGGTGGTGGGTAGGTGGTGGGTAGGTGGTGGGTGGTAGGTGGTGGTGGGTAGGTGGTGGTAGGTGGTGGTAGGTGGTGGGTAGGTGGTGGGTGGTGGTGGGTAGGTGGGGGGTAGGTGGTGGGTAGGTGGTGGGTAGGTGGTGGGTGGTGGTGGGTAGGTGGTGGATAGGTGGTGGTGGTGGTGGTGGTGTAGGTGGTGGTGGGTGGTGGTGGCTAGGTGGTGGATAGGTGGTGGGTGGTAGTGGTGGTGGATGGTGGTGGTGAAGGTGGTGGGTAAGTGGTGGATGGTGGTGGGTAGGGTGGTGGATAGGTGGTGGTGGGTAGGTGGTGAGTGGTGGTGTGGTAGGTGGTGGATAGGTGGTGGATAGGTGGTGGTGGTAGGTGGTGGTGGTGGTGGTGGATGGTGGTGGGTGGTGGTGGTAAGTGGTGGTGGTAGGTGGTGGGAAGGTGGTGGATAGGTGGTGGTAGGTGGTGGTGGTAGTGGGGTGGTGGGTAGGTGGTGGGTAGGTGGTGGATAGGTGGTGGTAGGTGGTGTGGTGGGTGGTGGTGGTGTGGTGGTGGGTGGTGGTGGAAGGTGGTGGTGGTAGGTGGTGGAAGTGGTGGCTAGGTGGTGGTGGTGGGGTGGTGGGTAGGTGGTGGGTGGGGTGGTGGATAGGTGGTGGGTAAGTGGTGGGTGGTGGTGGGTGGTGGCTGGTGGTGGCTGGTGGTGGTGGTGGGTGGTGGTGGGTGGTGGGTAGGTGGTGGGAAGTGGTGGGTGGATGGGGTGGTGGGTGGTAGGTGGTGGGTGGTGGTGGGTGGTGGTGGGTAGGTGGTGGGTGGATAGGTGGTGGTAGGTGGTGGATAGGTGGTGGGTAGGTGGTGGTGGGTAGGTGGTGGGTGGTGGGTGGTGGTGGGTAGGTGGTGGGTAGGTGGTGGGTGGGTGGTGGATAGGTGGTGGTAGGTGGTGGGTGGTGGTGGTGGTGGGTGGTGGGTAGGTGGTGTGGTGGTGGTGGTGGTGGTGGTGGTGGTGGGTAGGTGGTGGTAGGTGGTGGGTGGGTGGTGGTGGTGGTGGTGGTGGATAGGTGGTGGGTGGTGGTGGTGGGGTGGTGGGTGGGTAGGTGGTGGTGGGTGGTGGGTGGTGGTGGGTGGGTGGTGGTGGGTGGTGTGGTGGGTGGTAGGTGGTGGTAAGGTGGTGGGTGGTGGGTGGTGGTGGGTGGTGGTGGTAGGTGGTGGTGGTGGTGGTGGTGGTGGTGGTAGGTGGTGGGTGGGTGGTGGGTGGTGGATGGTGGTGGTGGAAGGTGGTGGGTAGGTGGTGGGTGAGTAGGTGGTGGATAGGTGGTGGGTGGTGGGTGGTGGTGGGTAGGTGGTGGTGGGTAGGTGGTGGTGGTGGTGGTGGGTGGTGGTGGGTGGTGGGTAGGTGGTGGTGGTGGTGGTGGTGGTAGGTGGTGGGTGGTGGTGGAGGTGGTGGTGGTGGTAGGTAGTGGGTGGTGGTGGTAGGTGGTGAATGGAGTGGTGGTGTGGTGGTGAGTGGAAGTGGTGGGTGGGAAGGTGGGTGAGTAGGTGGTGGTAGGTGGTAGGTAGGTGGTGGTAGGTGGTGAGTGGTGGTGGGGTGGTGGTGGTGGCTGGTGGTGGGAAGGTGGTGGTAGGTGGTGGTGGTGGTGGGTAGGTGGTGGTGGTGGGTGGTGGTGGTGGTGGTGAGTGGTGGGTGGTGGTGGTAGGTGGTGGTGGGTGGTGGGTGGTGGTGGTAGGTGGTGGTGGATAGGTGGTGGTAGGTGGTGGTGGTGAAGGGTGGTGGTGGTGGTGGTAGGTGGTGGTGGGTAGGTGGTAGGTGGTGGTGGGTAGGTGGTGGTGGATGGTGGTGGTGGTAGGTGGTGGATGGGTGGTGAATAGGTGGTGGGTGGTAGGTGGTGGTAAGGTGGTGGGTAGGTGGTGGTGGAATGGTGGGTGGTAGTGGGTGGTGGGTGGTGGTGGATGGTGGTGGGTGGTGGTGGTGGTGGATAGGTGGTGGTGGTAGGTGGTGGAAGGTAGGTGGTGGTGGGTGGTGGTAGGTGGTGGTGGTGGGTGGTGGTGGTGGTGGGTAGGTGGTGGGTGAGTGGGTGGTGGTGGATAGGTGGTGGGTGGTGGAGGTGGTAGGTGGTGGTGGGTGGATAGGTGGTGGTGGGTAGGTGGTGGGTGGTAGGTGGTGGGTAGGTGGTGGTGGTGGTGGGTAGGTGGTGGTGGGTGGTGGTGGTGGTGGGTGGTGGTGGGTGGTGGTGGTGGTGGGTAGGTGGTGGATAGGTGGTGGTGGTGGTGGTGGGTGGTGGTGGTGGGGAATGGTGGGTGGTGGATGGTGGTGGGTAGGTGGTGAATAGGTGGTGGATAGGTGGTGGTGGTGGTGGTGGGTAGGTGGTGGATAGGTGGTGGTGGGTGGTGGTGGGTGGTAGGTGGTGGATAGGTGGTGGGTGGGTGTGGTGGATGGGTGGTGGTAGGTGGTGGTGGTGGTGGTGGATAGGTGGTGGGTAGGTGGTGGTGGTGGTGGTGGAGTGGTGGTGGGTAGGTGGTGGGTGGTGGTGGGTAGGTGGTGGGTAGGTGGTGGGTAGGTGGTGGGTGGTGGTGGTGGGTGGTGGGTGGTGGGTAGGTGGTGGATAGGTGGTGGTGGTAGGTGGTGGTGGATAGGTGGTGGTGGTAGGTGGTGGTAGGTGGTGGGTGGGGTGGTGGGTAGGTGGTGGGTGGTGGTGGTGGTGGTGGTGGGTGGTGGTGAGTAGGTGGTGGTGGTGGAGGTGGTGGTGGGTAGGTGGTGGTGGTGGTGGTGAGTAGGTGGTGGGTGGTGGTAGGTAGGTGGTGGGTGGTGGTGGGTGGTGGTAGGGTGGTGGGTGGTGGTGGTAGGTGGTGGGTGGATAGGTGGTGGTGGGTAGGTGGTGGGTAGGTGGTGGTGGGTAGGTGGTGGATAGGTGGTGGGGGTGGTGGTGGTAGGTGGTGGTGGGTGGTGGGTAGGTGGTGGGTAGGTGGTGGGTAGGTGGTGGATAGGTGGTGGATAGGTGGTGGGTGGTGGTGGTGGGTGGTGGTGGTAGGTGGTGGGTGGTGGTGGATGAGTGGTGGTGGTGGTGGGTGGTGGTAGGTAGGTGGTGGGTAGGTGGTGGGTGGTAGGTGGTGGAAAGGTGGTGGTGGTAGGTGGTGGTGGATAGGTGGTGGATAGGTGGTGGTAGGTGGTGGGTGGTAGGTGGTGGTGGGTGGTGGTGGTAGGTGGTGGGTAGGTGGTGGGTAGGTGGTGGTGGAAGGTGGTGGATGGTGGTGGATAGGTGGTGGGTGGTGGTGGGTAGGTGGTGGGTAGGTGGTGGGTGGTAGGTGGTGGTGGGTGGTGGTGGTGGTGGGTGGTGATAGGTGGTGGTGGTAGGTGGTAGGTGGGTGGTTGGTGGTGGTGGTGGGTGGTGGTGGTGGTGGGTAGGTGGTGGGTAGGTGGTGGTGGTGGTGGTGGTGGTGGTGAGTGGTGGTGGTGGTGGTGGTGGGTAGGTGGTGGGTAGGTGGTGGGTGGTGGTGGTAGGTGGTGGTGGGTGGTGGTGGATAGGTGGGTGGTAGGTGGTGGTGGGTGGTAGTGGTGGGTGGATAGGTGGTGGATAGGTGGTGGGTAGGTGGTGGGGTGGTAGGTGGTAGGTGGTGGATAGGTGGTGGTGGGTAGGTGGTGGGTGGTGGTGGGTGGGTGGTGGGTGGTGGTGGGTGGTGGTGGGTAGGTGGTGGGTAGGTGGTGGTAGGTGGTGGTAGGTGGTGGATAGGTGGTGGGTAGGTGGTGGGTAGGTGGTGGTAGGTGGTGGGTGGTGGTGGATAGGTGGTGGGTGGTGGTGGATAGTGGTGGGTGGTGGGTAGGTGGTGGATAGGTGGTGGTGGATAGGTGGTGGTGGATAGGTGGTGGCTGGGTGGTGGTGGGTAGTGGTGGTGGGTGGTGGGTGGTGGTGGTGGTAGGTAGGTGGTGGGTGAGGTGGTGGGTGGTGGTGGGAAGTGGTGGGTGGTGGTGGGTGGTGGTGGGTGGTGGTGGATAGGTGGTGGATAGGTGGTGGTGTGGTGGTGGTGGTGGTGGGTAGGTGGTGGGTAGGTGGTGGTGGGTGGTGGTGAGGTAGGTGGTGGGATAGGTGGTGGTGGATGGGTGGTAGGTAGTGGTGGTGGTAGGTGGTGAATGGTGGTGGTGGTGGTGGGTAGGTGGTGGTAGGTGGTGGTGGTAGGTGGTGGGTAGGTGGTGGGTGGTGGTGGGTGGTGAATGGTGGTGGGTAGGTGGTGGTAGGTGGGTGGTAGTGGTAGGTGGTGGTGGATAGGTGGTGGGTGGTGGTGGTGGTGGTGGTGGGTGGGTAGGTGGTGGATGGGTGGTGGTGGTGGTGGGTGGTGGTGGATAGGTGGTGGATAGGTGGTGGGTGGTGGTGGTAGGTGGTGGGTGGTGGTGGGTGGGTGGTGGTGGTAGGTGGTGGGTGGTGGGTAGGTGGTGGTAAGGTGGTGGGTAGGTGGTGGGTGGTGGTAGGTGGTGGTGGGTGGGTAGGTGGTGGTGGTAGGTGGTGGTGGGTAGGTGGTGGGTGGTGGGTGGTGGGTGGATGGTGGTGGGTAGGTGGTGGTGGTGGTGTGGTGGTGGGTGGTGGTGGGTGGGTGGTGGGTAGGTGGTGGATAGGTGGTGGGTAGGTGGTGGTGGGTGGTGGTGGTAGGTGGTGGGTAGGTGGTGGGTGGTGGGTGGTAGGTGGTGGTAGGTGGTAGGTGGTGGGTAGGTGGTGGGTAGGTGGTGGTGGGTGGTGGTGGTAGGTGGTGGTGGTGGGTGGTGGGTGGTGGGTGGTGGTGGTGGTGGTGGTGGTGGTGGTGGTGGTGGTGGGTAGGTGGGTGGTGGTGGTGGTGGGTGGTGGGTGGTGGTGGTGGATAGGTGGTGGTGGGTGGTGGTGGGTGGATGGGTGGTGGGTAGGTGGTGGTAGGTGGTGGATGGTGGTGGGTAGGTGGTGGATAGGTGGTGGGTAGGTGGTGGTGGAAAGGTGGTGGGTGGTGGTGGTGGTGGTGGTGGTAAGGTGGTGGGTAGGTGGTGGGTAGGTGGTGGGTAGGTGGTGGTGGTGGTGGTAGTGGTGGGTAGGTGGTGGAGGTGGTGGTGGTGGTGGGTGGGTGGTGGTGGAGTGGTGGTGGAAGGTGGTGGATAGGTGGTGGGTGGTGGTGGTAGGTGGTGGGTGGTGGTGGGTGGTGGTGGATGGGTGGTGGTGGTGGGTAGGTGGTGGGTAGGTGGTGGGTGGTAGTGGTGGATAGGTGGTGGTAGGTGGTGGATAGGTGGTGGTGAGGGTGGTAGGTGGTAGGTAGGTGGTGGTGTGGTGGTAGGTGGTGGTAGTGGTGGTGGTAGTGGTGGTAGTGTGGTGGATAGGTGGTGGTGGGTGGTGGTGGATAGGTGGTAGGTGGGTGGTGGTAGGTGGTGGATAGGTGGTGGTAGGTGGTGGGTAGGTGGTGGTAGGTGGTGGGTGGGTGGGTAGGTGGTGGTGGATAGGTGGTGGTGAGGTGGTGGGTAGGTGGTGGCTAGGTGGTGGTAGGTGGTGGGTGGTAGGTGGTGGTGGGAGGTGGTGGGTAGGTGGTGGATAGGTGGTGGGTAGGTGGTGGTAGGTGGGTGGGTGGTGGTAGGTGGTGGGTAGGTGGTGGGAAGGTGGTGGGTGGGTAGGTGGTGGGTAGGTGGTGGGTGGTGGGTGGTAGGTGGTGAGGTAGGTGGTGGGTAGGTTGGTGGTGGCTAGGTGGTGGTGGTGGTGGGTGGTGGTGGTGGTGGGTAGGTGGTGGGTAGGTGGTGGGTGGTGGTAGGTGGTGGATAGGTGGTGGTGGGTAGGTGGTGGATGGTGGTGGGTAGGTAGGTGGTGGTGGTGGTGGGTAGGTGGTGGTAGGTGGTGGTGGTGGTGGTGGTGGTGGTGGTGGTGGTGGTAGGTGGTGGGTGGTAGGTGGTGGGTGGTAGGTGGTGGGTGGTAGGTGGTGGATAGGTGGTGGGTGGGTGGTGGTGGTGGATGGGTGGTGGTGGGTAGGTGGTGGGTAGGTGGTGGTGGTGGTGGTGGTAGGTGGTGGTGGATAGGTGGTGGGTGGGTAGGTGGTGGGTAGGTGGTGGTGGGTGGTGGTGGGTGGGTGGTAGGTGGTGGGTAGTGGTGGGTGGATAGGTGGTGGTGGGTAGGTGGTGGGTAGGTGGTGGGTAGGTGGTGGGTGGATAGGTGGTGGGTAGGTGGTGGGTAGGTGGTGGTGGATAGGTGGTGGGTGGTGGTGGGTAGGTGGTGGATAGGTGGTGGTGGTGGTGGTGGTAGGTGGTGGGGTGGTGGTGGGTAGGTGGTGGGTAGGTGGTGGTGGTGGTGGTGGTGGTGGGTGGATGGGTGGTGGTGGGTAGGTGGTGGGGGTGGTAGGTGGTGGATAGGTGGTGGGTAGGTGGTGGTGGGTAGGTGGTGGTTAGGTGGTGGATAGGTGGTGGATAGGTGGTGGGTAGGTGGTGGTGGGTGGTGGTGGTGGATAGGTGGTGGTGGTGGTGGTGGTGGTGGTGGGTAGGTGGTGGATAGGTGGTGGTAGGAATGGTGGGTAGGTGGTGGATGGTGGTGGATAGGTGGTGGGTGGGTGGTGGATAGGTGGTGGTGGGTAGGTGGTGGCTAGGTGGTGGGTGGTGGTGGGTAGGTGGTGGGTAGGTGGTGGGTAGGTGGTGGGTAGGTGGTGGGTAGGTGGTGGGTGGTAGGTGGTGGTGGTAGGTGGTGAGGTGGTGGTGGGTGGATAGGTGGTGGCTAGGTGGTGGCTAGGTGGTGGCTAGGTGGTGGGTGGGTGGTGGTGGGTGGTGTGGTGGTGGTAGGTGGTGGATAGGTGGTGGTAGGTGGTGGATAGGTGGTGGGTAGGTGGTGGATGGTGGTGGTAGGTGGTGGTGGTGGTGGAGTAGGTGGTGGGTGGTGGAGTGGTGGATAGGTGGTGGGTGGTGGTGGGTGGATAGGTGGTGGGTAGGTGGTGGTGGTGGTGGAGGTGGTGGTGGGTGGTGAATGGTGGTGGGTAGGTGGTGGGTAGGTGGTGGGTAGGTGGTGGGTGGTGGTGGTGGGTGGTGGATGGTGGTGGTGGAGTGGTGGTAGGTGGTGGATGGTGGTGGGTGGGTGGTGGTGGTGGTGGGTGGGTGGTGGATGGGAGGTGGTGGTAAGTGGTGGGTAGGTGGTGGATAGGTGGTGGTGGTAGGTGGTGGGTAGGTGGTGGATAGGTGGTGGATAGGTGGTGGATAGGTGGTGGGTGGTAGGTGGTGGGTAGGTGGTGGTGGTGGTGGTGGATAGGTGGTGGGTAGGTGGTGGGGGTGGTGGTGGGTAGGTGGTGGGTAGGTGGTGGTGGTGGTGGTGGGTAGGTGGTGGGTGGTGGGTGGTGGTGGTGGGTAGGGTGGGAGGTGGTGGTAGGTGGTGGGTAGGTGGTGGGTAGGTGGTGGTGGGTGGTGGATAGGTGGTGGGTAGGTGGTGGATAGGTGGTGGGTAGGTGGTGGATAGGTGGTGGATAGGTGGTGGATAGGTGGTGGGGTGGTAGGTGGTGGGTGGTGGTGGTGGTGGTGGATAGGTGGTGGATAGGTGGTGGTAGGTGGTGGCTGGTGGTGGGTGGTGGTGGTGGTGGTAGGTGGTGGGTAGGTGGTGGGTAAGTGGTGGTGGGTGGTGGTGGTGGTGGTGGAGGTGGTGGTGGAAGGTGGTGGTGGGTAGGTGGTGGGGTGGTGGTGGTGGGTAGGTGGTGGGTGGTGGGTGGTGGTGGTAGTGGTAGGTGGTGGGTGGGTGGTGGTAGGTGGTGGTGGGTAGGTGGTGGTGGGTGGTGGGTGGATAGGTAGTGGTGGGTGGTGGTGGGTGGTGGTGGTGGTGGATAGGTGGTGGATAGGTGGTGGATGGTGGTGGTAGGTGGTGGGTAGGTGGTGGATAGGTGGTGGATAGGTGGTGGTGGTGGATAGGTGGTGGGTGGTGGTGGGTAGGTGGTGGGTGGATAGGTGGTGGTGGGTAGGTGGTGGATAGGTGGTGGATAGGTGGTGGATAGGTGGTGGGTGGGTGGTGGATAGTGGTGGGTGGTAGGTGGTGGATAGGTGGTGGGTGGTAGGTGGTGGTGGGTGGTGGTGGATAGGTGGTGGGTAGGTGGTGGGTAGGTGGTGGATAGGTGGTGGGTGGTAGTGGTGGTAGGTGGTGGTGGTGGTGGGTAGGTGGTGGATAGGTGGTGGTGGGTAGGTGGTGGTAGGTGGTAGTGGTGGTGGTGGGTGAGTAGGTGGTGGGTAGGTGGTGGGTAGGTGGTGGTGTAGGTGGTGGTGGTGGTGGGTGGTGGTAGGTGTTGGAGGTGGTGGGTAGGTGGTGGGTAGGTGGTGGGTAGGTGGTGGGTAGGTGGTGGGTAGGTGGTGGATAAGGTGGTGGATAGGTGGTGGGTGGGTGGTGGGTGGTGGTGGTGGTGGTGGTGGTGGTGGGTGGTAGGGTGGTGGATAGGTGGTGGTGGTGGTGGTGGTGAAGTGGTGGCTAGGTGGTGGGTGGTGGTGGAGTAGTGGTGGTGGTGGTGGTAGTGGTGGTAGGTGGTGGTGGAAGGTGGTGGATAGGGTGGTGGATAGGTGGTGGGTAGGTAGTGGGTAGAGTGGTGGTGGGTGGTGGTGGGTGGTGGATGGTGGTGGATAGGTGGTGGGTAGGTGGTGGTGGGTGGTGGGTAGGTGGGTGGAGGTGGTGGAGGTGAATGGTGGTGGCTAGGTGGTGGGTAGGTGGTGGCTAGGTGGTGGTGGTGGGTGGTGGTGGGTGGTGGTGGTAGGTGGTGGATAGGTGGTGGTTGGTAGGTGGTGGATAGGTGGTGGGTGGTAGGTGGTGGTGGATGGTGGTGGTGGTGGTGGTGGTGGTGGATAGGTGGTGGTGGTGGGTAGGTGGTGGGTAGGTGGTGGGTAGGTGGTGGGTGGTGGTGGATAGGTGGTGGATGGTGGTGGGTAGGTGGTGGGTAGGTGGTGGGTGGTAGGTGGTGGTGGGTAGGTGGTGGAGGTGGTGGTGGATAGGTGGTGGCTAGGTGGTGGGTAGGTGGTGGGTGGTAGGTGGTGGCTAGGTGGTGGGTGGTAGGTGGTGGTGGTGGTGGGTAGGTGGGTGGATAGGTGGTGGTGGATAGGTGGTGGGTAGTGGTGGTGGTGGTGGTGGGTAGGTGGTGGTAGGTGGTGGGTAGGTGGTGGTAGTAGGTGGTGGTAGGTGGTGGATAGGTGGTGGGTGGGTGGTGGTTGGTGGGTGGTGGTAGGTGGTGGGTGGTGGTAGGGTGGTGGATGAGGTGGTGGTGGTGGTGGTGGATAGGTGGTGGTGTGGTGGTGGTGGTGGTGGTAGTGGTGGTGATGGGTAGGTGGTGGTAGGTGGTGGTGGGTAGGTGGTGGTGGTAGGTGGTGGGTGGTGGTGGTGGTGGGTGGTAGGTGGTGGTGGTGGTAGGTGGTGGTGGTGGATAGGTGGTGGATGGGTGGTGGTGGGTGGTGGTGGTAGGTGGTGGTGGTGGTGGTAGGTGGTGGGTGGTGGTGGAAGGTGGTGGGTGGTGAGGTGGTGGGTGGATAGGTGGTGGTGGTGGTAGGTGGTGGAATGGTGGTAGGTGGTGGTGGTGGTGGTGTTGAGTGGGTGGTGGTAGGTGGTGGTGGTGGTGGTGGTAGGTGGTGGTGGATAGGTGGTGTAGGTGGTGGTGGATAGGTGGTGGATGAGGTGGTGGGTAGGTGGTGGGTAGGTGGTGGTGGGTGGTAGGTGGAGTGGTAGGTGGTGGGTGGATAGGTGGTGTAGGTGGTGGTGAGTGGTGGTAGGTGGTGGGTAGGTGGTGGGTAGGTGGTGGTAGGTGGTGGTGGGTGGTGGATAGGTGTGAGTGGTGGTGGGTGGGTGAAGGATGGGTGGTGGGAAGGTGGTAGATAGGTGGTGGGTGGTGGTGGGTGGATAGGTGGTGGGTGGTAGGTGGTGGGTAGGTGGTGGATAGGTGGTGGTGGGTGGTAGAAGGTGGTGGATAGGTAGTGGGTGGTAGGTGGTGGTGGATAGGTGGTGGGTAGGTGGTGGGTAGGTGGTGGATAGGTGGTGGGTAGGTGGTGGTGGGTGGTGGTGGATGGTGGTGGTGGTAGGTGGTGGATGGTGGTGGGTGGTAGGTGGTGGATGGTGGTGAATGGTGGTGGGTGGTAGGTGGTGGTAGGTGGTGGATAGGTGGTGGGTAGGTGGTGGGTGGTGGTGGGTGGTGGGTGGTGGTGGATAGGTGGTGGATAGGTGGTGGTAGGTGGTGGGTGGTGGTGGATAGGTGGTGGGTGGTGGTGGTGGGTAGGTGGTGGTAGGTGGTGGGTGGTGGGTAGGTGGTGGTGGTAGGTGGTGGGTGGTGGTGGGTGGTGGTGGATGGTGGTGGGTGGGTGGTGGATAGTGGTGGTGGGTGGTGGGTGGTGGTGGTGGTGGTGGTGGTGGTAGGTGGTGGATAGGTGGTGGATGGGTGGTGAATTGGTGGTGGTGGTGGTGGGTGGTGGTGGAAGGTGGTGGGTAGGTGGTGGGTAGGTGGTGGTGGGTAGGTGGTGGGTGGGTGGTGAGTGTGGTGAATGGTGGTGGTGGTGGTGGTGGTGGTGGTGGTGGTAGTGGATAGGTGGTGGTGGTGGTGGATAGGTGGTGGTGGATGGTGGTGGGTAGGTGGTGGGATAGGTGGTGGATAGGTGGTGGTAGGTGGTGGGTAGGTGGTGGATAGGTGGTGTGGGTGGATGGTGGTGGGTGGTGGATAGGTGGTGGGAAGGTGGTGGGAAGGTGGTGGGTAGGTGGTGGTGTGGTGGTGGTGGGTGGTGGATGGGTGGTGGATAGGTGGTGGATAGGTGGTGGTGGTGGTGGTAGTGGTGGATAGGTGGTGGTGGGTAAGTGGTGGCTAGGTGGTGGTGGTGGTGGATGGGTGGTGGTGGTGGTGGGTGGTGGTGGGTGGGTGGTGGTGGGTAGGTGGTGGTGGGTAGGTGGTGGATAGGTGGTGGCTAGGTGGTGGATGGTGGGTTGGTGGTGGGTAGGTGGTGGGTCGGTGGTGGATAGGTGGTGGCTAAGTGGTGGATAGGTGGTGGCTAAGTGGTGGTGGATAGGTGGTGGATAGGTGGTGGCTAGGTGGTGGATGGTAAGTGGGTGGATAGGTGGTGGAAGGTGGTGGTGGATAGGTGGTGGATGGTAAGTGGGTGGATAGGTGGTGGATAGGTGGTGGATAGGTGGTGGATAGGTGGTGGGTAGGTGGTGGGTAGGTGGTGGGTAGGTGGTGGCTAGGTGGTGGTTGGTAAGTTTGTGGATAGGTGGTGGTTAGGTGGTGGCAAGGTGGTGGATAGGTGGTGGTGGGTAGATGGTGGGTAAGTGGTGGAT
Source organism: Drosophila pruinosa (assembly GCA_018150935.1). NCBI lineage: Eukaryota > Metazoa > Arthropoda > Insecta > Diptera > Drosophilidae > Drosophila > Drosophila pruinosa. Next base: position 7,303,213 of record JAECWR010000255.1, on the reverse strand, counting down.
AGGTGGTGGATAGGTGGTGGATAGGTGGTGGCTAGGTGGTGGGTAGGTGGTGGGTAGGTGGTGGGTAGGTGGTGGATAGGTGGTGGCTAGGTGGTGGCTAGGTGGTGGCTAGGTGGTGGGTGGTAAGTGGGTGGATAGGTGGTGGTGGATAGGTGGTGGATAGGTGGTGGCTAGGTGGTGGATGGTGAGTGGGTGGATAGGTGGTGGGTAGGTGGTGGTGGATAGGTGGTGGTTAGGTGGTGGCTAGGTGGTGGGTGGATAGGTGGAGAATAGGTGGTGGCTAGGTGGTGGATAGGTGGTGGAGAAGTGGTGGTAAGGTGGTGGTGGATAGGTGGTGGCTAAGTGGTGGGTAGGTAGTGGGTAGGTGGTGGATGGGTGGTGGATAGGTGGTGGGTAGGTGGTGGGTAGGTGGTGGGTAGATGGTGGTGGATAGGTGGTGGCTAGGTGGTGGGTGGATAGGTGGTGGTAGGTGGTGGGTAGGTGGTGGATAGGTGGTGGATAGGTGGTGGCTAGGTGGTGGATGGTAAGTGGGTGGATAGGTGGTGGTGGGTAGGTGGTGGATAGGTGGTGGACAGGTGGTGGCTAGGTGAGTCGTTGTGCCGTTAAGGCTGTGCTGCACCACCCGCCACAGCTTTGTGGAGAAGCTGCTGGCGTTCTGGAGCCCAATGAATTCCAGGATGGTTGCAGGAGTGTACTCAGCACTACTGGGAAAATAACCTCTGATGAGGTGAGCCTTGGGGAACTCCGTTTCCTCCAGCAATTTGACGTGGAGGGCGCTGATGGACCTGATGTGTCCAACAGCTCCCCTGACCCAATTGGCAGTGCTGTTATCCTCGCCCACCAAAAGCAGCCACTCATTTCGGGGTATACAGCCCTCGAAAGCCGGACTAACCGTTGGTGAAGAGTGCAACAGCACCGCCTTTAGAATGCTGGATTTCAACGTAGCCAACTGCTCCCCTGAGAGGGGTTTGGTAGGATCAGCCGAAGTAAAGCCCAATTTCACGCTGCTAACCACTTGGCTGAAGAGTGGTTTCGTGGACTCCTTATGAGTCTTTTTGGACCTCTTTGAAGAGCTGTTGGGCTCGACGATGGTATCGTCAGCGCGCGTCCGTTTAGCCTTGGTGTTAACGGGGGGCGCAGTGGCAATAACCAGAGCCTCCTCTCTGTTAGAACCCTTTGCGAGTGCAGCTTTAAAAAGCTTCTTCTCGCGGCTCTTCAATTTAATAAAGGCGTCCTTAGATTCCTTCCTCGTCCGAGGACAATACCTCGACGGGTTGCTGCCGGACTGAACCGCTACTGGACGGAAGTTCAGCACTAGCGAACCCTGTGTCCAAGGGAGTTCGTGGCCTATCCGGGTCCCCTAGAATACTAGAGTCGAGACCCGTAGTATTGGGGGTGGAAGCCAGCAGCCCACTGGCTGCAGTGCTGGTATAGGGGTCGGCCGTTAGGGCATCGCACGGAGATGATACTTTCAAAGCCGTATCAGACTTTTCTATTTTTAAAAATTGATCCATTAATTATGATCCCACGAGTAGGCGGGAAGGGAAGGTCATCCACGGCATAGCCCGCATACCGTGGAAAGTCTAAATGAAAGTGGAGGACGACAGGTATCCAGAGTCCGCATACTAGAGACCGGGCTACCCCCCGGCCATGCATCCATCAGCGTATGCTGTTCCACCTTGGATTGGGGTGATTTATAGATTCACGATCTTCGCCCGACTACAATTAGTCAGCACCTCTGGCAGAGACATGACCGTGCTAGGGGTCTGCTTCCAGCCGCCCTCGCGTGGAGAGTATAGTCGCACTTCCGACAGTAGGAGCAAGGACGGCACGTGCCCCAGCCAATACTGGGATTACATGTTGGTCCCCTTGCTTCCTCTGACGGCTGGCCAAGGTGATGGATAGGTGGTGGATGCGTGGTGACTAGGTGGTGGTTAGGTAGTGGGTGGTAAGTGGGTGGATAGGTGGTGTGGTGGAAGGTGGTGGGGTAGGTGGTGGGTGGTAAGGGGGTGGTAAGGGGTGGTAAGGTGGTGGTAAGGTGGTGAGTAGGTGGTGGCGGGGAGGTGGGTAGGTGGTGGGTAGGTGGTAGGGTGGTGGGTAGGTGGTGGATAGGTCATGGGTGGTAGGTGGTAAAGTGGTGGGTAGGTGGTGGTGGGTAGGTGGTGAGTAGGTGGTGGATGGTGGTGGATAGGTGGTGGATAGGTGGTGGATAGGTGGAGGATAGGTGTTGGCTAGGTAGTGGATAGGTGGTGGCTAAGTGGTGGGTAGGTGGTGGGTAGGTGGTGGATAGGTGGTGGATAGGTGGTGGAAGGTGGTGGATAGGTGGTGGGTAGGTGGTGGATAGGTGGTGGTAGGTGGTGGGTAGGTGGTGGATAGGTGGTGGCTAGGTGGAGGATAGGTGGTGGCTAGGTAGTGGATATGTGGTGGCTAAGTGGTGGGTAGGTGGTGGGTAGGTGGTGGTAGGTGGTGGGTAGGTGGTGGATAGGTGGTGGCTAGGTGGAGGATAGGTGGTGGCTAGGTAGTGGATAGGTGGTGGCCAAGTGGTGGGTAAGTGGGTGGATAGGTGGTGGCTAGGTGGTGGGTAGGTGGTGGATAGGTGGTGGTAGGTGGTGGGTAGGTGGTGGATAGGTGGTGGCTAGGTGGAGGATAGGTGGTGGATAGGTGGTGGAAGGTGGTGGATGGGTGGTGGTGGGGTGGTGGTGGTGGTGGTGGTAGGTGGTGGGGTAGGTGGTGGATAGGTGGTGGCAAGGTGGAGGATGGTGGTGGTGGCTAGGTAGTGGATAGGTGGTGGCTAAGGTGGTGGGTAAGTGGGTGGATAGGTGGTGGCTAGGTGGTGGGTAGGTGGTGGATAGGTGGTGGTAGGTGGTGGGTAGGTGGTGGATAGGTGGTGGCTAGGTGGAGGATAGGTGGTGGCTAGGTAGTGGATAGGTGGTGGCTAAGTGGTGGGTAGGTGGTGGGTAGGTGGTGGATAGGTGGTGGATAGGTGGTGGAAGGTGGTGGATAGGTGGTGGATAGGTGGTGGATGGTAAGTGGGTGGATAGGTGGTGGTGGGTAAGTGGTGGCTAGGTGGTGGATGGTAAGTGGGTCGATAGGTGGTGGTGGATAGGTGGTGGGTAGGTGGTCGTGGGTAGGTGGTGTGTAGGTGGTGGGTAGGTGGTGGCTAAGTGGTGGATAGGTGGTGGCTAAGTGGTGGCGGATAGGTGGTGGATATGTGGTGGCTAGGTGGTGGATGGTAAGTGGGTGGATAGGTGGTGAGTAGGTGGTGGAAGGTGGTGGATAGGTGGTGGATGGTAAGTGGGTGGATAGGTGGTGGATAGGTGGTGGATAGGTGGAGGGTGGATAGGTGGAGAATAGGTGGTAGCTAGGTGGTGGAGATGTGGTGGTAAGGTGGTGGTGGATAGGTGGTGGCTAAGTGGTGGGTAGGTAGTGGGTAGGTGGTGGATGGGTGGTGGATAAGTGAAGGATAGGTGGTGGGTAGGTGGTGGGTAGATGGTGGTGGATAGGTGGTGGGTAGGTAGTGGGTAGGTGGTGGATAGTTGGTGGATAGGTGACGGCTAGGTGGTGGGTAGGTGGTGGGTAGATGGTGGTGGATAGGTGGTGGCTAGGTGGTGGGTGGATAGGTGGTAAGGTGGTGGGTAGGTGGTGGATAGGTGGTGGATAGGTGGTGGGTAGGTGGTGGATAGGTGATGGATGGTAAGTTGGTGGATAGGTGGTGGCTAGGTGGTGGATAGGTGGTGGAGAAGTGGTGGTAAGGTGGTGGTAGGTGGTGGATAGGTGGTGGCTAAGTGGTGGGTAGGTAGTGGGTAGGTGGTGGGCAGATGGTGGTGGATAGGTGGTGGCTAGGTGGTGGGTGGATAGGTGGTAAGGTGGTGGGTAGGTGGTGAATAGGTGGTGGATAGGTGGTGGATAGGTGATGGATGGTAAGTTGGTGGATAGGTGGTGGGTAGGTGGTGGGTAGGTGCTGGATAGGTGGTGGGTGGATAGGTGGTAAGGTGGTGGTGGTAAGGTGGTGGGTAGGTGGTGGCTAGGTGGTGAATAGGTGGTGGTTAGGTGGTGGGTAGGTGGTGGGTAGGTGGAGGATAGATGGTGGTAAGGTGGTGGATAGGTGGTGGCTAGGTGGTGGATGGTAAGTGGGTGGATAGGTGGTGGGTAGGTGATATGTAGGTGGTGGGTAAGTGGTGGATAGGTGGTGGGTGGATAGGTGGTAAGGTGGTGGTGGTAAGGTGGTGGGTAGGTGGTGGGTAGGTGGTGGTGGGTAGGTGGTGGCTAGGTGGTGAATGGTAAGAGGGTGGATGGGTGGTGGATAGGTGGTGGGTAGGTGGTGGATAGGTGGTGGGTGGATAGGTGGTAAGGGGGTGGGTAGGTGGTGGTGGGTAGGTGGTGGATGGTAAGTGGGTGGATGGGTGGTGGGTAGGTGGTGGGTAGGTGGTGGATAGGTGATGGGTGGTAAGGTGGTGGGTAGGTGGTGGGTAGGTGGAGGATAGGTGGTGGGTAGGTGGTGGATAGGTGGTGGATAGGTGGAGGATAGGTGGTGGGTAGGTGGTGGGTAGGTGGTGGTGGATAGGTGGTGGATAGGTGGTGGCTAGGTGGTGTCTAGGTGGTGGCTAGGTGGTGGCTAGGTGGTAGGTGGTAGGTGGATAGGTGGTAAGGTGGTGGTAAGGTGGTGGCTAGGTGGTGGATGGTAAGTGGGTGGATATGTGGTGGGTAGGTGGTGGGTATGTGGTGGGTAGGTGGTGGATAGGTGGTGGGTGGATAGGTGGTAAGGTGGTGGTGGTAAGGTGGTGGGTAGGTGGTGGATAGGTGGTGGATAGGTGGTGGGTAGGTGGTGGGTAGGTGGTGGGTAGGTGGTGGGTAGGTGGTGGTAAGGTGGTGGGTTGGTGGTGGGTAGGTGGTGGATAGGTGGTAGATAGGTTCTGGGTAGGTGGTGGTGGCTAAGTGGTGGATAGGTGGTGGGTAGGTGGTGGGTAGGTGGTGGTAAGGTGGTGGGTTGGTGGTGGGTAGGTGGTGGATAGGTGGTAGATAGGTTCTGGGTAGGTGGTGGCTGAGTGGTGGGTTGGTGGTGGGTAGGTGGTGGGTGGTGGTGGTGGGTGGTGGTGGGTAGGTGGTGGTGGGTAGGTGGTGGATAGGTGGTGGTTAGGTGGAGGATAGGTGGAGGATAGGTTGTGGCTAGGTGGTGGATAGGTGGTGGTGGCTAGGTGGTGGGTAGGTGGTGGATAGGTGGTGGATACGTGGTGGCTAGGTGGTGGATGGTAAGTGGGTGGATAGGTGGTGGCTAAGTGGTGGATAGGTGGTGGGTAGGTGGTGGGTAGGTGGTGGGTAGGTGGTGGGTAGGTGGTGGTGGGAAGGTGGTGGATAGGTGGTGGATAGGTGGAGGATAGGAGGTGGCTAGGTGGTGGATAGGTGGTGGTGGATAGGTGGTGGGTAGGTGGTGGGTAGGTGGTGGATAGGTGGTGGTTAGGTGGTATCTAGGTGGAGGATAGGTGGTGGGTAGGTGGTGGGTAGGTGGTGGATAGGTGGTGGGTGGATAGGTGGTGGTGGTCAGGTGGTGGCTAGGTGGTGGATGGTAAGTGGGTGGGTAGGTGGTGGGTAGGTGGTGGTGGCTAAGTGGTGGCTAGGTGGTGGGTGGATAGGTGGTAAGGTGGTGGATACGTGGTGGCTAGGTGGTGGCTAAGTGGTGGATAGGTGAAGGATAGGTGGTGGATGGGTGGTGGGTAGGTGGTGGGTGGTGGTAGCCACTCTACAGCCAAGTGGAAAGCAGCGTGAAATTGGGCTTCACTTCGACTGACGCTTCCCTAGTAGCGCCACTATCGTGGAATACATTGGGTTCCAGAACGCCAGCAGCTTTTCACCGAAGCTGTAGCGAGTTGTGCAACATAGCCTGAACGGCACCACGACTCACCTCGCAATGATAGTTGACAGGGAGTCGTACAGGCCTCTGACTGAGTGCCAAGGGAGGGCGAAATTCTGCTTTGACAGGGTCAAGTTGATCCTATAGAATACAGCTTGCAAAGCCTTCTCCGCCACCCCTTCTCCATCCCCTTCCCCACCCGTTCCCTCTCCAGCCAGGTCCCCCTCGGTAACGGCGCCCGTGGACCCCACTGGAGCATCAGCATTGGCTGACCCTGTAGCCTTTACCAGCCCTGCGGCCGCAAAGGCACCTTAGAACCTTTCGCCTACTCCACTGGCCATCGTGGTCACTGCCTGCAAAGCGGCGAAGTGCCCAACTAGGCCTGGGACTGGTATAGTCAACCGCAAGGGGTGCCACGGCCAGGCCCCCTGCTGACGCCTCGGGCCGCAAAGGAGAATGAGCGCAATTAAGGCTGTGCAGGGTCATCTGTGATGAAATCAACCTGGCTCTCGTCCAAAAACCATGGTTGATCGGTGGCCAAATACGTGGACTATCATGCGGATCATAAAAGTTGTTGTATTAGCGTATGGGTGGTTCCCCTCGCACTGCTGAACTTTTAGATAACAGTTTAAGACATTTTAATCATCTTTACAGTCCTGGTGGCAACGGCTATTGAAGTAGACACTGCGGACGGTGTACGGGAAGTGGTGATCGCCTCTGCATACTTCCCGGGTGACGTGGATAAAGTTCCCCCAGCAGTGGGCCTGCGGCTGGTACAATTCTGTCGTCGCAACTACAAGCCGCTCATAATCGGCTGTGATGTTAATGCACATCACACGATCTGGGGAGCAGCGACATCAACAAACGTGGTGAGAACTTATTAGACTACTTATTGTGCTGTCAATTAGATGTAGCTAACGTTAAGTGTAAGCTCACTTTTACTAACGCCATTAGGGAAAGCTTTAGATCTCACCCTAATCAGCAACTCAGAAGCGAGTTTGCTTGTCAACTGGCGAGTCACAGATGAAGCCACCGTGTCAGACCATCAGCTCCTCAGGTTTGACCTTCCTGGCCTTCCTTCCGAGACTCGCCAAAAATCCGTCTCTCCCAAAAACACGAATTGGGAGCTTTTCAAAGTCTCTGTGGCTTTCTACGCAGACTTATTGGTTAGCAATCCTAAGTCTATTTGTGAGATAGAACATGCTGCCAATCTGTTCCAAGATGTGCTTATTTCATCCTTCGTGGACAGCTCTGCGCGGAATTCCCTAATGGTCAACCGTAAAATTCCATGGTGGAATGATGAACTGGCTGTACTAAGAAGGAAAGTTAGAAGCCTATTTAATAAGACTAAATCTAATCGTGCACGTTGAGAGTGATGGGCCACGACGCGTCATCTTTGGTTGTCGACAGTGTAACGTCAGGAATGCGTCGACAATGTCATGAATGCGTCGACAATGTCGACTATGAAGACAATATGTAGAGTTTGCAAGCGTTTACCTAAACCATCAAATTGCAACACCATTAAATTATTAGTTGTTCTCTGCGCAGACATCTTTCGAAAGAGATCAGTTCGATAAAAGAGGCGATCGGTCAAAAGCAATTGTGAAAATTCTCAAAGCCAAACTAAAAAAATACAATGAATTTAATTTTCTCTACTAAGCCATTGGTCAACAAGTTGACGTGTCGTCTTTAAACAATTTCGACATTCGATTGTCGACACGTAGACAATCGTGTAGTCTAGATTGTCGACACGTAGACAATCGTGTAGTCTTCACGGCACATCACTGGTTGAGATGTCTATAGGGACGCTCTCACGAAGTACAACAGAAGCATTAGACGAGCAAAACGCATTATATGGCGTAGCCACTGTGGTAACATAGAATCGTTGCCAGAGGCAGCGAAACTCCATAAAGTATTGTCCAAAGGGTCCATAATGGGATAGGGCTTTTCAAAATAGCAGATGGCTCTTTAACTCAAGATCGTAGGGAAACGCTTGATCTTTTACTACAAGTCCACTTCAGTTGCGATGACTCCATTTTGTCTCCTAACTCACGCGGGTTCAGCTTATCTGGATCCATTTTCGACCCCGAAAAGGTCAAATGAGCTATAGATTCTTTCGCTCCCTTCAAAGCTCCAGGGGGTGATAAAATCTTCCAAATTCTTATTCAAAATACCCAGCTCTTGGAGGAGAGTTAATGTGGTATTCATTCCCAAGCAAGGGAAGCGTCCTCTTGATCAGCCTAAGTCCTATCGGCCGTTCAGTCTTACTTCCTTTCTTCTTAAAACAGCGATAAGGCTGATAGACGTGCACAATCGGTGTTCTCTGCAGACGTCAATACCTCTGCATCCCACGAAGTTTGCGTCCATAACAGGTAGATCGACGGAGGTCGCTGTCCACAGGTTAGTAGGGAAAATAGAGGAAGCCTTCGTATCCAAGAACATTGGTATATGGGCTTTTCTGAATATAGAAGGTGATTTTGATAATACCGGCTACGGGTCCATCAATACTGCTCTAGAGCGCAGATGAATTTTCCGTCCCTTGATCCGGTAGATTGATGCTTTTCTCAAACACCGGATAGTCACTTCCACCTGTATGCATTAATGCAGTTAAAGGCTGTCTCCTGGGAGGGGTTTTTTCTCCCCTACTCTGGTCCCTAGTAGTTGACGAACTATTAGTCCTACTCTCCGAGCAGGGCGTTGAAGCGATCGGCTACGCTGACGATCTAACTCTAATAGTGACCGGGAACTATGCCAGCACCGTGACAGAGTTGATGCAATCAGCAGTAGATGGTGCGTAGATGTCGTCAATCCAATAATGGCAATTATAGTTCCCTTCACTAGGCACTACTCCTTTAACCTTGGTCAATTACATATTAGCGGTTCCCCTGTGGGGCTATCCAACGAGGTCAAATATCTAGGAGTAACCGTTGCTAAAAGACTAAATTGGGACTCTCACCTCAGAAACACCCTCACTAAGACGGCTCATGCCACGTAGGCCTGCAAGAGAATTTTTGGTAGAATCTGGGGCTTCAAATTCCGTACCATCCGGTGGCTCTTTGCCATGATGGTCAGACACATCGTCGCCTACGCTGCTATTGTGTGGTGGCCAAAGGTCACGCAGGTCACCGCCATCAGCAAATGCAATAAATTGCAGAGGCTGCTGTGCCACTCACTGACAGGTGCACTTCGCAATAAAATCGATACTGAATCTGACTCCGCTGCGTATCCAAATTAAAGAAATCGCTGCTATGAGCCTTCTTAGAATCAAGCTCCAATCAGGGCTTCTAGCTACCGAATCAGGACATGCTAGCCTGATCAAAGACATTCCTGGCATAGATATCTGCACTAGATCAGATACTATGACTAAGAAACTTTTCTTTGGTGCTAAATTCAGAACCCTCATCCCGGACCGGAAGGACTAGGACACTGGCAACCCCATCAGCGACCCCTACGGTATTCACTGGTATACCGACGGGTCAAAAACTGATCAGGGGGTTGGAGCTGGGATCTTTGGACCCAATTCCAAAACCTCAATTGCTATGGGACACATTCTGTCGGCTGTCCAGCCTTGGTATGGACTAGGTGGAAACATCTGCACGTGGATACCGCAGGTCCCGAGCATATTGTACGTTCCTCGACGAAAGATCTGCTCTGCTTCATTAGGGAAGCAGGGCAGCTTTTGTCTAGCTAGGGAGAGCCTATAGGCACAAAAGGCCACGATGGTCGCAGTGCCTCGCACCTTCTCTGTTGGGAGACTCCCTTATCACTAATAATAATAATCTACATGAATTACAATTGACAGGCAGCTTGCGCGAAGTAACGCCAAAGAAAAATATATTTATAACTTGTGTTATGATAGTGCAAGCGCATATTTGACTTAAATTAATAAGTGCCAATCGTAATAAGAATGAGCGTAGAAACTCCGTAAATCCAAGAAACGCTTGTTACTCTTACTTCTCAACACGCGATATCGATGAAGAAAGCAAGTCAACAAAGTGCAACCCGGCTCTACTGACCGTCGGCAGCAAGAGAGTGAGCTCTTGATCACACACTCTGCTCACCCCAACTTTTACATCATGAAGCTACCAATGCCAAACCCCATCGATGGAAGAAGCTCCAATAACTAGCAGCGCTACAATTTCTGCAGTCGCAACAAAAGCACCACCAACAACTAAACCAACTACCAATATCGCGAATTCGGTGCCAACGGCCGGAGAGCAAAATACAATGTCAACAAAAACCGTAAGCTTCGATAAACAACAGACGGTCCCGGCTATACAGATCGGTATGGATCGCTACATCCAGATTAAGCGTAAGCTTAGTCCACTAAACATGGTTGGTAATAAACCAAAGATCAACCGTACCAATAAAAGCAACGACCAAACTAGGAGTTCCAATGTTAACCATTTTTCCATCTTAGTAGAGGCGGAGAACAACCAAGTAGAGTTGGGGCAGGAGACCCAAAAGAAACGAAAGCCCCCACCTATTTAAGGGAAAAAGCTCTAACGCCCTGGTCAACAAAATTGTTGCGCTGGTCGGGGACGATCATTTCCATGTTGTTCAGCTTATTAAAGAGAACATCCACGAAACCAAAGTTCAAACGAAGTCCGAAGAACACTTCCAAGCTGTGTCTAAGCACCTGGAGGAAACATAAAAGAACTTCTACACCTACCAACTAAAAAGCAGCAAGAGGCTGCAAGTTGTAGTTAAAGGAATCCAACCTGACTTCTCGCCAAGGGCTTCTGTACCAAAAATTGTAGCAACATTATCAACAGAAATAAAAAGCCGCAACCACTCTAGAAGGTAGAGCTCGAACCAGATAGCAAAACCTTAAAGAAAAACGAAGTGCATCCGATCTACAAGCTGCAGCTCTTACTGCATCGAAAGATCACCACAAAAGAACCACACAAACGTAACGGCCCTTTACAATGCACAAACTGCCAGGAGTATGGACACACAAAGACATACTGCACACTTCGGGCAGTCTGCGAAGTCTGCCTAGAATTCCACATCTCCGTAAAGAAGACCCCTGAAAGAAGAAATGTGGCAACTGTAGAGTAAACCATACGGCAAACTAAAGAGGCTGTGCGGTCTATAAGGAGTTGAAGAGTCGCATGCAACGAGCGACAGCTATGCTTCAACAAAATACGCAAAATGCGTATTATCAAAAAGTACGCCAGAAATATTTTTCCCCAAGGCAGCCAGATCATCATTCGGTCCACTAAATACCACTAAGGGCTACTCCTTCGCCGAAGCACTACGAACAAGCATCGAAAATCCACTTCAGTCACACTCAGAAAACACTCAGCAGGCCCCGATGCAGCCGCAAAGCAATTTGGAATCTATGATGTTTACCATGCAACAAAGTATGATAGAACTCATGTCATTTATGAAAACAACTATGCAAACCCTTGTTCAGAACAACAACATGGTAATTCAGTTGCTTGTAGCACAACAGTCCAAATAATAATTGTCTAACCTACGTGAATCCGTGTGGAATGCTAACGGCATTTCACGGCACAAACTGGAAATGTAAATCCTAAATGTAAATCACATTGACTCCATGCTGCTGGTTGAAACGCACCTCACAAGGAGATATAACTTCCATATAAGAGGTTATACCTTCTACCGCACAGATCATCCGGATGGCCAAGCCAACGGTGGAACCGGCATCTTAATCAGAGAACGCATAAAGCACCACTTTCACCAAAAGTTTGCAAAAAATTACTTGCAAGCCACGTCCATAAATGTGCAGTCAGGAAACGGCAACCTTTGCATTGCCGCTGTCTACTGCCCACCTCGATTTACTATCTCTGAAGGTCAATTCATGGACTTCTACAACACACTGGAGGATCGCTTCATAGTTTCAGGAGACTACAATGACAAATACACGCACTGGGGATCACGCCTGGTGACCCCCAAGGGAAGGCAACTGTATAACGCACTTATAAAAGTGAGCAATAAATTGGACAACGTTACTCCAGCTAGCCCCAATATTGGCCCGCAGACCCCAAAAAGATCCCAGATCTAATTGATTTCGCGGTGACGAAAAACATCTCACGCAATCTATTAAGTGCCATGGCCCTACCGGGTCTCTCATCTGATTACTCGACTACTCGCGTTTGTTGTTAACCCTTCTTTAAAGCCCAGAAAGTACAGACCACCTCTATAGGCTGACGTCGCACAACACTTACTGGGTGAAATACAGAAAATATGTGAGCTCCCACATTGTGCTAACTTCTCAACTAAATATCGAAGCGGATATTGACTACTCTACCGCCACTCTAGAAGAGGTACTCGTCACAGCAGCCAGGATCTCAACACCAAAACGGTAGGATGTGGAAATTAAGATGTTCTAAACCAGCCTGCAAATTGAACAGCTGGTTCTGGAAAAGAGGCGTGCGACGTGCGTGGCAAACTAGCAGATCGCCTTGCTGAAAGCAACGTCTTACTGAAGCCACCCGCAAACTAAACCGGGCTCTGAAGCAAGATGCTGAAAATTCACAATTAAATATATTGAAAAACTCTCGCCAACTAGTATAAAGCATCCCTTGTGGAGGGCTCACCCAAATCTAAACTCTCCGACTGAAACCGTCACACCGATAAGAAATTCTTCAGGTTGCTGGGCCCGCAGCGACAAAGACAGAGCCGAAACATTTGCCTTACATCTCAGGGGCGTCTTCCAGCCGAACTCCGCAACAAATGCTTATGTTCTTCCCCAAATCCACTTCGAAACGGAATCTACGCCATTCTCAGTTCGGCCGAACGAGATTACAAAAGTCATTAGGGAGCTAAAACCAAAAAATGCTCCAGGCGGTGACCTAATAACTATAAAAATGATAGTGGAACTTCCGTACTGTGCTGTTGAGTTCATCTGTAAGCTCTTGAATGAAACCATAAGTATCGGCTACTACCCAAGTAAATGGAAAAAATCAATTATAATAATGTTACCGAAGCCAGGAAAAGATCACACGATTCCGTCATCTTACAGACCAATAAGTTTATTAACATGCCTATCCAAGCTATTCGAAAAATGCCTTCTAACGCGCATAATACCATACATGGAAGCTCACAACCTTATCCCAGCCCATCGCTTTGGCTTCAGAGGAAAACACGTAACTATCGAGCAAGTTAACAGAATAACATCAGAGATTCGTACAGCCCTCGAGCTTAGAAAATACTGCAGCGCGATATTCCTCGATGTATCTGACCGCGTCTGGCTCAAAGGTCCTATGCATAAAATTAAAACACACTTGCCTGGGTACACTCATAATCTCCTTGAATCTTACCTCTACAACAGAGCCTTCCCAGTGAGGTGCAACACAACAATATCCGACAACTACACTTCGAAGCTGGAGTCCAACTCTATTCGTCCTTTTCAGAGCGGATATTCCTACAAGTGACCGACTAACAACATCCACCTTTGCTCACGACACTGCGATCCTTAGTCGCTCCAGATGCCCAGTCCGTGCAACAACCCAACTTGCCAAACACCTCATGGTAGTCGAGAAGTGGCTATCTGACTGGCGTATCAAACTAAACGAACAAAAGTGTAAACACAAAACGTTTACTCTTAACAGACAAACTTACCCTCCACTCTGCCAGAATAACACGCAGATCCCCCAAATCAATGAAGTAACGTGTCTCGGCATCCACCTCGACAGACATCTAACATGGCGTAGACATATCGAATGCAAGAAACTACACCTAAAACTGAAAGCCAGCAGCCTCCACTGGATTATAAACGCCCGATCGCCCTTGTGTCTGGACCAGGTCCTGCTCTACAACTCCACTCTTAAGCCAATCTGGACGTATGGCTCCCAGCTTTGGGGGAACGTGAGCAGAGCCAACATAGACATCATACAGCGCGCTCAATCACAGATCCTGCGAAGTATCACTAGGGCACCATGGTATCTTCGAAACCAAAACATCTACAGAGACCTCGGTATTTTCGCAGTAAAAGATGAAATAGACAAGCAAAAAGCGTCATACAATGAAAACTTTCTGCCCACCCAAATCCCCTCGCAAGGGTCTTGACTCGGGTTTCCAACCGATCCCGCCTGCAAAGTACCGACCTTCAAACCCAGCCATAATTTGTCAGGGCCATTTCTACTGTTCCAGTCTACATGACTGTGAGTTAGGTTATAGTATAAGATTTGATACACTTATTGTTAGTCTCTAAAATGAGAAGATCCAATAAATAAAAGCAAAGTATAGAAAAAACAAGTAAGAAAGCTACGGTCGAGTTTGCTCGACTGTGAGATACCCGCCACCCAATTTTAACATCAAAATATTATATTTTTCAAAAATATACTGAAAAAGTACTTCAAAAAATATACTAAGAAATACCAAAATAATATATCAAAATTTTCATTGTTCGAAATTATTAGCTTTCCGACACTTTAGTTGGTTTATTGAACACCATTATTATATCGCGGAGTGTCATAGCAACTAACTAGGCAGCACTAGCAGTTTCAGAGATCATTAAGATGGTGATTAGTATTGTTCGTACCAAAATTGAACGTTCTAGGTTTAAAATTCAGCAATTCAGTTTTTTTCGATTTGCAAGGGCGGAAGGGGGCGTGGCCAAAATCAAAAACAAACTCAATCTGAGTGCGACAATAAGACATACTGTCCCGAAAATTTGGTTGCTCTATCTCTTATAGTCTCTGAGATCCAGATGTTCATACGGACGGACAGACGGACACGGCTATATCGTCTCGGCTGTTGAAGCTGATCAAGACTATATATACTTTATGGGGTTGGAAATGCTTCCTTTTGCCTGTTACATAAATTTTCGGTCGGCATAAAGCCATAATACCCTTCTACCCTTTGGCTAGGCGGGTATAAAAAACAGCGAAAAAAAAACAAATCGCAAATAATGTGGGAAAGACAATCAAAAGAGGAAAAAAATCTCTTGAATCAATGACATTAATAGAAGAACTATCTCCGGCAGGTTGAATCCGGGTCCACCGATCCAGATTGCAACACACAAGCCACTGCACCACTAACCCTTTTATTCGATGGTTTTTGCCATTTCTATGAATTGATCGTTTGTGGATAAGAGAGGAGGTGCATTCCAGAATAGTGGAAGTTGGAAGAGAGCTGAAAACTATGTGTGTAAGTTAAGGCTGCAGGCTCAGCTGTAAACGGTCAGCAAGTTAGTTGCTGACCATAAGTGCAAACGTCGATCGTCCGGTGACACCGGATGGTAACTTAAGACGTTGCACGAGCCGCTTGGTCAGCGTTCTGCCCGTAGCGGCGCGCTCAGCTCTGACCACCGCCAAGCTGTAGAGTAGACTTAAGAAAAAGATAGAAGTCAGTCCCTTTGGGGAATCGCTAGCCGACACTCGCGTTATTATTTGGCTGCGGCCTAATCCAAGAATTGCTACTGAATAAACATTTGTAACACTTATTAAATATAACCAAAGTGTCTTTTTTATTAATTGGCGCCCAACGCGACCAAGTACTCGCGCTCAACAGACACATAGAAAGTGAAGTGTAAATTAAGCCAGCCTCAGAGCGTAAGTGCACAAGCCAGCCTCAGTGCGTAAGGGCATCTACAAAGTTACAATCTGCCAAAAAAAAAAAAAAAAAAGGAAAAAGAACAATCTGCAAGCTACACAGAAACTCAAGTGAAAAGTGCACAGCAATTTCAAGAAGTACAAACTAAAGCCACAAGCTACGCTAAAAAGCTCGGCAACCAAAGCGCAAGTGAAAAGCGCTGTAAAGAACTACGACAAGCTAGTACTAGCTGTGTCATAAATATTCAAAACATACCCAATTGAACACCAAGCGGTCGGCTTGGGCAGCGAAGACCAGACAATTAAAACAAGAAGGAAGTCAGCACCAAGCAATATCACCCAGAAGTCACAGGCGGATTTCAACACTAACATTATCAACTCGGCGTTATCATCTTTAATACTAGAAAACCATGTAAGTGGAGCTTTCTTCTTAATATCGATATCAAGTTAGTGCGTTGCCATTTAAAGTTTTGCTAGTATCTCTATCATTGCCGGTGTCATTGTTTAGTTGTTGTTAAATAAATAAAGCTATCAGTCCTTAAAATTATTCTTTGTCTTTATCATTGTATCATTGCTTAATTGCTTTTGAATAAATAAAGTTATGAGTATTAGTCTTTAGTATCAGTCGTTAAAATCACATTTTATCTTAATTCCAAATCTTTGCCAAAGAGGTCAAGTACATCGTTAAATCTATGCAAAGCGCGATACCAGATTCACACCGAGTCAGCAGATTCCACTGACGGGCTATCTACAGCAGCGATCATACAATATTTTTTCTCGCTACGCCTTAAGCGACGTAACTCGAGTAACACTCAAAGAATAAACAAACAGAAGCGCTCCGTCTGTTTTTGTTTGTTTATTTTGTGACACATTGTTGCCATCTGAACGCGCATTCCATTTTAGGCTGCTTTCTATTGCGCCATTAGCCTTTTCTGTTGTATTTGCAAATAGCATTGTTTGATTAGTGTATGTCGGACGCTGACGTCGACCTTGATAGCATCCTCGACTTATTTGACGTGTTGACGATTTCTACACAAAACGACAATATGGACCCTAACACATTAAATCAAATAATAACGGCTGCTGTCACTGCTGCTTTGGCTGCTCAGAAGCAGGATTTCATTGGGGAGATTAGCGATTTACGTGAACAGTTTGACTCCGCTTGCGCCATTCCAAAACCCAAAGTGTATGAGCCAATTAAATTAGACCGCACTGTGTCATGCCCGGTATCCCTAGACGCAGTTAGGTGCCTCGCTCCGTTTCATGGCGATTAGGAAGAGTATGTGTCATGGCGACAATCTGCCGTGGCTGCATACGAACTATATAAAGATTTTGTGGGCAGCTCTGAGCAATATAGTGCTGTAGTGATTATTCGTAGTAAAATAAGAACCAGAGCAAGTGCTAAACTTTCGCATTTTGCCACCCCACTGAACTTCGAGGCCATCATAGACAGATTGGACCGCACTTATGCCGACAAGCGTACGCTAGGCGCTTTGGAACAAGAGTTATCTGTTCTGCGCCAAGGGAACTTATCCATTGTCGATTTCCATGATGAGGTAGAGATGAAGTTAACCCTACTTACAAACAAGTCCATCATGTCTCTGGACCCAGCTCAGGCACAATACGCCAATGAAAAATATAGAGCTGACGCCTTGCGGATCTTCGTTTCTGGTCTAAAGCGCAACCTTGCGGACGTGATCTATTCATCTAAGCCAGAGGACTTGCCAACTGCGCTTGCTATGGCTCTAGAAATAGAGGCCAATCATGACCGTCACTCCTTTGCGTCAAGCTTTGCTAGGACCCTAGAAGAAAGAAACCTTCGCCAGGACTTAGGTAGAACCGGCCTAATTAACAATAATGCCAGAAGTTTTGGTAAACCACCGCATTTCCCGCGTGAGCCAGACGCTCAGCCCCAACAGCCCCTACGGCCTCAACAGCCTCAACAATGGCGACAAGGTGACCAGGTAGAGAAGATGGATGTTGATCCGTCTTCCTCCAAGTTTAGACAGCCCACGAACTTTTCTAGGCCGCAACAATCGGCAAACGCCGCTTCGGCACCGCTTCCTAATCAACATTCGGGTCCGAATTATGGAAAGCGACAGATGAGTTCAGTAAGATTGTCCGACCAGCGCCGCCAGCGGGTCAATCACCTTGATCAGGCGAATGATCAAGAAAACGACGAAGAGTACAATCATCTGGCACCCGATGCACTGGCTGAGGTCGATACGGAAAGCGTCGAAGATTTTGAGGAGGACGGCTGTAATTTTTTAGAACAGCGTCCCTGCTCCCGTTTATACAACGGACAATAGCGGGGAAGACCTTAACTTTTCTGATAGATACTGGAGCAGCAAAAAACTATGTGCGCCCAGTAGAAGGCCTCTTAAATGTAGTGCCTGTTGGAAAACAATTTAAAGTTAAGTCAATACACGGGCTCAACTGCGTAAAGCAAAAATGCCATCTACACCTCTTCGGCATCAATAGCCCATTCTTCATTCTCCCTCAACTTTCGACCTTCGACGGCATTATTGGTTTTGATCTGCTAAAAAACGCAGGTGCCAGTATTAACCTCGAAAAACAGATAATTTCTTGCAAAGACGGGTCTGAACAGATTCTTTTCCACTTCTGCGAAGCGGTGAATTTTACGAAGGCAGAAGACATCGCCGTGCCATCTTGCGTGAAAAGCGCCTTTCAAAAGATGATGCACAGTAGAGATCAGGCATTCGCGGACCCCGCTGACTTACTCCCATTCAATACTGCGGTTATTGCCACCATCCGCACTGAGGATAATGAGCCAGTGTTCACCAAACTCCATCCCCTTCCGGCCAGTAACCTCGATTTCGTTAATGCAGAAATCAAGGAGCTACTTAGAAACAACATAATTCGACCCTCGAGGTCGCCATACAATAACCCCCTTTGGGTGGTCGACAAAAAGGGTGTTGATTCGACTGGAGCACGGAAAAAGCGACTGGTCGTCGACTTCCGCAAACTTAATGCGAAAACAGTTGCTGATAGGTACCCGATGCCTAGCATTCCAATGATTTTGACGAATCTATGTAAGGCCAAATACTTCTCTACCTTGGACCTCAAGTCTGGTTACCACCAGATAATGATGGCAGAACAAGACAGGGAAAAAACCGCCTTTTCCATTAACGGCGGCAAATACGAATTCTGTCGTCTCCCATTCGGCCTGAAGAATGCGTCAAGCATTTTCCAGCGAGCCATTGACGATGTCTTAAGGGAATTTATAGGCAAAATTTGTTATGTTTACGTAATCATTTTCTCTGCAAATGAGGCCGACCACGTTCGAGACATTGATCTCATTCTAAAGAGTCTACACGACGCTAACATGAGGGTCGCCAGGGAAAAGTCGAAATTGTTCAAGGAAAGCGTGGAATTTCTTGGATTCGTAGTTTCCAGAGAAGGCACCAGAACGTGCCCCGACAAGGTCAAGGCCATTCAAGACTTTCCCGCCCCGAAAAATATTTTCGAGGTGCGCTCATTCCTGGGCCTGGCAAGCTATTACAGATGCTTTATAAAAGATTTTGCATCCATTGCCCGCCCCATCTCCAGCATTCTAAAAGGAGAAAATGGCAAGGTTAGTACCTTCAGATCTAAGAATATTCCAATCGCCTTCAGCAACGACCAGCTACAGGCGTTCGAGAAAATAAAAAATATCTTGGCTTCTAAGAGCGTCATCCTCCATTATCCTGATTTCAGTCAGCCATTTGACCTAACCACGGATGCTTCATCCACTGGCATTGGTGCTGTGCTATCACAAAATAATAGACCTATAACTATGATTTCCCGCACCCTAAAGGACGCTGAGGTGAATTATGCTACAAACGAAAGAGAACTTCTTGCCATCGTTTGGGCACTCGACACGCTACGTCACTACCTTTACGGTAAATCTGATATCAACATATTCACAGATCATCAGCCCCTAACATTCGCTGTCTCCGACAGAAACCCCAACTCCAAAATTAAGCGCTGGAAGGCGCGCATAGACGAGTCTGGAGCTAGAGTGTTCTATAAACCAGGCAAAGAGAATTTCGTTGCTGACGCACTCTCACGTCAGAACCTGCATGCCTTACAGAGCTCCAATGCGTCCGACGCTGCCACGGTTCACAGCGAACTTTCGTCCACTTATGTAATTAAGTCATCGGACAAACCCCTCAACTGCTTTAGAAACCAGATAGTGATTGAGGAGGCAGCATTCCCTTCTAGGCAGCTGTTCATCATTTTTGGCCAAAAGACACGCCACCACATAGATTTCGAGGATTGGAACACATTAATTGACACAGTCAAGTCGATAGTAAAGCCTGACGTGACTAATGCCATTTTCTGCGAACTTCCAGTTCTTGCCCGCATTCAGCATCCCTTGGTCATGGCTTTCCCGGCTACCGCCTTTTGGCATTGTAAGCGCTTCGTCGCGGATGTCACAAATAAGGAAGAGCATGTGGAGATAGTGACCGCTGAACATAATCGAGCACATAGAGCCGCACAAGAAAACATAAAGCAGGTTCTGTTAGATTATTATTTTCCCAAAATGTCAAAAATCGCGACAGAGGTTGCAACAAACTGCAAAATCTGCGCTAAGAACAAGTATGACAGGCACCCTCAAAAACAAGAAATGGGTACCACGCCAATTCCCAGTGGCATTGGGGAATTGATACACATTGACATTTTCTCTACGGCAGGAAAATATTTCCTAACTGCGGTAGATAAGTTTTCAAAGTCCTTGGTCCAGCCCATTGCGTCACGCACCATTGCTGACGTCAAGGCCCCTATACTGCAAATTGTCAATAGTTTTCCGGAGGTCAAGAGTGTTTACTGCGACAATGAACCGTCGTTTAGCTCTGAAACCATGCGCTCCTTGTTGGCAAATCACTTCGGTGTAGAGGTAATAAACTGCCCGCCACTTCACAGCACGTCAAATGGTCAGGTGGAGCGATTCCACAGCACCCTACAAGAAATTGCCAGGTGCATAAGAGCTGAGAGGCATATCGAAGATGTCTCTGATGCCATTCTTCTCGCGACCGTCGAGTATAACAGAACTTTCCATTCGGTCACAGGGCGAAAGCCAGCGAAACTCTTAAGAGCCTCGCAAGACCATTTCCCTGAGGTTAACAGAAAGCTCGAGAAAGCGCAAAACGAGCAACTGGAAAGAAATAACCAGAAACGCCAGAACAGAGTCTTTGATGTAGGAGAAAAAGTTCTGGTAAAAGCAAACAGGAGGCTGGGAAACAAACTATCCCCGTTGTTCCTGGAAGAATCGGTGGAAGCCGACATGGGGACCACTGTCTTAATAAAAGGGAGGGTGGTCCACAAAGACAACTTAAGATAAGCTTTTTTACAATTCATCTTCTTTCCTGCACTACCTCTATCCTTAGGTTTACTTTATTCTTCGCAACCTTGACCTTGGCCACCTTAACCAATGCTAAGATAACGGACTACTCACATGCGGACTACATACCAATAATCGACGGTAACGCCATTATCTGGAATGAGACTTGGACCGTTCGACATACAACAAACCTCACTGCATACGACAACTTCGTATCAGAAACTGCAAAACTTGTAGAGCTTTTTCCTCTGGAACACATGAAAAAGGTCTTACAAGCCGACGTAGAGCACCTGACGACTCTTCTCGCCACACTTCATGTGCACCACAGACGAACGAGGAGCATCAATCTTTTGGGCTCCGCATTAAAAGTTCTGGCGGGAACCCCGGACTTCGACGACCTACAGCGAACGAGACTGATAGAACACGACCTGATCAACGCCAACAACAAACAAATACTTCTAAATTCAAAATTACAGAATCAAATCAACGCGCTTACGCGCACCGTCAATGCAATCTTAAATGACCCAAGTAGAGAGCGCATAGACGCACCACACTTGTACGAGACCCTTTTGGCTAGAAACCGAATAATAGCTCTTGAGCTAGAAAATCTAATAATAGCAATCACTCTGGCAAGAATAGACATGATAAATCCTGTTATCTTTGGCAGCACGGACTTGCAATCGATATTGCAAGAGGGCTTCACCGGATTGAGCTTAGCTCAGATCTCGAGTGTGGCTAGCGTTAGGGTGTTAGGAAGCGATAGGCTAATTCATTTTATTTTATCTTTTCCGAAATCTAAGTTAGTTTGTAAGAAGATCACTATTTTCCCAGTAGCACATGATGGGATTGTCCTCCACCTGAAAGAGAACGTGGTAGCAGAGTGCAACGGCCACATTGTCGCCGTCACCTCCTGTGTGGGCCCTGCCACTGCCACATTTTGCAAGGAGGCAGCGGAGACTTCATGCGCTCAGGGTCTCCAGTCTGGAAGTTTCGCACATTGTGCCACACGACCCAGCCATCTTGCCGCAGTGACGCCCATCGACGAGGGCATCCTCGTGGTCAACGATCGTTGGGCCACCGTGAGTATCGATGGGAGCCCCCCCGAAAATATAACGGGCACCCATTTGATTACATTCGCAACTGTAGCGTACGTCAATGGGTCCAAGTACGTGAACTACAATGCGACTCCTGACCGGCTGCCAGCCCCAGCCGTCTCGGCAAGAATCAACATACATCACCCGGCATCAGGATATAGCGAGCCTGCCGTATCTACAGAAGTTAAATGAAAACAATCTCCAACGAATAGAGGAGCTGCAAACTTTCAACTCCTCTGTTCCATACTTGGCTACGCTACCATGCCTCCTCAGCTGCATCATTCTTGCGGTGATCGCCTGGGTCTACCGTCGTAGACAAAGGCATAGAATCACGCATTCTGTACAAAAGATGCTGAGTGACATGGGCATGGCCGAGGACGGCCGTGTTTCAAGTAGGGGGATAGTTAAGGCTGCAGGCTCAGCTGTAAACGGTCAGCAAATTAGTTGCTGACCATAAGTGCAAACGTCGATCGTCCGGTGACACCGGATGGTAACTTAAGACGTTGCACGAGCCGCTTGGTCAGCGTTCTGCCCGTAGCGGCGCGCTCAGCTCTGACCACCGCCAAGCTGTAGAGTAGACTTAAGAAAAAGATAGAAGTCAGTCCCTTTGGGGAATCGCTAGCCGACACTCGCGTTATTGTTTGGCTGCGGCCTAATCCAAGAATTGCTACTGAATAAACATTTGTAACACTTATTAAATATAACCAAAGTGTCTTTTTTATTAATTTATATATAAATATATATATAAAATTGCATCGAAGGCCCTAGATGTTAGCCTGCCTCATCTTAATTAGATAGTGTATTGTATACTGTATCTAATATATTAAATAAATAAATAAATATATAAAATTACCCGCAGTCTTTATTGATGATAGCCCGATTTCACAAACGAGATCAGCCAAATATCTTGGTATTACACTGGATTAGCGATTAACCTACCGCGAGCACATCGTCAAGACAGCTGCGGTATGCTACTCGAAGAGGGATCGACTAAACTGGCTTCTGAACAAACGAAGCAGGCTGAACTTAAAAAGCAAGCGAATGGTCTATCAACAGATCATAGCGCCTACCTGGAGATGCGGTATCCAGATATGGGGAACTACTAGCAAAACAAACCGCTATCGCTTTCAAATCATCCAAAATAAGATACTTCGCCTTATCTCTGGATGCGAATAGTACGTCAACAATTTGACTCTGCATAGGGACTTCAATCTGAGTATCGTAGAGGACCAGGTCTCATTTTTCACCAGCAGGTACAATGATAGGCTGATGAACCACCAAAATCGACACGCACGAGAATTAGTGGAGTCCAAACCCATAAAAAGACTGAAAAGGAGAGGATTTAACCATCTCCTACTCTGATGACACACAACAGATGTAACGCAATCCACACAAGAATGACATCAAAAAACTGGGCTTGGCGAAGATAACTAGACACAAATTTTGTTAAAACCGTTTATATGAAGCTTGTACAAATTACCAATAAATAAATAAAACAGATATTAATAAAAAGAAAAAATAAAATATATAAAATAAAAAACAAAACCAATTGCAAGAAAATGTGCACATTTGAACTGAGGATCTATTGTATGTGAGGCAAAGACTTTCGCAGCGCACGTTATTTGTTCTTCTAACATTTAATTGCCATATAAATAGGAATACCATTTGCAATATTTCATTTAAACATTTATAATATGTTTCGATAACGGCTAAAAAGAAAGCAAACATAAGAGGAAAACGTCCGTTAAAAGAATGAGAAAAAAAAAGCCTTTTCTCCCGTGGATTGAACCTGGGTCCACCGACCCACAGTCTACCACCCAATTCACACAATCACTCAACGATATACTTGTCATTAGCATAATTCTATTGAAGTAAGGCAATTCAAATTATTATTTGCCTTTTCTGTAAATTAATCGTTTGAGGATGAGAGGAGAGGTGCACTCAAGAATAGAAGAAACTGACTAAGCTGAAAACGTGCTTAGATGAGATGCAAAAATAACATATGTATTTGTATGCATACGAAGTTAACCGTGTAACGCCTTTTATTCCCGAATAGAATAAAGGTTTTTTTAGACGAGAAACGCGCTTCCTCCAGTATTATCTGGTTCTGGAAGCAGTTCAACGGCTTGTCTGTCGATTCGATTGTGTGGGTGAGAGACACCTCACTGTGAATTGTTGCTGCGCAAGATTCGGGCTCTTCTTGTTCCAGCGCATTAAGCTGATGTTTGGACAAAGCGTCCGCTACCAGGTTCTCTTTACCGGGCTTGTAAAATAGCCGAGCATTGAACTCTTCTATGCGGGACTTCCACCTCTAAATTTTGGCGTTCGGGTTTGATTCCGACACAGAAAATGTGAAGGGCTGGTGGTCAGTGAAGATATTTATATCTTTCACTCCATACAAGTAATGCCGCAGTTTAGCCAGGGCCCAAATGATGGCCAATAACTCTCGCTCGTTAGTCGCGTAGTTGGCTTCACTGTCTTTAAGCGTCCTTGAAATTATTGTTATAGGGCGGCCCTCTTGGCACAACACCGCACCTATACCTATACCGAACGGCAATCTCTTGAATGCATATTTTCCCCCGTTTACCGAGAAAGAAGTTTTTTCGGGATCACGTTCCGCTAGCACGATCTGATGATATTCGGATTTGAGATCCAGGGTCGAAAAATAGCGGGCTTTGCCAAAATTACTTAGTATCATCGATATATTTGGCATGGGATATTTGTCGGGTATAGTTTCCTCGTTGAGTTTGCGAAAGTCTATCACCAAGCGCTTGCTGCGGTTACCCGCAACATCGGTGCCCTTTTTATCTACTACCCATATCGGCTTATTGTAACGGATGCCGATTTTTGAATTATGTAATTTTTTAAAAGATCTTTGATCTCCTTATTGACGAAGTCGGCTACGCCCATGGGATATGGGTAGTGCCTGGCATGGATGGGCTCTTCGCCCACTGTTCTGATGGTGGCAACCACCGAAGTATTGTATGGCAGGGCCTCGTTTGGGTCTGCAAAGGCCTTTTTTCTGGTCTTTAGCAGTTTTCGAAATGCCTCCCGCACTGAAGCGGGCGCGTCTGAGCAATCCACATCGGTGAAGTTAACATCAGCGCATTTGTGGAAGGAGATTTTCTCGACTTCCGTACCCCATTTGAGCTGACTGGATGCCAAACAGAGTGACGCCCCAGCCACAGTTAACAAATCGAGGACGATTATCCCATCAAAGGTTGACAAGTCTGGTAGAATGAAAAATGTTGCTTTTCCGTTGAACAACGCAACAAAGCATTTTTGTGTGACGGTGGTTGAGCCATGGATCGAACGCAAGGTGAATTGCGAGTTAACGGACGGACGCCACGCAACCCCTTGTGTGGTTCGATGTAATTCTTGGCCGTGCCGGTATCGATAAGGAAGCTCATATCCAGCCCTGCTACTCTTCGTCTGATGACGGGTAGCAGGGATTTTCCCCTAAAAAATTGACGGCGTCTGAGTCGTTCTCTTTGTCGTCAGTGATCTGCGCTGCCGCGTTGGTGGCCGCAGCGGCGTACACTTCTGCTCCCTGCTTAGCACCCTGAGTGACATGATTTACCCTTTGTTGCTTGTTTCTGGCGTTAGTGCGATCAGACGTGGCCGACCGTTTGCTGGCATCTTCTGATGCTTGTGTGGGCTGCCTAAACCTTGAAAGTGATGGGTCGACCTCCATTGGTTGTGACGCGTTAACGCGACCTTGCTGCTCAGCGCTGCGCTTGCCCTGCTGGTTGTGCCGATTACTAAAGTGTGGGTTTTTTGAACCGCATGGTTGCACTTCGGCTTGCTGATATGGCCTACCTCGCTGATTGACATTTGCCTTCTGCTCTTTTTCTTCAATGCCTCTCGCGAAGCTGGCCGCGAAAGCATACCTGTCATGGTTCGACTCGACCTCTTGGGCGAGTGCCAGAGCTGACGTCAAATCTCTCGGTTTTGCGGCGAAGAGCACATCCGTAAGACTGCGCTTTAAACCTGACATGAATACTCGTAGAGCGTCTTCGCGATATTTTTCACAAAGGCCTCTTGCAAAGGCCGGCTCATGCGACATGTTGGCTTTATTAGTTAACAGCGTGAGTTTTTTCCGACCTCATCGTAATATTTCAGCAGAGGCATGCCATTCTATCTGAGCGTAGCCAACTCCTGCTCGATGACGTGCATCGGCCGCTTAACGCTATATTCGAAATCAAGGCGACTTATGATCGCGTCAACGTTAAGTGCTGTTTCAAATGAGGCTAGTTCGTCATCTGCGTCATCTTCCTTATAATTACGACGGCCTGATAATGGCGCGCGGTGTCATTGTACGGTCTGAAGATGCGGTAAGTCATGAGAACTGCCCGTCGCCATGAGGCATACTTTGCTTGTACCCCTGAAAGCTCGGGTAGGCTTTTGACGGCATCTAATGGCTCGTTACAATCAACATCGCTTGTTATTTCTATGTCGGCATAAGTTTCTACCACTGGTGGTGCCAGATGCGTTTCCGCTATCTGCTGGGATAACAATTCGACCTTGTCAACAAGGGGCTGGTACGCTCTTGCTTGTTCAGCCAAGGCAGCGGTGACAGCCGTTTGTACTATCAGCTTGAGCTGTTCAGCGTCCATGCTTGATGGTGTGGGGGGTAACAACATTTTACGTCTTGGGGCTGGGACGCGACTGTCACAGTCAGAGTCTGAATCACTTGGTTGCTGGCGGGGGTCCCTATAACAGCTGAAGGGTGAACTCATGGTCTTCAAGCGTAGACAGGGCAATTCAAAGCACGACGCTTGAGGGCCAAGGTGACAAAGTTGCAAAATTGAACGGATCGTGTTACACTGAGCGACGGCCCAATACGAACGAGACAAAGGCGAACCGAAAGCAGAAGGGTGAAGTCATATGCTTCCGTTATAAACAACGAAAAAAATTCCACGGATCGTATTACGCTGAACGATAAAACAAAACGCAGGAGACAAAGGCAGATGGAAAAAAATTTAATACGCTGCTTTTAATAATTAATCTTGCTACCAATTATTTATTCATTTCCGTCAACTTTTCCTACCACTACCTACACGATTCAATGAAACTTTTTACTGTTTAAGATAAAGACACTTGCAAAATTGTACGTCTATATTTATTTATGGTTTGCAGATGTAAGAAGAGTTTAAATAAAGGTGCCCACTTACATTTTTTGTGTTGTGTAGTGTAGTGTAGTGTGTTGTTGTAGATTGAAGCTGTTGTCTGCTGTTGTCTGCTGTTGTTCGCTGCCGTCTCCGCTGTCCAGATAGCTTGCGCGCTGATCTGGCGATAAGTCGCTGCTCGAAGAGCTCCAGCGGCTTCGGTGTATTGTAAAATCAAATTTGCGCTATAGCGCACCTCAGCAAACTGCACTCAAGAAGCTAGGTTAATTAAGTTTTCGCTGTGTTGACGTAGGTCAGTCAGCAACAGCCACTTGTTGTATTGTTCTGTTGTAATAATAACAGAAGTCACAAACACTTGCTTTTATCACTACAGCCCTGTTGACGTGGCTGAGTTTGGTTCACTTGGTTCAATTAATCACTTGTAGTTAATAGTGATTGTTTATTGCGTGACTAACGCACTGTCAAATACCACTAGTTGGGCGCCAATTAACCGATTTACCGGTAATGAAATGTTTATTGTATTTTACTTTAACGTCCCGATATGGAAGCCGGTGGCTTCGCCATTAATACAAGACGGAGTGGCTTTTAATACATATATTTATTTAGCAGAGCGAGTGCTGCTGCTTCTGAATGAATAAAACAACTAAAGCTAAGAATACAAAAATTGAAATAAAGAGCTAAAAATGAAAACAAAACATATTGTTGCGGTTTTATATTCGTAGCGGCCACGCCAACAAGCATTGTTTTGCCGGCTACGTAATGACATCCGGCATTATGCTTACATTGCAGAATGCCGTTGTTGTCATATTTCATATAGTCGCCGTAGCGACGTTAACTTATGTTAACTTATATATATACGAGGTGTCCTCTACTTCGATCCGCTACGCGGAGCTGCGCAGAGGAACGCTCCACCCCACTTGCGCTTACATAAAAACTCAATGTTTAGTGTAAAGCTTCCTCAAACACAATATTTTTTATAACTTTCTTTCAATTCAATTTTAATGCCTCCTCCATCTCCTCCTCCTCCTCCATCCTCTACTCCTTCTCCATCTCCTCCGCCTCCGTCTACTCCTCCTTCATCTCCTCCTTCATCTCCTCCTTCATCTACTCCTCCTCCATCTCCTCCTCCTCCTCCTCCTCCTCCATCTCCTACTACTCCTTTATCTCCTCCTCCTCCTCCATCTCCTCTTCCATCTCCTCGTCCTCTCCATCTCCTCTCCATCTCCTCTCCATCTCCTCTCCATCTCCTCTTCATCTCCTCTCCATCTCCTCTCTATCTCCTCTCCATCTCCTCTCCATCTCCTCTCCATCTCCTCTCCATCTCCTCTCCATCTCCTCTCCATCTCCTCTCCATCTCCTCTCCATCTCCTCTCCATCTCCTCTCCATCTCCTCTCCACCTCCTCTCCATCTCCTCTCCATCTCCTCTCCATCTCCTCTCCATCTCATCTCCATCTCCTCTCCATCTCCTCTGCATCTCCTCTCCATCTCCTCTGCATCTTCTCTCCATCTCCTCTCCATCTTCTCTCCATCTCCTCTCCATCTCCTCTCCATCCCCTCTCCATCTCCTCTCCATCTCCATCTCCTCCATCTGCATCTCCTCCATCTCCATCTCCTCCATCCTTATTCTCCTCCACCACCAAAGGTTAAAGGTTAAAGGTTAAAGGTTAAAGGTTAAAGGTTAAAGGTTAAAGGTTAAAGGTTAAAGGTTAAAGGTTAAAGGTTAAAGGTTAAAGGTTAAAGGTTAAAGGTTAAAGGTTAAAGGTTAAAGGTTAAAGGTTAAAGGTTAAAGGTTAAAGGTTAAAGGTTAAAGGTTAAAGGTTAAAGGTTATAAGCCAGTATTCCAAATCTGTTGGTGTGCTCTTGGTACTCAGTTGTCTGACTAAGATTGTTCTGATTAATCTTTGCTTTGTTTCCTGCCGCCGAATTTTGTGGGCTTAATTTCGTTTTATTTGAATGTCACGGTCCATTCCGGTCTGCAGTATTTATGTAGGAACGGTTCGCAACACTGGAAGTAGCCGACAGTTTTAATTAAATATTGATTAGCTATCTATCGATTCGTTAAGTCGAAGTTGTTATCAGATGAGTGAAGTTGTGATGCAACTCTGCAATCGCAGTATTTAATTTTCTAAAAAATTCTGGAAATCAAATCTTGGAAAAGTGGTGTGAAATTGCGAAATTCAATTCACTGGAAGTGGCGTGCCGATAAAAAATGTTGTATGGACTGGCGCAAATAGCTAGATATCTGCAGTAAGCTAGAGCGAGACGACTAGTGTGTATTTTGGTATGATACATAGCGAGCGACGAGTGCAAATTGGCTTGGAAAAAACTGAAAGCGACGATCTGAAAAGAGTGCGTGTGTGTCCGAGTGCAGATTGGCTTGGCAGAGGCTAGAAGCGACGATCTGTAAGGAGTGTGTGTACGTTGGAGTTCGGATTGTCTTGGCAGAGGCTGAAAGCGGAGATTTGTATGAAATTCGTGTACGTCGGAGAAGACAGTTTGCAGAGAGGCTGCAGTGTACTACATACAGGGCCGCAGTGCAACAACTGTGACGTAATAGTAGATTTATGAATTTTATTTAATTTTGTTTAAAGTTGCAAAATATTTAAAACATTTAATTGTATTTACCACCAAGAAAAAAATTTATGTTTTAAGAAATCTTTTAAATATTTGTAAAGCACAAGCAACAACAGTGGCAACATGAACAGAAACGACATCTTAGCATTACCGGTTAGAGGTTTGCAAGAAAAGTTGGCAGAACGTATCTTATCTACCACAGGCAGAAAGCAAACATTGCAATATCGATTGCTAGAAAGTTTTGGATTGCAAGTTGATTTAAACGATGATAACAGCTAACTCTTCAGTTCCAGAAACACGTTCAATGTTTACGCTGAGGGATATTGAAGATTCATTGTCTCAGTTTAGTGGTTCAGGGCAGCCATCAGTTGAACAATGGGTTCAAGAATTTGAAGATAATAAAGAAGCAGTTCATTGGAACAACCTTCTAAAGTTGATATATTCAAAGCAATTGATAAAAGGGACAGCAAAAATATTAATGCGCAGTCAAATTGTATTGTTGACAGAGTTTGCAGCATCAATTTCGTCAATTGAAGTCCATCGTATGTTACGAAATCGGCGCAAGGGTGTAGGTGAGGACTACAGAGAATATTTATATAGTCTCATGGAAATTGGCAAGTCAGTTAGTTTAGACGAGAAAAGCTAAATAGAGTACTTCATTGAAGGTATTTCCGATTAAAGAAGTAATAAGAGTAATTTGTACTAAGCTAGGACAGTACAAGAGTTGAAAGAGCAAGTTTTGATTTACGAAAAGCTTCGTAGCTGTCGCAAGCAAAATCATGGCAGAAAAGATGAAGAATATTAAGTCAAGAAAGTTGACGCGGAAAAAACGGATGCCAAGAAAACTAGGAAATGCTTTAAATGCGGCAATGTATTTTCAAAAAGTTAGCTTGCAAGAACGCTACTTTTCCAGCTTTGATCGATACAGGCTGTGATCCTTGTTTGATTAGATCAGATGTGGTTAAGAAGCTAGGCACCGTTCAGTTAAGCCAGGACAAGCATTGTCTTGTTGGAATCTGCAACAGTGAGCTCATACTTTATACACTAGGTAGCTTTCTAGGTAAAGTTGAAATTGACGGACATTACTTAGATATTACTTTTCATGTGGTTGACCGAGTATGAAACACTTGCAAATATCCACTTGCGTGGAGATCGACCCAGAATTAGAATTGTTGCATGAGTTTGGTGATATTTGTATGCTTTTAACAACAAGCGAATCAGATATTGATTTGTCACACCTTGACAAGCCAATTGCTGTGGCAGTAGAAAAAATAATAAGCGAATATTCACCAGATATGAAAAAGAAAAGTCCCATTCGGATGAAAATTTTGTTAAATGACGAGTATCCAGTTTTTGAACGTCCAAGGCGCATATCGTATGCAGACAAATGTGTTATTGATACCCAAATTGCAAAGTGGTAAGGAGAAAATATCATTCATATATTTTATATATATATATCTCCTGTAGTTCTTGTACCAAAAAAAAGATAGCAGTAAAAGGTTATGTTGTGATTATCGTCGGCTAAATACAAATATCATGAGAGATAACTTCCTATGCCTTTGTTAGATGATGTTATTGAAAGGTTGCAAGGTTATAATGTGTTCACCACTCTAGATCTTGAAAACGGTTTCTTCCATGTGCCAATCAAACCAGGTTCCAGAAAATATACTTCGTTTGTCACACACGCAGGGCACTTTGAATTCCTTTTTGTTCCTTTTGGAATATATAATTCCCAAGCTGTATTTTCTCTATTTATTCATGCAATTTTTGTCGATTTGGTACAAAAAGATATTGTTGTCACGTATATGGACGTCTTAATTATTCCCGCTAAGGACATAACTGAAGGTATCCAGAAGTTGAGCTACGTGTTGAGTAGGGCAGCAGAGTATAATTTGCAAATCATGTGGAAGAAGTGTCAGTTTTTGCAGAGTAAAGTAGACTTTCTGGGATATATCGTAGAGAAAGGTACCTTCTAATGCAAAGACAACAGCTGTTCAGAATTTTCCAATTCAATCCAATCGTAAAAGTTTGCAACGTTTCCGTTGGTTGACATCGTATTTTAGGTGTTTTTTTGAGTCATACGCGTTTGTCGTAAAACCGCTTTCCGACTTACTTCGTAAAAACGCAGAGTTTGAATTGCATTTAAGCAGTTGCAAGTGGCATTAGTGAGTGCACCAGTGTTGCAGTTGTATGACCCAAAGGCACAGACTGAGGTTCATACAGACGCTTCTATGTATGGCTATGGCGGTGTGTTACTTCAAAAAGGAAGATCAACTATTTCACCCGATTCAGTATTTAAGTCGTAAAACGAATCCAGCGGAAGAAAAATATCATTCTTATGAGCTAGAGGTGTTAGCGATTGTCGAAGCATTAAAGAAAGGGTTTGTATATTTGCTTGGAATCAAATTTAAAATCGTTACTGATTGGAATGCTTTTACAATGACGATGAAAAAACGCGTTGATATGCCGTTAGGAGTATCACGTTGGGCTTTATTCCTTCAAGATTTTAACTACGAAATCGAGCATCGTAGTGGAACAAAAATGAAGCATGTCGATGCGTTAAGTCGCGTAAGTTGTTTCATTTCAGAAGATAGCTTACATCACAGGTTGCAACAGGCTCAGGCTAAAGACGAATGGATTAAACCGATAGTAGCTGTTTTAGACATCAGTACGTCAGATGATTTCTATGTCAAGCTTGGTGTCTTTTATAAAGATCCAATCAAGGAACTTGTAGTAGTACCATTCTATATTCCACTGTTATCTGCAAAAGTGCATAAGATAGTCAAAAGTTGTATTGAGTGTATCATTTCGGACAGTAAGGTTAGTAAAAAAGAAGGTTTTTTAACACCAATCAAGAAAGAGGATATACCTTTAGGGACATATCACGTAGATCACGTTGGTCAGCTAGAACAGACTAGCAAGAGCTACAATTATATTTTCGTTGTGGTTGACGCATTTTCAAAGTTTACGTGGCTTTATGCAACTAAAAACACAGCAGCTGCAGAAGTTGTAGATAGGCTCAAAAGACAAGCAGGAGTGTTCGGAAATCCTAAGCGCATTATATCAGATAGACATGCAGCTTTTATTTCTAACATGTTTAACAAATATTGTGAAGGGGAGGGAATACAACATCTAATGATTTATTATTATTATTATTAGTGATAAGGGAGTCTCCCAGCAGAGAAGGTGCGAGGCACTGCGACCATGGAGATCTTTTGTGCCTATAGGCTCTCCCTAGCTAGGCAAAAGTTGATCTGCTTCCCTAATGAAGCAGAGCAGATCTTTTGTCGAGGAACGCACAATATGCTCGGGACCTGCGGTATCCACGTGCAGATGTTTCCTCCTTGTCCATACCAAGGCTGAACAGTCGCACAGAATGTGTCTGGTTGTCTCATCATCCTCTTTACAGAGTCTGCCCTCAGCATCAGAAGACAGACGCGTTTCGGTGAGGTGATAGTTCACTGTATGATAGGGCCACTAAGATAGCCAACGAGGAGGTGAAGATCCCTCCTGGAAAGTAAGCTAGTTTTTCGATCGACCACAGGATTGATAAGCTCGTTGGCTTGCTGCACCCCTGGTTGGACCGACCGATCGATCAGTCAACCTAACAGCCCAGGTTTTCATAATAGCTGAGATGGTTTACCAACCTACTCCACAGAAGGGCTCAGGGCCGGAAAAAGTGGCTGACGAACTGGCCCTCGCAAGTTCGTCCGCCAGCTTATTGTTAATAAGAGACAGTCTCTGGAGGCAGTTCCAGCAATCGGCCACCAGTCGAGAGCTTACTCTTTTGGAAGAGAGGGCTAAGATGGTGGCTTGACTGTCAGAGAAGATGTAGATGTTCACTCCTCTGATCCCCTTCTCTAGGATCAGACGGCAGCAAAACTCGATGGCATGAACCTCAGATTGGAAGACTGTGGGCCATTTGCCCATAGCAATTGAGGTTTTAGAGTTGGGTCCAAAGATCCCAGCTCCAACCCCCTGATCAGTTTTTGACCCGTCGGTATACCAGTGAATACCGTAGGGGTCGCTGATGGGGTTGCCAGTGTCCCAGTCCTTCCGGTCCGGGATGAGGGTTCTGAATTTAGCACCAAAGAAAAGTTCCTTAGTCATAGTATCTGATCTAGTGCAGATATCTATGCCAGCAATATCTTTGATCAGGCTAGCATGCCCTGATTGGAGCTTGATTCTAAGAAAGCTCATAGCAGCGACTTCTTTAATTTGGATGTGCAGCGGAGTCAGATTCAGTATCGATTCCATTGCTGCGGTGGGACAGGTACGAAGTGCACCTGTCAGTGAGAGGCACAGCAGCCTGTGCAATTTATTGCATTTGCTGATGGCAGTGACCTGCGTAACCTTTGGCCACCACACAATAGCAGCATAGGTGACGATCGGTCTGACCATCATGGCAAAAAACCACCGGATGGTGCAGGATTTAAGACCCCAGATTCTACCAAAGAATCTCCTGCAGGCCCACATGGCATGGGCCGCCTTTGTGAGGGTGTTGCTGAGGTGGGAGTTCCAATTTAGTCTTTTATCGAGGGTCACCCCTAGATATTTGACTTCGTTGGATAGCCCCACAGGGGAGCCGCTGATATAAAGTTGACCAATGTCAACGGAATAGCGCCTAGTGAAAGGCTTAAGGAAATAGCTTTTTGTGGATTGATGCTAAGACCAACATCTGCGCACCATCTACTTACCGTGTTCAGAGCTGATTGCATCAACTCTGTCACGGTGCTGGTATAGTTCCCGGTCACTATTAGAGCCAGGTCGTCAGCATAGCCGATAGCTTCAACGCCCTGCTCGGAGAGTAAGACTAGTAGTTCGTCAACTACTAGGGACCAGACTAGGGGGGATAGAACCCCTCCCTAGTACAGCCTTTGACTGCATTAATGCATGCAGTCGTGGAGTCTAGGGTGGAAGTGATTATCCGGTGCTTGAGCGTAGCTTCAATCCACCGGATTAATGGACGGGCATTTTCTCTATGTTCTAGAGCAGTAGAGATTGACCCGTAGCCGGTATTATCAAAAGCACCTTCTATATCCAGAAAAGAGCACAAAGCAATGTTCTTGGATACAAAGGCACTTTCAATTTTTCCCACTAACCTGTGAAGAGTGACCTCCGTCGATCTGCCGGCTATGTACGCAAACTGCGTGGGATGCAGAGGTGTCGACGTCTTCAGAGAGCACCGAATGTGCATATCTATAAGTCTTTCCGCCGTTTTAAGCAGAAAGGAAGTAAGACTGATCGGCCGATAGGACTTAGGCTGGTCAAGCGGACGATTCCCTTGCTTGGGGATGAATACTACATTAAATCTCCTCCAAAAGATGGGTATGTATCCCTAAGTAAAACTAGCTCTAAGAAGGCCGACCAGTGGATCAAGAATATGAGCCATGCTGTTTTGAATAAGGGCTGGGAAGATTTTGTCACCCCCTGGGGCTTTGAAAGGAGCAAAAGAATCTACAGCCCATTTAACCTTTTCGGGGTCGAAGATGGATCCAGATAGGCTGAATCCGCGTGAGTCCGGTGACAAAGTGGCGTCATCGCGACCGGAGAGATCTGGATTCGCCACAGAACCCGGGAAGTGGACTTGCAGTAGAAGCTCAAGTGTTTCCCTGCGATCTTGAGTGAAAGAGCCATCTGCTCTTTTAAGAAGCCCTATTCCATTAGACGACCCTTTAGCCAATACTTTGTGAAGCCTCGCTGCCTCTGGCAGCGATTCTAAGCTACCACAGTAGCTGCGCCATGTATCGCGTTTAGCTCGTCTAATGCTTTTGTTGTAGTTGGTAAGAGCGTCCCTATAGACGTCCCAGCTAGCACGGTTAGATTTAGCCTTATTAAAAAGGCTTCTAACCCTCCTTCTAAGGACAGCCAGTTCCTCATTCCACCACGGAATTTTCCGATTGACCCTTAGGGTCTTCTGGACTGAGCTGTCCTCGAAGGATGAGATAAGCACATCTTAGAGCAGATTGGCAGCGAGTTGTATCTCACTGATAGAGCTAGGATTGCTGACCAATAGGTCTGCTTTGAAACTACAGAGGCTTTAAAGAGCTCCCAATTTGTCTTTTTGGGACAGAAGGAGTTTTGGCGAATTTCGACTTGTCCAGGGAGGTCAAACCTGATGTGCTGATGGTCTGACAAAGTGACTTCGTCTGTGACTCGCCAATTAACAAAGCGAACTTGCTATCGACGTGCTGATTAGAGTGAGATCTAAAACCTCCTCCCTAATAGCATTGATAAAAGTGGGTTTGCACCCTATGTTAGCTACATCTAATTGACAACACAATAAGTAGTCTAAGAGGGACTCACCACGTTTGCTGATGTCGCTGCTCCCCCAGATCGTGTGATGTGCATTGGCATCACAGCCGATCACGAGCGGCTTGTTGTTGCGGCGACAGAATTCCACCAGCCGCTGGACCTCTGCTGGGGGTACATCATCCACATCGCCCGGGAAGTATGCGGAGGCGATCACAACTTCCCGGACACCATCTGCAGCGGCTACCTCAATAGCCGTTGCTACCAGGTCTCTGTGGATGAAGTTAGTTAGTGGGAAATGTCCGACACTGTTATCCATAAGTATAGCAGTGCGCGGGGCACCTCCCATACGGTCGTATAACAACTTACATGATCCACATGAAAGTCCACGTATTTGGCCACCGATCAACCATGGTTCTTGACGAGAGCCACGTTGATTTGATCTTCACAGATGACCCTGCACAGTGTGGCCGACGCTCCTCTAGCGTGGTGCAGGTTCGCCTGGAGCACTTTAAGCTTGCTCATCTTCCCTCCTGATGGCGGTTGAGACAAGGCCACTTGCCTTGCCACCCCGAGAGTCGTTTCCGCGAATGCCCTTCGGCGGTCGGGACGAGCCACTCGGGGGAGGTCGCCTTGCGACCCCGCTCACGGGAGGTGCCCTTGCGGGTGGGTTGCAGCCTGAGGTGCTGGCAGTGGGCCTGGCCGAGGCACCTCTGACGGTTGACGGACGGTGACCACTTGTCACCCGTCTAGTTGGGCCCTTCGGGGCTGTGACCACAATGGCCGGTGGGGTGGGGGAAGGAACCTTGGGTACCAATACGGTCGCAGCGCTTGTGGAAGCCACAGGGTCAGCCAATGCTGAAATCCCTGAGGGAACCACTGGCGCCGTTGCCGGAGCGGCACTGGCAGGAGAGGGAGCGGGTGAGGATGTGGATGGAGCAGGGGTGGCGGAGGAGGCTTTGAGAGCTGAATTCTTTAGGATCAGTTTGACCCTACCAAAGCAGAATTTCACCTTACCTTGGCACTCCGTCAGAGCCCTGTACGACTCCTCGTCAACCAACATTGCGAGGTGAGTCGTTGTGCCGTTAAGGCTGGGCTGCACCACCCGCCACAGCTTCGTGGAGAAGCTGCTGGCGTTCTGGAGCCCAATGAAATCCAGGATGGTTGCAGGAGTGTACTCAGCACTACTGGGAAAGTAACCTCTGATGAGGTGAGCCTTGGGGAACTCCGTTTCCTCCAGCAATTTGACGTCGAGGGCGCTGATGGACCTGATGTGTCCAACAGCTCCCCTGACCCAATTGGCAGTGCTGTTATCCTCGCACACCAAAAGCAGCCACTCATTTCGGGGTATACAGCCCTCGAAACCCGGACTAACCGTTTGTGAAGAGTGCAACAGCACCGCCTTTAGAATGCTGGATTTCAACGTAGCCAACTGCTCCCCTGAGAGGGGTTTGGTAGGATCAGCCGAAGTGAAGCCCAATTTCACGCTGCTAACCACTTGGCTGAAGAGTGGTTTCGTGGACTCCTTATGAGTCTTTTTGGACCTCTTTGAAGAGCTGGTGGGCTCGACGATGGTATCGTCAGCGCGCGTCCGTTTAGCCTTGGTGTTAACGGGGGGCGCAGTGGCAATAGCCAGAGCCTCCTCTCTGTTAGAACCCTTTGCGAGTGCAGCTTCTTCTCGCGGCTCTTCAATTTAATAAAGGCGTCCTTAGATTCCAGCCGCAGCAACTGGATCTGAGAGCCTGCTTCCGTAAGGCCTGACCCCTGAGAGGCCACGGAAGCGTCGTCAGCAAAGCTGATTCGGTCGCAGTTAGCTTCCTCGTCCGAGGACAATACCTCGACGGGTTGCTGACGGACTGAACCGCTACTGGACGGAAGTTCAGCACTAGCGAACCCTGTGTCCAAGGGAGTTCGTGGCCTATCCGGGTCCCCTAGAATACTAGAGTCGAGACCCGTAGTATTGGGGGTGGAAGCCAGCAGCCCACTGGCTGCAGTGCTGGTATAGGGGTCGGCCGTTAGGGCATCGCACGGAGATGATACTTTCAAAGCCGTATCAGACTTTTCTATTTTTAAAAATTGATCCATTAATTAAGATCCCACGAGTAGGCGGGAAGGGAAGGTCATCCACGGCATAGCCCGCATACCGTGGAAAGTCTAAATGAAAGTGGAGGACGACAGGTATCCAGAGTCCGCATACTAGAGATCGGGCTACCCCCCGGCCA
This sequence comes from Drosophila pruinosa, assembly GCA_018150935.1. Classification (NCBI taxonomy): domain Eukaryota; kingdom Metazoa; phylum Arthropoda; class Insecta; order Diptera; family Drosophilidae; genus Drosophila; species Drosophila pruinosa. The sequence continues at coordinate 7,265,225 of JAECWR010000255.1, read as the reverse complement.
TGCATCCATCAGCGTACGCTGTTCCACCTTGGATTGGGGTGATTTATAGATTCACGATCTTCGCCCGACTACAATTAGTCAGCACCTCTAGCAGAGACATGACCGTGCTAGGGGTCTGCTTCCAGCCGCCCTCGCGTGGAGAGTATAGTCGCACTTCCGACAGTAGGAGCAAGGATGGCACGTGCCCCAGCCAATACTGGGATTACATGTTGGTCCCCTTGCTTCCTCTGACGGCTGACGGCCATTATTTCACCTTATCAACATGGTTTTCTGAAAGCAAGATCAACTACCACTCACCTTCTTGAGCTTACTTCGTTAGTGATAAGAGAATTTCATAATAAAATGCAGATTGATGTTGTATATATCGACTTAAGTAAGGCGTTTGATTCTTTAAATCACTGTCTTTTGCTTAATAAACTACAGATTTCTGGATTTCAACATAGTCTTCTTATGTGGATTTCTAACTATCTAAGCTGGAGAACTCAAAAAGTTTTCTTTAAATCTTGTCCTTCAAAACCTAGTTGTGTGTACCTCAAGGAAGTCATCTTGGTTCTCGTTTTTTTAATCTTTTTATTAATGATCTTCATTCTATTATTTCCAACTTCAATGTGTTAATGTATGCTGACGACGTAAAGTTGTGCTTGTCGTACAATGACATTAGCGCTCACTGCATTTTGCAAGCATTTCTTAATCTACTTTCTAATTGGTGTAATGAGAATATGTCCAACTTAACTGTTCTGGTCTAATCTCAGTATTGGCTGGGGCACGTGCCGTCCTTGCTCCTACTGTCGGAAGTGCGACTATACTCTCCACGCGAGGGCGGCTGGAAGCAGACCCTTAGCACGGTTATGTCTCTGCTAGAGGTGCTGACTAATTGTAGTCGGGCGAAGATCGTGAATCTATAAATCACCCCAATCCAAGGTGGAACAGCATGCGCTGATGGATGCATGGCCGGGGGGTAGCCCGGTCTCTAGTATGCGGACTCTGGATACCTGTCGCCGTCCAGTTTCATTTAGACTTTCCACGGTATGCGGGCTATGCCGTGGATGACCTTCCCTTCCCGCCTACTCGTGGGATCTTTAATCATGGATCAAAATTTAAAAACAGATAAGTCTGATACGGCTTTAATAGTATCATCCCTGGGCGATGTCTTCACGGCTGACCCCTACACCAGCACTGCATCCAGTGGGCTGCTGGCTTCCACCCCCAATACTACGGGTCTCGACTCTAGTATTCTAGGGGACCCGGATAGGCCACGAACTCCCTTGGACACAGGGTTCGCTAGTGCTGAACTTCCGTCCAGTAGCGGTTCAGTCCGTCAGCAACCCGTCGAGGTATTGTCCTCGGACGAGGAAGCTAACTGCGACCGAATCAGCTTTGCTGACGACGCTTCCGTGGCCTCTCAGGGGTCAGGCCTTACGGAAGCAGGCTCTCAGATCCAGTTGCTGCGGCTGGAATCTAAGGACGCCTTTATTAAATTGAAGAGCCGCGAGAAGAAGCTTTTTAAAGCTGCACTCGCAAAGGGTTCTAACAGAGAGGAGGCTCTGGCTATCGCCACTGCGCCCCCCGTTAACACCAAGGCGTAACGTACGCGCGCTCACGCGTCGAGCCCACTAGCTCTTCAAAGAGGCCCAAAAAGACTCATAAGGAGTCCACGAAACCACTCTTCAGCCAAGTGGTTAGCAGCGTGAAATTGGGCTTCACTTCGGCTGATTCATCTAAGCCCCTCTCAGCGGAGCAGTTGGCTACGTTGAAATCCAGTATATTAAAAGCGGTGCTGTTGCACTTCGAAATGAGTGGCTGCTTCTGATGTGCGAGGATAACAGCACTGCCAATTGGGTCAGGGGAGCTGATGGACACACCGAGTCCATCTGCTCCCTTGACGTCAAATTCCCAAGGCTCACCTCATTAGAGGTTACTTTCCAAGTAGTGCTGAGTTTACTCCTGCAACCATCCTGGAATACATTGGGCTCCAGAACGCCAGCAGCTTCTCTACGAAGCTGTGGCGGGTGGTGCAGCACAGCCTGAACGGCACAACGACTCACCTCGCAATGTTGGTTGGCGAGGAGTCGTACAGGGTTCTGAGGGAGTGCCAAGGGAGGGTGAAATTCTGGTTTGGCAGGGTCAAATTTATCCTTAAGAATTCAGCTCCCAAAGACTCCTCCGCCACCCCAGCTCCATCCTCATCCTCACCCGCTCCCTCTCCTGCCAGTGTCCGGATTGGTACCCAAGGTTCCTCCCCCACCCTACCGGCCATTGTGGTCTTATCCCCGAAGTGCCCAACTAGACGTGTGACAAGTGGTCACCGTCCGTCAACCGTCAGAGGTGCCTCGGCCAGGCCCACTGCCAGCACCTCAGGCTGCAACCCACCCGCAAGGGCACCTCCCGTGAGCGGGGTCGCAAGGCGACCACCCCCGAGTGGCTCGTCCCGACCGCCGAAGGGCATTCGCGGTAATGACTCTCGGGGGGGCAAGGCAAGTGGCCTTGTCTCGAGCGCCATCAGGAAGGAAGATGAGCAAACTTAAAGTGCTCCAGGCGAACCTGCACCACGCTAGAGGAGCGTCGGCCACACTGTGCAGGGTCGTCTGTGATGATCAAATCAACCTGGCTCTTGTCCAAGAACCATGGTTGATCGGTGGCCATATACGTGGATTATCATGTGAATCATGTAAGTTGTTATATGACCGTATGAGAGGTGCCCCGCGCACTGCAATACTTTTGGATAACAGTGTCAGACATTTCCCACTAACTAACTTCATCCACAGAGACCTGGTAGCAACGGCTATAGAGGTAGCCCCTGCAGACGGTGTACGGGAAGTTGTGATCGCCTCCGCATACTTCCCGGGCGATGTGGATGATGTACCTCCAGCAGAGGTCCAGCGGCTGGTGGAATTCTGTCGTTGCAACAACAAGCCGCTCGTGATCGGCTGTGGAACAAACGTGGTGAGTCCCTCTTAGACTACTAATTGTGTTGTCAATTAGACTCCTTCTGTCCCAAAAAGACAAATTGGGAGCTCTTTAAAGCCTCTTTAGCTTTCAAAGCAGATCTATTGGTCAGCAACCCTAACTCTATCAGTGAGATAGGTCTCGCTGCCAATCTGCTCCAAGATGTGCTTAAATCATCCTTCGAAGACAGCTCAGTACAGAAGACCCTAAGGGTCAATCGGAAAATTCCGTGGTGGAATGAGAAACTGGCTGTACTTAGATGAAGGGTTAGAAGTCTTTTTAATAAGGCTAAATCTAACCGTGCTAGTTGGGACGTCTATAGGGACGCTCTCACCAACTACAACAAAAGCATTAGACGAGCTAAACGCGATACATGGCGCAGCTACTGTGGTAGCTTAGAATCGTTGCCAGAGGCAGCGAGGCTTCATAAAGTATTGGCTAAAGGGTCGTTTAATGGAATAGGGCTTCTTAAAAGAGCAGATGGCTCTTTCACTCAAGATCGCAGGGAAACATAGTTGAGCTTCTACTACAAGTCCACTTCTCGGGTTCTGTGGCAAATCCAGATCACTCCGGTCGCGATGACGCCACTTTGTCACCGGACTCACGCGGATTCAGCCTATCTGGATCCATCTTCGACCCCGAAAAGGTCAAATGGGCTGTAGATTCTTTCGCTCCCTTAAAAGCCCCAGGGGGTGACAAAATCTTCCCAGCCCTTATTCAAAACAGCATGGCTCATATTCTTGATTCACTGGTCGGCCTTCATAGAGCTAGTTTTACTTAGGGATACAAACCCATCTCTTGGAGCAGAGTAAATGTGGTATTCATCCCCAAGCAAGGGAATAGTCTGCTTGACCAGCCTAAGTCCTATCGGCCGATCAGTCTTACCTCCTTTCTGCTTAAGACGGCGGAAAGGCTCATAGATATGGACATTCGGTGCTCTCTGAAGACGTCGACACCTCTGTATCCCACGGAGTTTGCGTACATAGCCATCATATCGACGGAGGTCGCTCTCCACATGTTGGTGGGAAAAATTGAAAGAGCCTTCGTATCGAAGAACATTGTTTTATGCTCTTTTCTGGATATAGAAGGCGCATTTGATAATACCGGCTACGGGTCAATCTCTACTGCTCTAGAACATAGAGAAAATGCCCGTCCATTAATCCGGTGGATTGAAGCTACGCTCAAGCACCGGATAATCACTTCCACCCTAGACTCCACGACTGCATGCATTAATGCAGTCAAAGGCTGTACTAGGGAGGGGTTCTATCCCCCCTAGTCTGGTCCCTAGTAGTTGACGAACTACTAGTCTTACTCTCCGAGCAGGGCGTTGAAGCTATCGGCTATGCTGACGACCTGGCTCTAATAGTGACCGGGAACTATACCAGCACCGTGACAGAGTTGATGCAATCAGCTCTGAACACGGTAAGTAGATGTTGGTCTTAACATCAATCCACAAAAAGCTATTATAGTTCCTTTCACTAGGCGCTATTCCGTTGACATTAGTCAACTTTATATCAGCTACTCCCCTGTGGGGCTATCCAACGAAGTCAAATATCTAGGGGTAACCCTCGATAAAAGACTAAATTGGAACTCCCACCTCAGCAACACCCTCACAAAGGCGACCCATGCCATGTGGGCCTGCAGGAGATTCTTTGGTAGAATCTGGGGTCTTAAATCCTGCACCATCCGGTGGCTTTTTGCCATGGTCAGACCCATCGTCACCTACTGCTGCTATTGTGTGATGGCCAAAAGTGCCAAACTGCTATCAGCAAATGCAATAAATTGCACAGGCTGCTGTGCCTCTCACTGACAGGTGCACTTCGTACCTGTACCACCGCAGTAATGGAATCGATACTGAATCTGACTCCGCTGCATATTCAAATTAAAGATGTCGCTGCCATGAGCCTTTTTAGAATCAAGCTCCAATCTGGGCTTCTAGCTACCGAATCAGGACATGCTAGTCTGATCAAAGACATTCCTGTCATAGATATCTGCACTAGATCAGATACTATGACTAAGGAACTTTTCTTTGGTGCTAAATTCAGAACCCTCATCCCGGACCGGAAAGACTGGGACACTGGCAACCCCATCAGCGACCCCACGGTGTTCACTGGTATACCGACGGGTCAAAAACTGATCAGGGGGTTGGAGCAACTCTAAAACCTCAATTGCTATGGGCAAATGGCCCACAGTCTTCCAATCTGAGGTTCATGCCATCGAGTTCTGCTGCCATCTGATCCTAGAGAAGGGGATTAGAGGAACAAGCATCTACATCCTCTCTGACAGTCAAGCCGCCATCTTAGCCCTCTCCTCCAAAAGAGTAAGCTCTCGACTGTTAGCCGATTGCTGGAACTGCCTCCAGAGACTGTCTCTTACTAACAACGTCACCCTTCTATGGGTACCTGGACACTCTGGTATCCAGGGTAATGAGATGGCGGACGAACTTGCGAGGGCCGGTTCGTCAGCTACTTTTTCCGGCCCTGAGCCCTTCTGTGGAGTGGGTTGCTCAACCATCTCAGCTATTGTTAAAACCTGGGCTGTTAGGTTGACTGATCGCTACTGGTCGGTCCATCCAGGGATGCGGCAAGCTAAGGAGCTTATCAATCCCGTGGTCGACCGGAGAACCAGCTTACTTTCCAGGAGGGATCTTCACCTCCTCGTTGGCTTTCTTAGTGGCCATCATACGGTGAACTACCACCTCACCGAAATGCGTCTGTCTTCTGATGCTGAGTGTAGACTCTGCAAAGAAGACGATGAGACAACCAGACAGACACATTCTGTGCGATTGTCAAGCCTTGGTATGGACTGAAGGAAACATCTGCACGTGGATACCGCAGGTCCCGAGCATATTGTGCGTTCCTCGACGAAGAATCTTCATTAGGGAAGCAGAACATCTTTTGTCTAGCTAGGGAGAGCCTATAGGCACAAAAGACCTCCATGGTCGCAGTGCCTCGCACCTTCTCTGTTGGGAGACTCCCTTTTACTAATAATAATAATAATAATAACTGTTGAAAATATAATATTATGTCATTTTATAAAACCTCAACTCATATCGTACCTTGTAGTCTTGAACAGGTTCACATCGATAGATTGAATAAAACTAAGGATTTAGGTATATTCCTAGATCATAAGGTGAAATTTGACCACCATAATTCAAGTTCTTGGCTTCATTGAACGCTGCTCCAAAGAGTTTGATGACCCTTATACGACAAAATTACTTTATACTTCTCTTGTTCGTCCAATTTTGGAATATGGCTTTTGTATCTGGTCCCCACAATATTCTGTCCACCAAGACATAATTGAATCAGTGCAAAACAAGTTTTTACTTTTTTCCCTTCATCCCTTTAACTGGGCTTCTGGTACTGATTTGCTTTCTTACTCTAGTAGACTTCTTTTATTTAATCTTTCATCAAATGTTAGATCATATTACATTGAACTTGTATACCCCAGTTTAACATTTTTTTTATAAATTTATATTATACTAGGTGTCCTCCACTTCGCTCCGCTACGATGGCCTGAGTTCCGGAACGCTCGCTTCGCTCGCTCGCCTCTTTGGTATATTTTAGTATATTTTAAAATGTTCCCCGGAGGAGGACGCTAGTTACCATAACAGCGACGATCTTGTGTTTCATCTCGAACTCATCTCTACTCTGTGCATATCAACGAATGGGATCATAAGCACCGACGAATAACAATAGTGACATACATAAATATTTAAAAAAAGCTTTCGTCTCTACTCCGTGAGCATCAACTAACGGGATAAAAAGCTCTAGTGTGTAACCATAGAAGCATACATAACTATTTTTAATAAAGGTTTATTATTCCGAGTTGAACCACCTACTTAAACAGTCGATCGTTTTAATTACCCGCATAAAAAAATCAACTATACATTTAAATATAATACATAGATACACATCGTTACCTCCCACCGTCTCGACCTAAGGCAATTTGGTAACTGGCGCAGCCGGCTCGTACTCCACATCCATTGGAAGGAGGGAACCACGAGTATAATAATCAAAAAGTAAGCGAACAAAGAAATTAAAATATAAATTGTGCATATTACTTGTGTACATACATGTATACATATGTATGTATATACAAGTAAAGAAAAGAAAAGAAATATATATGTATGTATATGTGTAATTCAAATGTACAATGTATTTAATTGGTGCAAGAAGTGTAGTGCATATACACATGTAAATGTATGAAATAAGAGAAATTCATTATAAAAAAAAAAATATAAGGGATAAATTACAAAAATTAATGCCACTGCGTCATGTGGCTTGCAGTTAGTTGCGGTGAATTGTGTGAGTGTGCGCTCGAACTTGTATGGTCGGCTGGATGCAACCAGTTCGCCTGTGTTGAAACACGTGTTTCAGACCGACGTAGTACTAGTTCGAGCATGTGTGATCGTGTTTGAAGGTTAGAATCGAAACTGTCTGCAACTGCCATCAGACAATGCCAGTACACTTACAACTTAGTACATACATATGTATGTATGCAGAAAAAAGAGTAAGATGGGGTATGTTGGACTGCGCTGCTGATCGCTTGGACTGTAGGTGTTGTGTATGCAAAACTTGCAGGCCGCTTTGAGCACGTATTCAATGTATAACCTATCTGGAGACGCAATAAGGCGGTTGCAATAAGGCAAATTTCAAAGCAAAAAAAAAACAAAACGCAATAAGGCGGTTGCAATAAGGCAACATTAAAAAAAAAATAAAATAGAAAACAAAAAAAGAAAACAAACACAATAACTCAACTATACTCTTATTTTTATTTCTTTAACAGACATCTAAATTTCCATAAAATAATTAATCATTTGAATTAGAATTTATCTTGCAAATATATTAATTTAGTCTTTTATAAACTTGTATTAAAATCAAAAATATATATTTAAGCAATTAAAAACGTATCCTATATATAGATCTACTAAATATAAGCTACACACAAGCAATTAAAAACGTATCCTATATATAGATCTACTAAATATAAGCTACACACAATTTAAGGAAAATGTCTCATTTAAATAAAACAAAACAAATATTGACCAGAAATATGACTAGACTAGACCCTGACTTGTCAACGGACGATATAACATCCGACTCGGGATCCCTCACAACCGATTCCATTTTGGTAACCACACATCAAGAGGTATTCAATTCCCTTCGTATACCGGATGCAATTAGGTTTCTACCAGTATACGAGGGTAACCCTAAGGCACTCAAGGACTATAGTAAGCGTTGAGGAGATATTGATAATAATAAAGGTTACGGAGATGACTTCATATGGCAAAATGCTGTTAAGAGCTATTCGTAACAAGATTGAGGGTAAGGCAAATGAAGCGCTATTATCGTCCGGTACTCCACTTATATGGCACGACATCAAACAAACCCTGGTTAGTACATTTTCCGACAAACGCGACAAGTCTACGTTACTGTACGAATTGCATTCTTTATCTCTTCAAAATTTGTCAGTTACTAAGCTTTTTGAAACGATTACAGATATCAAGACAAGCCTGTTTAATCAGGTTGAAAACCAAGAATTACCGAGTGCAGTAGCTAGTGCAAAGAAAGAGTCATTCAACCAAATATGTTTAAATACATTTTTTTCAGGTATAAAAGGACCTCTGGGTTCTTTCATTAGGTCAGCTAAACCTACTTCCCTTATAGATGCCTATGAGTCTGCTATCAAGGAAAGAAACATTTATATTAGGAACAATCCCGAAAAGGCAATTTTGAAAATACAGGTAGTGGCACGGCCTCCACATCTAAGCGTAATGACCAGTGGAGACCTATAGAGAATAAATCAGACAACCAACAACAGTCTTACTCTTTTAATTATAGAAATAATCAGAATCAGTCTTACCGTAATAATTATTACGGAAATGACAATCGAGACGGCAATTCACGTTCCGGATGAAATAATTCTAACTCTGATCAGAGAGTGGCCATTATGCAAAAACTTGAACAAGCAAACCAATAAAATAGACTTCAGGGAAACCTTTTCAATATTGAAACACCTTCAGCACCTGAAAATTTTCGTCAAGAAGCCTCGGACAGAGAAAAACAATAACTAAAATGACAGATCTTCAATACGTCGTTATAAAATCACTCGCAGGACGACCATTAGTTTTTCCTATCGACACAGGCGCTTCCAGATCACTTAGGAATCCAGAATTTGCTATCCCATCTAGAACTAGAAAACTTGCTCAACCACTTACCTTGACAACAGCTTTAAACTCGCATCAAATACTTGAGAAAGTCAGATACCCTGCATTTAAAGAATTTAACACGTCTGAAAATTTTTCCTTTTTATTGTTCAAATTTCACAATACAAATCACAACTGAGAACGACATTAACTCATTTACCCATTTTCTTTCAAAACAAATCGAATCCTCAATTATATGTTTTAGAACCCGGGAGTGTAAAGATCATTCCAATGACAGTGAATTTGCAAAACGGCACATTTCTTACAGAACTGAAAAAAATTGCTCCGGATCTGTTTTCGTCTGAAGGATTGTACCAGGCCACATATTACATCAGCTACATTGAAGTAGTAAATCATTCTGATTCCTTTAAACATATTGACTTTAGCACGCCAATAGTAGTTGAAGAATGGGAACAAGACAATCTTATAGAACTTAATTTTTTCGATTATGTAAAATTACAAGACAAACCGGACACTATTTTTTTAAACAATTACATCTTGAACACCTTAATACGGAAGAATATATAGAATTAAAGAAACTTTCAGAAAACTAAATGAAACAAGTAAGAAATCTACAGTGAGATACCCGCCACCCAATTTCACCATCGAAATATTATATTCTTCAAAAATATACTGAAAAATATACACAAAAAATATACTAAAAGTATACCAAAATTATACACCAAAATTTTCTTTGTTCAAAATTTTTTGTTTTGCGGCACTTTATTAGGTTTATTGAACACCATTATTACGTCACGGAGTGTCATAGCAACTAACTAGGTGCAGCTGCACGTGGTAACGCCTTATAAAAGTAATTTCTTAATAACTTCTGTGTTTTTTATCCGATTGTAACCAAATTTTCAGAGATCGTTAAAATAGTGTTTAGTATTGTTCGTAAAACTGAACGTTCTGGGTTTAAAATTACGCTTGAAATTCGTTTTTTTCGATTTACGGGGGCGGAAGGGGGTGTGACAAAAATCTAAAACAAACTTGATCTGCGTGCCACAATAAGACATACTATACCGAAAAATTTGTTGCTCTATCTCTTATAGTCTCTGAGATCTAGTTGCTCATACGGACGGACAGACGGACAGACGGACATGGCTATATCGTCTCGGCTGTTGACGCTGATCAAGAATATATATACTTTACGGGGTCGGAGATGCTTCCTTCTGCCTGTTACATACATTTTCGGTCGGCACAAAGCCATAACACCCTTCTACCCTTTGGGTAGGCGGGTATAAAAACAGTTAAAGATAGATATCCTATGCCAGTTATTACCAATGTTCTCGATAAACTAGGAAAGGCCACTTAGTTCTCCGCTTTAGATCTGGCTAGTGGCTATCATCAAATCGAAATGACTTCCGAAGACATGGCAAAAACAGTTTTTTCCGCGGAAGGTGGCCATTACGAATTTGCCAGAATGCCCTTCGGGTTAACGAACGCTCCAGCAACATTTCAGCGAGTGATGGATAATGTGTTTAAGGAATTATTTGGCAAATGTTGTTTAATATATTTAGACTATATTATAATTTTCTCATCTTCGCTGCAAAAGCATATGCAAGACCTACATAAGGTTTTTTCCAAACTAAAGTCTACAAACCTCAAGCTGCAAGTTAAAAAATCAGAATTTTTAAATCGAGTAGCTTGGACATGTTATATCAGCTGATGGCATAAAGCCTAACCCAAACAAATTAACAGCAATAAAAAATTTTACACTCCCCAAAACAAGGAAGGAAATTAAATCATTTTTACGATTGCTAGGATACTACAGAAAGTTTATTCGTGATTTCGCAAGGATAACCAAACCCTTAACAGCACAATTGAAAGGAAATAAGACGGTTAAAATTGACCAAAATTTCGTCGATACATTCGAAATATGCAAAACTCTTCTATGTAATGATGCTATCCTACAATATACAGACTTTTCTAAACAATTTATTCTGACTACAGACGCTAGAAATGTAGCATTGGGAGCGGTACTGTCTCAAGGCAATTTAAGAAGCGACAAACTCGCCAGCAGAACTTTTAACGATACCGAGCAGAATTATAGTACAGTAGAGAAAGTAATGCTGGCGATTATTTAAGCAATTAAATATTTTAGACCTTATCTATTTGGTAAAAAATTCAAAATTGTTACGGACCATCGACCCCTGATTTGGCTAATGAATTTTAAAGAACCGGGCAGTAAACTTGTCCGCTGGAGACTTAAACTACTAGTATACGAGTTCGAAATTGTTTATAAACAAGTAAGAAAGCTACAGTCGAGTTTGCTCGACTGTGAGATACCCGCCACCCAATTTTACCATCAAAATATTATATTTATATAATAGTATAAAAATATACTAAAAAAAAATATACTAAAAATACCAAAATAATATATCAAAATTTTCTTTGTTCGAAATTATTAGCTTGGCGGCACTTTAGTTGGTTTATTGAACACCATTATTATGTCGCGGAGTGTCATAGCAACTAGCTAGGCAGCACTACCAGTTGCACGTGGTAACGCCTTATAAAAGTAATATCTTAATAACTTCTGTGTTTTTTATCCGATTGTAACCAAATTCGCGGAGATCATTAAGATGGTGATTAGTATTGTGTGTACCAAAATTGAACGTTCTAGGTTTAAAACGACGCTTGCAATTCGGTTTTATTCGATTTACGAGGGCGGGAGGGGGCGTGGCCAAAATCAAAAACAAACTTGATCTGCGTGCAACAATAAGACATACTGTCGCGAAAAATGTTTTGCTCTATCTCTTATAGTATCTGAGATCTAGGTGTTCATACGGACGGACAGACGGACAGACGGACAGACGGACATGGCTATATCGTCTCGGCTGTTGACGCTGATCAAGAATATATATACTTTATGGGGTCGGAGAAGCTTCCTTCTGCCTATTACATACATTTTCGGTCGGCACAAAGCCATAATACCCTTCTACCCTTTGGGTAGGCGGGTATAAAAAGGTTCACAAAATGTCGTTGAAGATGCGTTAAGCAGAATAAATGTAATTAACTGTAATGACATTGAAACATTGGAAGGCACAGCGGGTTTTACCTTTCATTTAGAACAACCAAACGACAGAGAAACCACTTAATGATTTCAGACTTCAATTGATTCTTGGAGAAGGGCCGAGCTTCGAGTCCTTTATAATAGTCTCTTTTAGAAATAAATTACGACGAACAATCATAAACCCAGAGTTCAACTTAGAAAGCATAGCCAAAATATTAAAAATTCTTCTAAAACCCAACAAAATCTGCGCAGTATATACAACAGACAGAATATTTAATTTAATTCAGAAGGCGTACTCACAATATTTTGCTCACAGTAACATTTATAAACTTAATAATAATTAATTAATTTTAACAGAACTGATAGTCATCGACAACCAAGAAGAAAAAATTCGTACGCAACATGAAAATTCAAATCATAGAGGGGCGGATGAAGTGACACTAAAACTCAAAAGAGAGTTCTATTTCCCAAACATGAATCAAAATGTAAAACAGATAATTCAAAACTGTAATGTATGCAAAACTTTGATATATGACAGAAACCCACCTAAACAAGCCTATAAAAAAACAGAAACCCCGGATGGTTACAATAACAGATAAGTTCTCGAAATTTGCGGCAGCTTATACGATCCCAACCAGGGATAGTATAAATACCACAAGGGCTATTTTGCAATTTATTCAAAATTTTGGCATACCAAAAAAACTCATTTGCGACCAAGGTGCCGAATTTCAATCTAGCCTTTTAAAAAGTTTTTGTTCACAATATAATATAGATTTACACACTACTTCGTTTCAGCAATCTTCAAGCAATGCTCCAGTTGAACGGTTGCATTCCACACTGACCGAAATACATAGAATCATTATAGATCGAAAGTCCAAAGAAAAGCTCGAATGCAATCACGAGGAAATTTTATCAGAAATATTAATCACATATAATAACGCAGTCCATTCTGCTACAAAATTAACTCCATTCGAACTTTTCTCGGGAAGAACCCATCTTTTTAATAAAAATATTATATTTGATAAATATCATGACTATTTGACTAAATTAAATACATTTCGTAAAGACCTATACCCTAAAATTAAGAAACAAGTAGACCAGGCAAAAATAACTAAAATACAAAAACTTAACGAGGATAGACACGAACCACTCCCGGTTACCCCAAATCAAACTATACACAGAAAAGAAAATAGAAGGAATAAATTAACGACAAGATTCACTCAACAAATAGTTCACGCTAACGCAGGCCCAACGTTGCTAACTAAGAAAAAGCAAAAACTTCATAAATCAAAGATAAGAAGGAATATTAATAGAATAGTCAATAAGGGTAGTAACATTACAGATCCGGATTCCACATCAACATCGAACACGACCTAAACGAAATAAGACTTTAAACTGACAACTACAAAAATAAAAACAAATGAAATTAAATTATTAAAAACAAAAAAAGAGTCATTAACACAAAAATATATATATTATATAACATATTTTGTTTAAATAAACTTGTTAATATAAATAATATTAGTATAAATGTAACCTTAAAAAATTTTGAAAAGTTTACGTTAAAAACAAAAAAAGGTATAATGAATATAAGATAAAAAATAAAAAAATATATTTATAAAAAAAAAAAAAAAAAAATAGTTAAGAAATTACTAAGTTTAAGATTCAGATTTATCTAAAAGCAAAAATAAAAAATTTTTTCTAGAAACATTAAAGATTCCAAAATATCACTATACTAAATACCGAAAAACTGTACCGATTGTTAGAAGTAAGATAAAATTCAGGAATGTAATTTCCCTTAAAATACCAATATTCAAGCAAAAAGAAATTGTATTTATTAAAATTATTAATATTAAGATTATTTCATTATCTGTAAACAAATTACCTATGTCATTACTTATAAGTCTATCAAAGAAAATCTTCAACTGAACAAACAAAAATAAACAAATCAGAAAAGCTATAATTCAAACCTATTCGAAGACATAAACAAAATTAAGCCAAACAAAATGCATACCAAAATAAACTACAATAAATGTCAACTAGAAACTAAGTCTATCAGCGACAAGATATTAACAGTCCAAGTATTTTAGAAGTCAAAAATTTAAAGTTCATCATGCCACAAATACCCTATACCTGGACAAGCAAGCACAATCTGCAGCATTAAAAAATCAAACTATGTTCAGATTATCGTCGCCAGTGTACTAAGGCTTATACCTACAGGAGGAGTTACCATAACAGCGACAACCTTGTGTTTCATCTCGAACTCATCTCTACTCTGTGCATATCAACGAACGGGATCATAAGCACCGACGAATAACAATAGTGACATACATAAATATCTATAAAGAGCTTTCGTCTCTACTCCGTGAGCATCACCTAACGGGATAAAAAGCTCTAGTGTGTAACCATAGAAGCATAAATAACTATTTTCAATAAAGCTTTATTATTCCGAGTTGAACCACCTACTTAAACAGTCGATCGTTTTAATTACCCGCATAAAAAAAATTAACTATACATTTAAATATAATATATAGATACACATCGTTACCTCCCACCGTCTCGACCTAACGCAATTTGGTAACTCGCTCGCTTCGCTCGCTCACCTCTTTGATAAGTTTTAGTATATTTTAAAATTATGCCCAGAGGAGGAGGAGCAGAAAACTTTTATATACATATAATAGAGAGATTATCTTTTTATATTTTTTTTATAATTAAATTTTAATTTTAATTACTTTTGTTTCAATTGTAAAGTTAATCTGATCCGCTGCCATTAGCTGAATTAAGTAAATAAATATGTAAGGTCAAATCAAGTGCAGCTGTACTTGGTTAGTTGCTATGTCACTCAATGACTTAATGATGGTGTTCAATAAACTTAATAAAGTGCCGCCAAGCCAATAATTGCAAACAAAGAAAATTTCTGTATGTTTTTTTTTTAATATTTTTAGTATATTTTTTTAGTATATTTTTCAGTACATTTTTGAAAAATATAATTTTGAGTTGTAAAATTGGGTGGCGGTATCTTACAGTCGAGCAAACTCGACAGAAGCTTTCTTACTTGTTTTTGTTTCATGGTGGGCAAAGTACGTACCGTACGTACCAATATCGTTGCAGTATTCGTTTCCGTTGCGGCAGCAGTGGTTAATGATGTCTACGTTTAGGATGTCGTAGGCAAGGTCAGTTCACTTTAACTCTTCGTTGGTTTTGATGGTGAGCAAGAACGCGCCCTGTCGTGCGGTCTGATTGTCTGTGGCCGATTTTTTTAGTCTTGTTAGTTTGAATTCCATTGTAGGTAGCAGCCTCAGATATGGGCTCTGGTGGATGAGTAATCAACTTGGGTGTTTATTGCTGCTTTTTCCTAATATTTCATTGATTGTTTCTATTTTCCCATTATGGATTCATTCCTTATGTACCAATCTGTATTTGTGACTATTCTAAGTATTTTAGATTGTCTTCTCTCTATTAGTTTTAAATGGGATTTACTAGATGTGCCCCACATTTCTATATACCATACCGTCTGTAAAACATGGATTTAAAAAGAAAAAGTGAAAGTTCTGGAGTGGCCACCATACTCCCCAGGCCTTAATATAATAGAAAACCTATGGGGATGGTTGGCTAGGAAGGTGTACGAGGGTGGCAAACAATATTCCACTAAAGAAGAATTGATCACTGGGATAAAACTCGCCTGGTCAATGATTTCCTTGGACTACCTATAAAAACTTTATGGCTCACTTCCCAATCGATTGTGTGAAGTCCTTGTTACGTGACGACACATTATTAATTAACTTCTAAAATATTCAAACTACTATGTACAATTTTGAAGTTTAATTTTTTTTTGGAAATTAATTGAGCATACTCATATTATCTTAGGGGGCGCTATCCTGATGACCCAATTTTAATTTACTCATTTGTGAACTGATTTTCTTTATTATTTATATAAAAATCTATTCAAAATCAATTGCACTACATTTTAACTTTTCATTTAAAAAATTATTGAAATTATCAGACAAAAAAATTTGCAAAGCTTTGTCTTAAGCAGTTTGCAAAATATTCCACAACAAAGAAGCACTTATAGGGGGGCGCTAACCTGATGACGCGCAGTGTATATAGAGGTCTTATTATTGTTTCATAAATTAACATTTTGTTATACAAACCTAGGTTTGAGTGTTTTGCTATAAGCCATTTCAATTGTGGAACTTTGTTTCTTGTTTCATTGCGCTTGTTGATTGTATTCAGCTTTCAGGTAAATTTTGAGTTGATCGTTAGTCCCAGAAATTTCTCGTGAGGATGTGTTGATAAATGGTATTCTTTTATCTTAATTGGAGGCCGTCAGCCATCAGAGGAAGCAAGGGGATCAACATGTAATCCCAGTATTGGCTGGGGCACGTGCCATCCTTGCTCCTACTGTCGGAAGTGCGACTATACTCTCCACGCGAGGGCGGCTGGAAGCAGACCCTTAGCACGGTCATGTCTCTGCTAGAGGGGCTGACTAATTGTAGTCGGGCGAAGATCGTGAATCTATAAATCACCCCAATCCAAGGTGGAACAGCATGCGCTGATGGATGCATGGCCGGGGGGTAGCCCGATCTCTAGTATGCGGACTCTGGATACCTGTCGTCCTCCACTTTCATTTAGACTTTCCACGGTAAGCGGGCTATGCCGTGGATGACCTTCCCTTCCCGCCTACTCGTGGGATCTTTAATCATGGATCATAATTTAAAAACAGAAAGGTCTGATACGGCTTTAAAAGTATCATCTCTGGGCGATGCCTTCACGGCTGACCCCTACACCAGCACTGCAGCCAGTGGGCTGCTGGCTTCCACCCCCAATACTAAGGGTCTCGACTCTAGTATTCTAGGGGACCCGGATAGGCCACGAACTCCCTTGGACACAGGGTTCGCTAGTGCTGAACTTTCGTCCAGTAGCGGTTCAGTCCGTTAGCAACCCGTCGAGGTATTGTCCTCGGACGAGGAAGCTAACTGCGACCGAATCAGCTTTGCTGACGACGCTTCCGTGGCCTCTCAGAGGTCAGGCCTTACGGAAGCAGGCTCCCAGATCCAGTTTCTGTGGCTAAGGACGCCTTTGTTAAACTGAAGGGCCGCGAGAAGAAGCTTTTTAAAGCTGCACTCGCAAAGGGTTCTAACAGAGAGGAGTCTTTAGCTATCGCCACTGCGCCCCCCGTTAACACCAAGGCTAAACGGACGCGCGCTCACGCGTCGAGCCCACTAGCTCTTCAAAGAGGCCCAAAAAGACTCATAAGGAGTCCACGAAACCACTCTTCAGCCAAGTGGTTAGCAGCGTGAAAGTGGGCATCACTTCGGCTGATTCACCAAACCCCTCTCAGCGGAGCAGTTGGCTACGTTGATATCCAGGATCCTAAAGGCGGTGCTGTTGCTCTCCACACCAGATGTTAGTTCAGGTTTCGAGAGCTGTATACCCCGAAATGAGTGGCTGCTTCTGGTGTGCGAGGATAGCAGCACTGCCAATTGGGTCAGGGGAGCTGTTGGACACATCAGGTCCATCAGCGCCCTTGACGTCAAATTGCTGGAGGAAACGGAATTTCCCAAGGCTCACCTCATTAGAGGTTACTTTCCCAGTAGTTCTGAGTTTACATTGGGCTCCAGAATGCCAGCAGCTTCACCATGAAGCTGTGGCGGGTGGTGCAGCACAGCAATGTTGGTTGACGAGGAGTCGTACAGGGCTCTGACGGAGTGCCAAGGGAGGGTGTAATTCTGCTTTGGCAGGGTCAAATTGATCCTTAAGAAGTCAGCTCCCAAAGCCTCCTCCGCCACCCCTGCTCCATCCTCATCCTCACCCGCTCCCTCTCTTGTCAGTGCCCCTCCGGCAACGGCGCCAGTGGTTCCCTCAGAGATGTCACCATTGGCTGACCCTGTGGCCTCCACGAGCGCTGCGGCCGGATCGGTACCTAAGGTTCCTTCCCCCACCCCAACGGCCATCGTGGTCCCGGCCCCGAAGGACCCAACTAGACGTGTGACATGTGGTCACCGTCCGACAACCGTCAGAGGTGCCTCGGTCAGGCCCACTGTCAGCACCTCAGTCCGCAACCCACCTGCAAGGGCACCTCCCGTGAGCGGGGTCGCAAGGCGACCTCCTCCGAGTGGCTCGTCCCGACCGCCTAAGGGCATTCGTGGGGGGGCAAGGCAAGTGGCCTTGTCTCGACCGCCATGAGGAGGGAAAATAAGCAAACTTAAAGTGCTCCAGGCGAACCTGCACCACGCTAGAGGAGTGCCACACTGTGCAGGGTCGTCTGTGAAGATCAAATCAACCTGGCTCTTGTCCAAGAACC
Organism: Drosophila pruinosa; assembly: GCA_018150935.1. Lineage (NCBI taxonomy): Eukaryota > Metazoa > Arthropoda > Insecta > Diptera > Drosophilidae > Drosophila > Drosophila pruinosa. Next base: position 7,246,754 of record JAECWR010000255.1, on the reverse strand, counting down.
ATGCTTGACAGGTGGCCAAATACGTGGACTATCATGTGGATCATGTAAGTTGTTATATGTCCGTATTGGAGGTGCCCCGCGCACTGCAATACTTTTGGATAACAGTGTCAGACATTTCCCATTAAGTAACTTCATTCACAGAGACCTGGTAGCAGCGGCTATTGAGGTAGCCACTGCAGGCGGTGTCCGGGAAGTTGTGATCGCCTTCGCATACTTCCCGGGCGATGTGAATGATGAACCCCCAGCAGAGGTCCACCGGCTGGTGGAATTCGTGATCGGCTGTGATGCCAATGCACATCACACGATCTGGGGGAGCAGCGACATCAACAAACGTGGTGAGTCACTCTTAGACTACTTATTGTGTTGTCAATTAGATGTAGCTAACATAGGGTGCAAACCCACTTTTATTAATCCTATTAGAGAACAGGTTTTAGATCTCACCCTAATCATCAAATCGTTAGCGAGTTCGCTTGTAAACTGGTGGGTTACCAATGAAGCCACTTTGTCAGTAATCATCAGCACATCAGGCCTTCCTGGCCAAGTCGAAATTCGCCAAAACTCCTTCTGTCCCAAAAAGACAAATTGGGAGCTCTTATAAAGCCTCTGTAGCTTTCAAAGCAGACCTATTGGTCAGCAATCCTAACTCTATCAGTGAGATAGAACTCGCTGCCAATCTGCTCCAGCTACCAGCTACAACAAAAGCATTAGATGACCGAAACGCGATACATGGCGTAGCTACTGTGGTAGCCTAGAATCGTTGCCAGAGGCAGCGAAGCTCCATAAAAAATTGGCTAAAGGGTCGTCTAATGGAATAGGGCTTCTTAGCAGATGGCTCTTTCACTCAAGATCGCAGGGAAACACTTGAGCTTCTACTACAAGTCCACTTCTCGGGTTCTGTGGCGAATCCAGATCTCTCCAGTCGCGATGACGCCATTTTGTCACCGGAGCAGATGGCTCTTTCACTCAAGATCGCAGGGAAACACTTGAGCTTCTACTACAAGTCCACTTCTCGGGTTCTGTGGCGAATCCAGATCTCTCCAGTCGCGATGACGCCATTTTGTCACCGGAGCTCAGCTTATCAGTTCAGCTTATCTAGATCCATCTTCGACTCCGAAAAGGTCAAATGGGCTGTAGATTCTTTCGATCCTACGCAGTTTGTGTACATAGCCGGTAGACCGACGGAATTCGCTCTGCACAGGTTACTGGGGTGAGCCTTCGTATTCAGGAACATTGCTTAATGCACTTTTCTGGATATTAAAGGTGTTTTTGATAAAACCGGCTACGGGTCCACTTCTACTGCTCTAGAGCGCAGACGAATTGCCCATCCCTTGATCCGGTGGATTAAAGCTATGCTCAAGCACCGGATAATCACTTCCACCCTAGACTCCATGACTGCATGCATTAATGCAGTCAAAGGCTGTCCCCAGGGAGGGGTTTTATCCCCCCTACTCTGGTCCCTAGTAGTTGACGAACTACTAATCTTACTCTAAGAGCAGGGTGTTGAAGCGATCGGCTAAGCTGACAACCTGGCTCTAATGGTGACCGGGAACTATGCCAGCACCGTGACAGAGTTGATGCAATCAGCTCTGAACACGGTAAGTAGATGGTGCGCAGATGTTGGTCTTAGCATCAATCCACAAAAAGCTATTATAGTTCCCTTCACTAGGCGCTATTTCGTTGACATTGGTCAACTTTATATCAGCTACTCCCCTGTGGGGCTATCCAACGAAGTCAAATATATAGGGGTAACCCTCGATAAAAGACTAAATTGGAACTCCCACGTCAGCAATACCCTCACAAAGGCGACCCATGCCATGTGGGCCTGCAGGAGATTCTTTGGTAGAATCTGGGGTCTTAAATCCTGCACCATCCGGTGGCTTTTTGCCATGATGGTCAGACCGATCGCCACCTATGCTGCTATTGTGTGGTGGCCAAAGGTTACGCAGGTCACTGCCATCAGCAAATGCAATAAATTGCACAGGCTGCTGTGCCTCTCACTAACAGGCGCACGGGGACGCGGCAAGCCAAGGAGCTTATCAATCCCGTGGTCGACCGAAACACCAGCTTACTTTCCAGGAGGGATCTTCACCTTCTCGTTGGCTTTCTTAGTGGCCATCATACGGTGAACTACCACCTCACCAAAATGCGTCTGGCTTCTGATGGTGAGTGCAGACTCTGCAAAGAGGACGATGAGACAACCAGACACATTCTGTGCGATTGTCCAGCCTTGGTATGGACTGAAAGAAACATCTGCACATGGATACCGCAGGTGCTGAGCATATTGTGCGTTCTTCGACGAAGGATCTTCATTAGGGAAGTTAGAGCAGCTTTTGTCTAGCTAGGGAGAGCCTATAGGCACAAAAGACCTCCATGGTCGCAGTGCCTCGCACCTTCTCTGTTGGGAGACTTTCACTAATAATATTAATAATAATAATAATCTTAATTGGATATTTCTGCTGTTTTCGTTTTGTGTATATTAGATATTGTTTGTCTTTAGTTGACTTTTGTCTTTATTTATTTCAATTCCCCATTTTTCAAACCAGGTTACTGTTTTTGTCTTTCGCTTATGCTCGAAGACATGAGTACAATGTCGTCTGTGAAGTTTGCGATCTTGGATCCAGGTGTGCTTGGTATTGGTATGTCCGATGTGTATATTAGACAGAGTATTGGCCTAAACACGATGCCTTGGGGAACTCCTGCTTACACTGTCCCTTGTGCCAAACTTTGTCAAAAGATTTTGCAATGTCCAAATACTCAGCATTTTTTGCAAAATCGTCCGTGATTTTATTAGTGACTCTATGTATTTGTTGGACAATTCAATGTTGCTTCCGAAAGTCCAATGATTTTGTCTTTAATAGAAGCAGGGTTTTATTAAGGTATGCTATTTCCGAGTCTACACACCAGTGCACTGGTTGGCATGAGTGTTTTGACAAAATAAACGCTGCACATTTGTCAGTGAAACTTTTAAACGGCTTGATATGGTAGTATTGATTATTTTTAATTTTTTGTGTCTAAGTAATATAAACTTAAAAATTAACAAACGAAACTTTTTTCATTGAAACTTAAAAAGATATAAACAACTTAATAAATGATGAATATGATGATTTTTTGTTTCGGCATAAGTATTTTGACAAGCCATTAATACCATAAAAAATAAGTTTAAATGAAGCTGGATTAGCTCCTTATTAAAACAAGGCATCAATAACTTTTTGGCATCAATAACTTTGGCATCAATAACTTTTTGGAGACGGTCCTTTTCTGAATCCACCAAATTGTGAAGGATCTCTGGAGTTATCTCTTTTCAATGGGAAGTGAGCTCAGAAATCGTCTCCTCTCGAGTTTTATGTAACGAAACTGTTCGTTTTCGTTTTAAAAGAGACCAGATGTTCTCAATAATATTTAAATCTGGACTTTGAGGTGACCAGTTCAAGACGGTAACGCCAACATCCTTTAGAAAATGGGTTATCATTCTGGCTTTGTGGCATGGAGCATTATCTTGCTGCAGGATAAATGATTCCCCGATCAGCCTATCTCCAGAAGGAAATGCATATTCGTTTAGGGTCGTCAAATATTGCCCTTGGTTCATCGAGCCGGAGATAGGGACCAAGTCACCCAGCCCATTGTAGGCAACACATCCCCACATCATGACAGAGCCTCCACCATGGCTCACTTTCTGAAAAACGGGCCGCCTTTTTTGCCTTTGCTGAGTTGGCAATCCCACAAAAATTTTTTGTTTTGACGAGTTATACTGAAAAGAGCTTTCATCCGTCCATAAAACACTTCTCCAGAACGACTTCGGCTTCTCTAGATGTTTCTTTGCAAATTTCATCCTTTTAAGCTTATTAATTTTTGAAATATACGGCACATCCTTAGCAATATATGTCTTCATGTCCTGTTCCTTTAAACTGATTGCCTTACGTTCACTTTTCGGAAGGCTGGCGGTCAGATCAGCGACCGTTGTTTTGCGCTAAGGACCTGTTCTTTTTAGGTTTTTTGAGTCATTATGTTTTTTATACTTATTAATTTGATAATACACAGTTTGACGCGACACATTAAACTCATTCGCAATGTTTTTTACTTTAATTCCAAGGTTAAACTGTGCTACCATTGATGTTCTAATAAATATATCTAACTCAGCCTTTTTACCCATGGCTATCAATTAATTTTTTATTTTTTATTAATGTTTAATATCCAAAAAAATTAAATTTAAACAATTGTTGATTAACACGTGCTCGAAAGCAGAATACCTTTTACTAAATGAGTTTGTCAAAATACTTGTGCCAAACAAAAATTAGTTGTCTGCGTGCATTCTTATCAGTAGAAAGAGAATGCAATGGGTAAACAGTATAAAAATTGGCATTCTGTGTGCTAAATATTCATTCTTTGCTTTGCTCATCATCTTCGCACCGTTAGTTAACGGTATCAAGCGCAAGCTAGGTTTAAAAGAAACAGACAATTTTGTCAAAATACTCATGCCGACCAGTGTACGTGCATTTACCAACACATTCATGCTTATGAAATATTCTAAAAATCAAAACAGCTAAAATTTGAAACGCTGGGCAATGCTTGCGCCTTTGAATATATTGGTGAATACACATATAAGGCAAAATGCAAATGTGTTGAGCTGTAGGCAAATTCTGTGTATTCGATTGCTTTAATTTTGATATTTTCGAGTCTCATTAGGATATTTGGGCGACTTCTTTGCAACTCACAGCAATTGTTTTTGTTATTTTCGTTTCTTGTCGGCTGCCGAGCGCAATTGTCGTATGCTTCGTGTTGCCTCCCTCCCCTTGCCAATGTTCTTTTCAACATCGTTTGACTGATGTGATTGTCTTTTTGACATGACTTCGTTTGTGCTGCTGCTGATGGTGCTGCACTTGTTGAGTGGTTGTTGTTTTATTTCGGTGCCTTGCGCCGATTACACCTGTCTTTGAATATTTTGACATAACTTGAAATTATTAGCAAATAATTAGTATGAACATATTATATTTAAATTTTAGCATATTTTATTCCGAGTTATTACATATGAACATATATAAACATGTACATATATAAACTCGCAATAAAATATGCTGAAATTTAATTATAATACGTCTATACTAATTAATTGATAATAATAATACAATATTCAAACAAGATCGACAGGTGCAGTCGGCACACGCCAGCAAAAGTAAAAAATCAAATCAACAAAATCACTACCAGCAGCAGAACACAATACGTCACAATATTGCAATTGCATTTTGCATAAGCATATGTGTATTCACTAACATATTCAATGACGCAGCAGCAGTACAAGCCAATCAGCAAACGTTTAGACGTTCGAATGCAACCGCTAACGGACTAAACGCAACCGAATTTTCTGGCACATTTTTGCTCGAGCCAACATGCAACTAAAATGTGGGACAATCTCTGACTATACCGAAACGAGTGTGTGCGTTTACGCTTGTATGAAGTGGTATATCTACGTATTGTATGGTTAGTGGTATAAAGCTAGGGTCAGGATAGGGGATTCAATCCGCACAGTCCTTGCGGTCTAGTGTGCGTGTCCAAAATGTGGCAACAAATAAGCGTTTCTTGGTCATAAAATCTGACCTGTTGCAGATCTCTAAGCCAAGAATTTTTTCACCAGATTCGACTGCTAGAAGCCCGCTTTGGAGCTTAATTTCTTAATTTATATATGCAATGATCTTGGAAGTTGAAAATTGAATCCATCGCTGAAATTGGACTGGTGCAAATAGGTCCTCTCAAGAAGAGACAAACTAGTCCTTAGAGACTTCTGCCAATTACCTTATATCCAATTACCTAATCTGCTGTAAAGATCTATAGATATCTATTGAATAAAGTATAAAGTTTTCGTTCTGGATTCTAATATGACAAACACGTCATCTTGGCTTTGCTGCAACTAATTTAAAATCTATTTCGTTCAACGCACCGCTCATCCCGAAGTCTTATATATATATTATCAAGAAAAAAGCTACTGTCGAGCTTGCTCGACTTTAACCAGTCAACCATTTATACTGGATGAAACCAAAATTAAAAGCGACCTTCGAAATTCTATATTTTTTGAATATATAGTAGAAAATTTACTAAAAAGAATACTAAATATACCAAAGAAAAACAAGTTGGAACGGCTACAGTCAAGCTTTGACTGTACGAGGTCATGGATTTTTAGTGTACATGCGCAGCGTTTAATAACGTTATAAAATTATAATAATTAGTGGGTAAAACAAGTAAGAAACCTACTGTCGAGTTTGCTAGACTGTAAGACACCAGTCACTCAATTTTATTGAATGGAATAATAAATAAGAGCGACCATCGAAATGTTATATTTTACAAAAATATACTGAAAATATACTAAAAAATACCAAAAATATACCAAAATAATATTGTAGCGTACACAATCATAATTACACAATCATGACATACTGACACATTGTAGCACTCTGCTGCAATCCATTCACAAATAAACATGCGGAAGTGTAAGCGTAATACGAGCACCCATTTGGGGGCTAACGTACTTAACTGCATGGTCAGCGTATTCACGCTGTCCAAACGCTGATCGCTTCCAAACACTATACATTATTGACATACATTTTTATATAGAAATAAGATATGCATATAAGCGTCGCTGCGCTGCAAGCTACGCTGGCAGCGCTGCTATTTCAACTTAGACTATAAAAACTTTGTATGTTAGAACTTAAGGGAGCATTATCATCGAGACAACTACTGTACTGACTACCAATAGAGCGGGACCTTCCCTGCTCCAGTAATATAAATAAAAAAACAAAGAAAATAAATATCTTCGTTGTTATTTGTCTACATGGCGACCGTGACGTAAAGTCCAGGAGGACTTAGGACAAATGGATATGAGCAACGAAACCAATAAAGACACGATCCGAAAAGACCTGGAGGAAGCGCTTAAAGAAATCCCGGAGGCCGACTGGATCTACATAGAGGAAATTATAAAGGAATTCAGTGGAGAACAAGAACGAGAAAATCTGAAGGAAAACTGAGCATACTGAGTGAGTTGAAGATTAATTGACTTGGCATGGGCAAGAAGCGCGGTGGTATCAAAACCGAAATCAATAAGAGAATTGCGCAACTAAGGTGGCTATTGTACGCACAAAGTACACCACCAGCATGGTCAACAGCGCAGAAAATGCACGCTGAACTCGACCACTTAAGAGACCTAATCGAAAAACGAATGCCCACACAATCAATTACTTCATCAACTCAACAAATACCAACAATTAAAGCTAACAAAACTTTACCGCCACAAAAAGTAAGCCTGCCGAAGCAAATACATACATGCCCACCAGACTGTGAAGGAGTCTGGAGCCCGTTCTGCGAAGGAACGTGTTATCTGCTAAAGGACAACGAGGGAGTGTCAGTGTGCTAGCACCGGCACCCCAACATAAGACGAGAAGCCTGTGTCCAGCACCGGCCCCGCCATGCGTTCCAAGCTGGCCAATTAAGATTAATACCACACACACACAAAAATTTAAACACATAAGAACACTTAAATTATTAAGCACAAAAATTGATTTATTATGTATAATTGAGCGGAATCTTTTCTGCCTGATTAGTAGTGTGGCCTGTAAAGCCACACGCCCATTAGGCAGGAAATTGTAAGCCGCAAGGCATCAGGCACTTATGTCCACCTACGGGTGTATTAGGCAATGCATATCATATGCATTTGTTCTCTCCAAAATTGAAAAATAATGAATAATAATAAATAAAAAACATATATATATATATTTTCTTTTTCTTTTAAATACCAGTCGCAAATTCGAACTGGATAACGTCCTAAGAATAAATTTAACTTGGCTCAAAATGGGTCTAATAGATACCAAGACCGTTGACTCAACGGCAAACGTAATAAATAAAATAGAAATCAAGTCCGATGATCTAGAATTGATTACAATTTTATTGATAATAATAGCAGTTATGTTAGGCCTCAGTATGGCAATTAAAATTTATCAGTTGCACAATAAGTGCATTAAGAAAAAATACATGAGTAGGGCAAATGATTTAGACAATATACATATAAAAAAAAAGAGATGAAAATAAAATAATTAGAAGAACAATTAAAACAGCAACATTAATAGCAACTTTTATTTTTCTTGCTAAGCCCACGGGCATACCGACTAACCAATGAAATGGTCGGAAATAGTCACGCAAGTAAAAAGTCTTAGAGAAGAATTCAAGAAGTCATTTAAATGCTTGAGTAAGACCGCGACCATATCAGCGCAAACAAAACTCAAGCACATTAGAATATTGATTGGAACGTATAACGAAGTTCGTCAATTATTTTGGCAAAATCGTATACATCTAGATTCAGTCCAAAACACACAAGTTAAGGACGTATTGGGACAACTGAGAGACGATTTAATATATATCTCAGATAGGCACACACTATACGTGTATTGTCCCACCAAACTGAGCGAAGACGCTAAGTTTGATGATACAATATTATTGAATGACGATAGCCCAGCGACAGCTGAAGAAGAAGAAGAAACATAAAAAAACCTGATAGACAATCAATCCGTTCTGCTAAGAAGCACAAACATGGCTACTGAAACCGAAAAAGCTCGCGATTATGTGAGAGAAATTTCGTCCACTATACCGGAATTTGACGGAAAAATAGCCAACTTAACAAAATTCCTCACAGCCTTGAGATTAACAAATCTCACAAAAGGTGACCAAGAGACCCTCGCTATAGAGGTAATAAAAACAAAAATTAGCGGACCATTGGCAAGTAGAGTAGAATCACTGACAACAATAAATGACATCAGTGACCTAATAAAGGCTAGCGTAAAAGGCGAATCGCCAAACGTAATAAAAGCCAAATTGCATAGTACGAAACAAATAGGAAAAACAGCCTCACAATATACCACTGAAATTGAGAATTTACGCAGATCCTTAGAAGCAGCTTATATAGCTGATCATTTGGACGCTGCTCACGCAGAAAAATACGCCACGCAAGAAGCTATAGCTGCGTTGGTAGAAAACTGCGAACACGAAAGACTTAAAACTATACTAGAGGCAGGGAACTTCAGCACCATGGATGATGCCATTGGGAAGTACATTGAAAGTTCCACAAAAATAACCGGTAATCCAAATACCGTGTTTCATTATAGTAGTCCTGGCCAGAATAGAGGCCATAGAGGTCAGAATTTTCGCGGGAACAGAGGAAACTATAACAATCGTGGAAATTTTAATAATGGCCGTGGCGGATATAATACCTATGATAACAATAGCAATTCCCGTAGACCGCATTATAATAATCGCGGAAATAACCAACGAGGTTACAATAATCAGGGTTATTACAATCAGGCTCCCTACGGAAGGAATAATAACAGAAGCAACAATAATAATAATGTGAGGATGGCTCAAAATGGTTCGGAAAACCAACAGCCACCTTTAAGTACACAAAATTAGACAAGGCAAAAGTACATGTCATCAATTTCAGTCTTAATAGATTCGTTTCACAAACAAATATAAAAACTGGGAAAAATTTAACGCTATTATTAGATACAGGAGCAGATATTTCTCTTCTAAAAGAAGATTCCGATGTCTATGACGACATAGAAAAAAATAATGTTATTAACATTCAAGGTATAGGTGAAGGAGTAATAAACTCCAAAGGTTTAGCATCAGTTGAGCTTCAAACAGGAAAATATATAATTCCACATAGTTTTCACTTGGTTGATCCAAGTTTTGCAATTCATTGCGATGGAATTATAGGCCTTGACTTCATAAAGAAATTTAATTGTCAACTTAATTATACTCAAAATGAAGACAAATTAATCCTCAGGCCAAACAATCTCAATTTTCCTTTTCACATTCCTATAACAAATAGTGCTGGCAATAACTCCATATATTTACCAGCAAGATCTCAAGTTGTAAGGCGTGTAAATCTAATATCGTCCGATAAAAATATTTTGATTCCGAATCAGGAAATCCAACCTGGCATTTATGTTGCCAACACAGTAGCAACTGCTGAAAATACTTTTGTCCGTGTGTTAAATACAACAAACTCCGAGGTGATATTAAATGTCACTAATCTCAAGTATGAATCGCTTGAAAATTATGACTTAGTTCAAACTTCCCCAGAACTAAGAGAACAAACAGTTTTAAAACAACTAACAAAAAATTTTCCACCACAATTTAAGCCACAATTAACTAAATTGTGCAAACAATATAGCGATATATTCGGTCTTGAATCCGAATCAATAAGTACAAACAACTTTTATAAGCAAAAACTGAGACTGAAAGATGACGAGCCTGCCTATATAAAAAACTACCGTAGCCCACATAGTCAAACAGAGGAAATACAAAAACAAGTAGATAAGTTGATTAAGGATGGCATTGTTGAACCATCTGTGTCTGAATACAACAGCCCACTTCTATTAGTTCCAAAGAAATCAATAGAAGGCACAGAACAAAGAAAATGGCGTTTAGTAATTGATTACCGCCAAATTAATAAAAAACTACTTTCTGATAAATTTCCCCTTCCAAGAATAGATGATATTCTTGACCAACTGGGTAGAGCTAAATACTTTTCGTGTCTTGACTTAATGTCAGGATTTCACCAAATAGAACTTGATGAAAAATCAAGAGATATAACTTCCTTTTCTACGAATACTGGTTCGTATCGTTTTACACGACTACCTTTCGGTTTAAAAATTGCACCAAATTCCTTTCAGAGAATGATGACAATAGCATTCTCAGGTCTTGAACCTTCTCAAACATTCTTGTATATGGATGACTTAATAGTAATTGGTTGTTCTGAAAAGCATATGCTCAAAAACTTAACAAATGTTTTTGAATTATGTAGGAAGAATAACTTGAAACTACATCCACAAAAATGTTTATTTTTCATGCATGAAGTGACTTTCCTAGGACATAAATGCACAGATAAAGGAATATTACCAGATGACAAAAAATATGATGTCATTATTAATTATCCCGTACCCCATGATGCGGATAGCGCCGAATATTCTAGGCACATAACAAGATTATGTAAAAAGAATGTCCCGTTTGAATGGACAAATGTCAAAAAACATTCAACTACCTAAAGAAAAAGCTCATTCAACCAACACTACTACAGTACCCAGACTTCAGCAAAGAATTTTGCATAATAACAGATGCAAGCAAACAAGCTTGTGGAGCGGTTTTAACTCAAAACCATAATGGAATTGAACTCCCAATAGCTTATGCATCCCGTTCGTTTACTAAAGGTGAAAGTAACAAAAGCACCACTGAACAAGAATTAACAGCAATTTACTGGGCAATAACACATTTTCGACCATATATATATGGCAAACACTTTATAGTGAAAACAGACCACAGACCATTAACGTTTTTATTCTCAATGACCAATCCAAGTTCAAAACTTACTCGTATGCGGTTAGAGTTAGAAGAGTACGATTTCACGGTAGAGTACTTAAAGGGAATAGATAACTTCGTGGCAGACGCATTGTCACGCATAACAATAAAAGAATTAAGGGAATTACAGAATCAAGTCCTGAAAGTTACTACCAGGCAACAAAGTAGACAGAAACAATCCTGGCCAGGAGATGAATTAAAATAAAAAGAACCTATGCTTAGGCAAGGTCTTAGTGAAGCTTCAAAGAATCCCAACGTATTCGAAGTCATTAAAAATGACGACGTACGAAAAGTAGTAACCTTGCAAATAAAAGGAAATATGTGTTTCTTTAAACACGGAAATAAAATTATTGCAAGAATAGATGTTTCTGATTTGTACACTAATGGAATTCTAGACTTAGGTCAGTTCTTCCAAAGGCTTGAAATGCAGGCCGGTATACAGCAGATTCACCTAGTTAAATTGGCACGGCATGAAAAAATCTTTGAATATATTTCAATAGATGATTTCAAAAATATGGGAAATATTATATTAAAATCATTACGAGTAGCGCTACTCAAGCCAGTGACCACAATAAATAATTTAAAAGAAATAGAAGCTATATTGTCTACATATCATGATAACCCAATAACAAGAGGACATACTGGCATAACAAGAACGTTAGCCAAAATTAAAAGACACTACTATTGGAAAGACATGTCAAAACAAATAAAAGAATACGTACGTAGATGTCATAAATGTCAAATTTCGAAAACGACAATACATACAAAAACTTCTTTAACCATTACAGAGACACCTGTAAATGCTTTCGATAAGGTAATAGTGGATACAATAGGTCCATTACCAAGATCAGAAAATGGTAACGAGTATGCTATAACATTAATATGTGATCTCACAAAATATCTTGTCGCTATACCAGTACCTAATAAAAATGCAAATACAGTAGCAAAGGCAATATTCGAATCCTTTATTCTAAAGTTTGGTCCAATGAAGACGTTCATTTCGGACATGGGAACTGAATACAAGAATTCTGTTATCAAGGACATATGCAAATACCTGAACATTCGAAATATTACATCGACTGCACATCATCATCAGACAGTTGGAACAGTAGAAAGAAGTCATAGGAGCTTTAATGAATATATACGATCCTACATATCAGTAGATAAAACTGATTGGGACGTATGGCTTCAATATTTTGCATACTGTTTCAATACAACACCTTCTATGGCACATGACTATTGTCCATATGAACTAGTGTTCGGCAAACAAAGTAATTTGCCAACAGATTTTAATAAAAGTAATACCATTAACCCACTTTATAACGTGGATGATTATGCTAAAGAGTCTAAGTTTAGGTTAGAAATGGCATACAAAAGAGCCAGAATAATGATAGAAAAACATAAGGCCAATAATAAGAAATATTATGATAGGAAGCAAGCATATTTTGCTATTAATATAGGAGATCAGGTTTTATTGAGAAATGAAACTGGACATAAGTTAGAAACCCAATATTTAGGACCGTATACGGTGATAGATATAGAAAAAGATAATATAACAATTAAGTCAAAGAAAGATAAGGCACAAATAGTGCACAAAGATAGGCTAAAAAGTTAAAGAATTTAAGAAAATATATATATAAAGAAAAAGTAATAATACTAAACAAAGCGCATAATAATAATAATAACTAAAACAAAAAAAAAAATACATTTAAAAAAAAAAAATTAAAAAAATATTAAAATTAAATTAAAATAACTCCATTAAATTACGTTATTTTTCAAAAGGAGGAAGATGTAGCGTACACAATCATAATTACACAATCATGACATACTGACACATTGTAGCACTCTGCTGCAATCCATTCACAAATAAACATGCGGAAGTGTAAGCGTAATACGAGCACCCATTTGGGGGCTAACGTACTTAACTGCATGGTCAGCGTATTCACGCTGTCCAAACGCTGATCGCTTCCAAACACTATACATTATTGACATACATTTTTATATAGAAATAAGATATGCATATAAGCGTCGCTGCGCTGCAAGCTACGCTGGCAGCGCTGCTATTTCAACTTAGACTATAAAAACTTTGTATGTTAGAACTTAAGGGAGCATTATCATCGAGACAACTACTGTACTGACTACCAATAGAGCGGGACCTTCCCTGCTCCAGTAATATAAATAAAAAAACAAAGAAAATAAATATCTTCGTTGTTATTTGTCTACAATATACCCAAATTAATTTTGTTCCAAATGATTAGCTTGGTAGTACTTTATTATGTTTATTGAACATCATTTGGCCTTATAAAAGTAATTCTTTAATAACTTCTGTGTTTTATATCCGATTGTAGCCGAATTTTCACAGATCATTAAGATGATGATTAGTATTGTGTATACCAAAACGTTCTCTGTTTAACATGACGCTTGGAATTCGGTTTTCCTTTATTTACGGAGGCGGAAGGGGGCGTGGCCAACATCTAAGATAAACTTCATCTGCCTACCGAGCTTTTGAATGCTGTCTTTAAATTTGGTAGCTCTAGCTTTTATAGTCTCTGAGATCTCGATGTTCATACAGACAGACTGACGGACGAACAGACACACGGGGCTATATCAACTCGGCTGTTGATGCTGATCAAGAATATATACGCCGAAGCACTACGAACAGGCATAGAAAATGCACTTCAGCCACACACAGAAAATACTCAGCAGGTCCCGATGCAGCCGCAAAGAAATTTGGAAACTATGATGTTTACCATGCAACAAAGTATGATGGAACTCATGTCATTTATGAAAAAAACTATTCAAACCTTTGTTCAGAACCAGAACATAGTGATTCAGTTGCTTGTAGCACGACAGTCCAAATAATAAATTTCTAACCTATGTATATCCATGACGAATGCCAACGGCATTTCGTGGCATAAACTGGAAATAACGCAATTCCTAAATGTAAATCACATCGATGCCATGCTGCTGGTTGAAACGCACCTCACAGGGAGATATAACTTCCATATAAGACGTTATACCTTCTACCGCACAAATCATCCGGATGGCAAAGCCCACTGCGGAACCGGCATCTTAATCAGAGAACGCATCAAACACCACTTTCACCAAAGGTTTGCAAAAAATTACTTGCAAGCCACGTCCATAAATGTGCAGTCAGGAAACAGCAACCTTTGCATTGCCACTGTCTACTGCCCACCTCGATTTACTATCTCTGGTCAATTCATGGACATCTGCAACACACTGGGGGATCGTTTCATAGCTGCAGGAGACTACAATGCCAAACACATGCACTGGGGATCACGCCACGTGGCTCCCAAGAGAAGGCATCTGTATAACGCACTTATAAAAGTGAGCATTAAATTGGACTACGTTTCTCCAGCTAGCCCCGCAGACCCCAGAAAGATCGCAGATCTAATTGATTTCGCGGTGACAAAAAAAACATCTCACGCGATCTAATAAGTGCCATTGCCCTACCGGATCTCTCATCCGACCACTCGCCTTTGTTATTAACCCTTCTTCAAAGCCCAGAAATTACGGACCACCCCTATAGGCTGACGTCGCACATTACTAAATGGATGAAATACAGAAAGTATGTGAGTTCCCACATTGAGCTAACTCCTCAACTAAATATTGAAATGGACATCGACTACTCTACAGCCGCTCTGGAAGAGGTACTCGTCACAGCAGCCAGGATCTCAACACCAAAACGGAAGGATGTGAAAATTAAGCGGTTCAAAACCAGCCTGCAAATTGAACAGCTGGTTCTGAAAAAAAGGCATCTGCGACGGGCGTGGCAAACCAGCAGGTCACCATGCACAAAGCAACGTCTTACTGAAGCCACCCGCAAACTAAACCCGACTCTGAAGCAAGATGCTGAAAATGCACAACTAAAATATAATGAAAAACTAGTATAAAGCATCCCTTGTGGAGGGCTCACCCAAATCTAAGCTCTCCGACTGAAACCGTCACACCGATAATAAATTCTTCTAAAACCAAAATTGGCTCCAGGCTGTGACCTAATAACTACAAAAATGATAATGGAACTTCCGTACTGTGCTGTTGAGATCATCTGTAAGCTCTTCAATGGTTTCATAAGTCTCGGCTACTACCCAAGAAAATGGAAAAAATCAATTATAATAATGTTACCGAAACCTGGAAAAGACCACACGATTCCGTCACCTTACAGACCAATAAGTTTTAAGCCTTTCCAAACTATTCGAAAAATGCCTTCTAACGCGCATAGTACCATATATGGAAGCTCACAACATTATCCTAGCCCATCAATTTAGCTTCAGAGAAAAACACGGAACTATCGAGTAATTTAACAGAATAACATCAGAGATTCGCACAGCCTTCGAGCTTAGAGAATACACACTTGCTTGGGTACCCTCATAAACTCCTTGAATCTTACCTCGACAACAGAGACTACGCAGTGAGGTGCAACACAACAATATCCGACAACTACATTATCGAAGCTGGAATCCCACAAGGCAGCGCACTTGGGCCACCTCTATTCGTCCTTTACACAGCGGATATTCCCACGAGTGACCGACTAACAACATCCACCTTTGCTGACAACACTGCGATCCTTAGCCGCTCCAGATGCCCAGTCCGTGCAACAACCCAACTTGCCAAACACCTCATGGTTGTCGAGAAGTGGCTATCTGACTGGTGTATCAAAATAATCGAACAAAAAGTGTAAACACATAACGTTTACTCTTAACAGACAAACTTGCCCTCCACTCTGCCTGAAAAGCACGCAGATCCTCCAAGTCAAGTCGAGAAGTGGCTATCTGACTGGTGTATCAAAATAATCGAACAAAAGTGTAAACACATAACGTTTACTCTTAACAGACAAACTTGCCCTCCACTCTGCCTGAAAAGCACGCAGATCCTCCAAGTCAATGCAGTAACGTATCTTGGCATCCACCTCGACAGACATCTTACATGACGTAGACATATCGAATGCAAGAAACTACACCTAAAACTGAAAGCCAGCAGCCTCCACTGGATTATTAACGCCCGATCGCCCTTATGTCTGGACAAGGTGCTGCTCTACAACTCCACTCTTAAGCCAATCTGGACGTATGGCTCCCAGCTTTGGGGGAACGTGAGCAGAGCCAACATAGACATCATACAGCGCGCTCAATCACAGATCCTGCGAAGTATCACTAGGGCACCATGGTATCTTCGAAACCAAAACATCTACAGGGACCTCGGCATTTTCGCAGTAAAAGATGAAATAGACAAGCAAAAAGCGTCCTATAATGAAAAACTCTCTGTCCACCCAAATCCCCTCGCAAGGGTCTTGACTCGGGTTTCCAACCGATCCGGCCTGCAACGTATCGACCCTCCAACCCAGCCATAATTTGTCAGGGCCATTTCTACTGTTCCAGTCTACATGACTGTGAGTTAGATTATAGTATAAGATTTGATACACTTATTGTTAGTCTCGAAAATAAGAAGATTCAATAAATAAAAGCAAAGTATATAAAAAAAAAAAAAAAGAATATACATAGTTTATGGGGTCTCTTTCTGTCTGTTACACACATTCGGACAAACGGAAAAGGTCATGAGTTTTTTTTTAAATCCATAACCTAAAAACACACCCAAACAACAGTGACAGCAAAAAAAAATGATAAAAAAAAACCTTAAAATTACACTTACATATATGTATCTATCTATACAAACATAAACTTATACAAACATTCATTTTACAGAACACTATAGTAGGTGCCCCACTTATGAAATAAATAATTTTTTCTAGGCTTGCCCTTAAAACTCCAACTGATAACACTTATTCAGTCCAAAATTTAAGTTCCATTTAAGATGGAAAATTTTAATTTCTCATATGAACGAGAAATCGAATCTTTTAAAATAAGTGTTTCTTCCGAGCATTTTAGTAAAGTTTGCTGTAAAGACTTTTGGCCGGAACACTTAATTATTAAAGAGTATGTAAATAAAACAATAAATCGGCCACCGATTTTGTTACTACTAAAATTTTTCTAAGCCTTAAACTACATCTAATAGCTCAAAACACCTAACATCTTCTTTCCTGTTTGACTATTAAAATTGAAGACTCCTTTGTTGTTAGCTAAATAATCATTATTTAGATAATTTATCTTTTCCTTTCCATGTCCATGATATTCTTAATACTGAAATCTTTACTAACAAATTTAGAGTCTATTGACCAGCCATTAGGCTGTTGATGCTGATATCTCATCTGAACATATAGATTTATATAGTGAAATAGATATCGAATTTATAGGTGTAAAACTAATTTTGTTGTAGTTTTATCATCTTTATCACCTGTTCTTATACACCTACTGCCTCCAATGTATTGAATCCTTCGTCAACTCACGTCTTTGTTAAATGCCTTTGATATAGCAAACCAACACTTTAGCAAATTGTCTAAATAAATGCTTGATTTGATTTTAATTTTGGATCCCAATACCTGCACGGTATCCAGATCGAGTCCTATTTTCTCACCTGAGGATCCCTATCATCCTACTCTGGAGGTGTTTTACATCAAAAGCGAGTTCGTTGTCATTTCTTAGCTTCTTTCGCTCACTAACTGGTCCCAACTTTTATATTGACCTGGATAAGGCAATTGAGATTTATTTAGTACTCAAAAATTTCTCCCCAAATATTTTATGCAAAAAGGATTATTTGAAAAAGTGTAAACTAACGTTTTAGCGACACTTTAAACGTTTTTATGACTTCGTCAATTCGAAGCGGAAGAAATCAATACTCTGAACAACATTATTTTTTGAAAAAAAAGGAGCTTTTAATGATCATCATATGATCTGTTTGTTGATTTTTTTCAAGTAACCTATTCCACATCAACATTCCATATAGCGCTTCCATTTCGTATCAAGTTAACCAATCCAATTGCATTCTTGATCCCTTTATTTCTGAAAGTATACTCTTACGTAAACTTAAGTCTTGAAAAGTATCCATCCAAAAAAAAATTTGAAGTCAGCGCCTACGCGGATGATTTCAACCTATTCTTCAAACTACCTAACTCAAAAAACCTAAATATCGATCTTTGCCCCCTATTCACAGCAAATCTCCCATTGTCGCGATTACTCCGTCTGCCTACTATCTTCCACAAAATGAAAACACCTCCACATTTGCCGAAAACACAACTGTAAGTGCACTGTACTCTTAAATGTAAATGCCATCCGTCTACTTGGAATAATTTTCAACAACAAATACAACTGGCACACACACGTCAAATATTTATCACTATTGCTCAACAACATATCGTTATTCGACTCTTTACAGAAAAATCGAGAGCGGCAGCAGTAACGAAGAAAACACTTCCCATATTGAAGTTGTGAATAGTCATTGATAGCATAACATTGTCAGCCTCTGTTGGAAAATGGGGGTCGTGAGATTCTTGAAATTACATCGTACGGATGTTGGAGGTTTGAGCCGTCAGTAACCAATCCAGCAGAATTCGTATCCAGAGAGTTCACCACGACTGAAATAAAGTCATCTATCTGGTGTATTGAACCTCATTTCCTAGCCCAATAACGCGAATTTTGGGTAGCCGTTCGATAATGTCATTATGCAGGAAGTGTCTACTGAGCAGCGGAAATTCACATTTACAGCAATGGTGTCAACCATCATATGGCATTTGTGTTTCGCTTCGCACACACAACAAGCTCAAACTCAAAGCGGTTTTATCGATCGAAGAACTTAAACATACAGCTCATTGAATTTTTTTTTGAAACGTTTAGCAGTCATCATTCGATGATGAGTTTTGATTACTACAACAATCTCAATAATTGAAGAACTATCCAACTATTCATCGCTGATTTTTCATCCAATTCTTAAGAAGTGCACTGGTTGCCCTTATTCGATCGGAAAAAAACAGTCCATGACAAAGTAGTCTCAGAGTTAACTGTTTTCTTAGCAGCGCTTAATCGTATTGGCGCAAAATTAATATTACCAACAGATATTTATGGCGATAATGGGACGAATTTTGTGGGCATAAGCACTTACCTAACAATCGAATTGATCCTTAATTCACGGCCGATATTGCGATTGATCCCGTCGTTATCACGTTCGGACATTTATTTTTTAGAAATTTATTATATCTACGTCTGACATCAAAAATTTTAAGAACAAAATACCAAAAAGTTGTTCCGCGGCAGTGAAAAGGTAAACGCCAAAATGATATCCACCTCCGAACCTCTTTCAGCGTTGCTATTTGGTGGTACACGTGAGTCGAAGTATTTCAAACACACGCAAATGTAAGTCATTTAACATGCTTGAAAATTATAAGCTTACATTCACAGTCCAAAGCAAATTTATCATCATGCCGGCTAGCTTCTATCATTGCCGAATACAGATCACGAGTTTCTTCACATTTATATCATGTCAATCGATAATTAACAAATTGAACAACTATATAATAGCAATGCAAGCCCTTTTCGATCTACATAATGATCTAGTTCAGTCGTTTACATCCGCCATTAAACGAAAAAACAAATATGGAAGTAAGTGCCATGAATAATTATAGCGTATCTATTAATGAATCGTCTATACGTTGAGAACCACATTCTAGATTTTCGAAAATTGTTATTAATACGTATACAAGTTTGCGAATATTGTAACCGAACGACTTACATACATATATTCGATTGAATCAAGTTGAGTTGTGAAGAGTATATCAATTTACGGCACGCAATCCATAATGATGTTAATGTATATCCACGCGACTTAGAAAGAATGGTATAAAAAAGCACCAGATTTCTTCATCACATTAACATACAATTCAACATGGGATAAAAATAAAGAACTTATGTTAGCTGCCGTGACATTATTGAACGCGCCTTTGAATAAAAAACTTTGCGGCGAATCCATAATTCTGAGATATGAAACGATAATTTCGAAGTCGATAATCGTTGTATTGTGCCATATCCACCTTTGCTCTTAGAGACGTTCAAAGCACACATTAATGTTGAGAATTGCAATTCAATGAAGTCAACCAAAAACTCCGACTACAACTCGCTACATTAGCAGCAATGAAGCAGTATGGCGCATCTTATCATTTTAAATCCATGAATCACATCTATCAGTAGTACACTTGGCAGTGCAAATGCAAAGTGCATTTGGTAAATACTCTGTTTCTGTGAAAAGAGTTATTTATCATACCTATCTTGAAAAAAGAGATAAAAGTATGTTCGTAGCAGGCATCACCTTAGTCGCCGTTCAAACACTTATGCGCATGCCACTTTATGCGCACTTGCGTCATAAGGAAGCAAAACGTCTGCATCTCTGTTTAAATTGTCCACGAAAAGTTCATGGCTTGCAGCAATGTAAGTCAGGCCATTGTACGCATTGAAAATATAAACACCACTTGCTGCTCCACATGGATGCGATCCAGCCATCCAAGCTGCGCAGCAGATAACCACGTCGCAATCGTCAAGCTCAGCCATTCTTGTCACGACTTTAAACACTGCTTTGCCTAAAGCCTTGAATCATAAGCCTATGGATTATGTGTTGTTGCGAACTGTCATAATTCTTGTAAAGACACAATCTAGAACCTTTGTGCCATGTCGAGCATTGTTAGACTCCGCATCGCAACTAAAATTCATCACTACGCGTTTTGCAAATCAACTTCAGCTCAGCTAAACTGTCTGCAGACAATTTGGTTGAAATAGCACCGCAGTCTCACGACAAGGATTCTCAGCAATTGTTACTCGCCCAATAACTGCCTATCAACCTCACTTTAATCTGGACGTTGCCGGATGGAATATTCCACAAAACATCAAATTGACTGATCCTTCGTTTTTGAAGTCACAGCGCATCGATCTTTTGCTTGGTGCCTGATTATTCTTCGACTTAATGTGCGTGGGTCCAATCCGTATAGCAAATCACTTGCCATCGTTCCAAAAGACAAGGCTTGGTTGGGTCGTTTGCGGCGGCTTATCGCATGCAACAAAATTCTCGTCGCTAGCTGCCATGAACCAACCCGAACCACCTTCGGTTAATGAGTCATTAGTCGACGTTGTGAAGCGTTTCTGGGAAATCGACAGCTGTACTGGATATTCTCCGGTTTGGACAGATGACGATGAACTATGTCAGAAACTATTCGTAGAAGGATGCACTCGGCTACAGTGGGCAATATTCTGTGCGCCTTCCCACTAGATCCAATTTTGATGCTTTGGGTGACTCATATCGTCTCGTATTAAGGCGCATCAAGTCATTGGAAGCCAAACTTGAAAGATACCCATGCATGAAAGATCAATATGCAGCATTCTTACAGGAGTACATCAATTTGGGGGATATGCCCTTGTCAAGTGATCATCCAAACATTTCTCATTTCTTCTTACCTCATCATTGCGTTGCACAACAACGAAACTGCGTGTCGCTTTTGACCAGATGAGGAATTTAAAACGTATACGTTAAACACCGTTACATATGGAATAAAACCTGCCTCATTTCTTGCCATTTTCGCAATGCATCATCTAGCGAACGATGAGTATGACTTAATATCTGGAGGCGATTCTGTAGATGAAGTTCTTAAGCTACGGAATCAAGTCAAGGATCTGCTAATGAGAGGAGGGTGCCCAATCCGCAAAATGGTGCTCAAATAACCCCGCAGCACTTGACGGCGAATCCGAAGCTGATTGTGAAAAGCTAATCAAATTTCATGATGGATCCGACATCACTAAAGCGCTCGGATTAGCATGGGATCCAGCATCAGACGATCTGCTGTTTAACTTTTCTTATATAGCTACCGAAAAGCAAGGTACCAAGAGAAGCATTTTGTCTATAACTGCCAAACTGTACGACCTCCTGGGATTGATAGCGCCTGTCGTCACAAGGATGAAGATATTTATACAAGCGTTGTGGAAGAAGCAGCTAAATATCTGCCGCAAGGGCTCCACTCTGCTTGGGAAGAGCTAACTTCGCAACTATCATTGGTCAGTAGTTTGAAATTTCCACGCTACGCAATGCGTCCTTTTGAGAAATGGGAAATACATGCATTTTCTGATGCAAGCATGGTCGCTTATGGTGCTTGCATATACCTTCGCTCTGAGTTTGGAAATTCATATGCCTCGACGCTTCATTGTTCAAAGTCCAGGGTTGCACCGTTAAAATCATTAACAATTCCGAAATTGGAGTTCTCGGATGTACTACTGTTATCGGAGCTTGTCGTCAATATCGCCTAAACCACTCGAATGCTCATTCATTGCTGGAGCGATTCAACTGTGGCTTTGACTTGGATACGGGACACGCCCACTAACTTTAACGTTTTTGTCTCTAATAGGGTCTCACAGATTCAAGAGATGACCAAGGGGATGTTTTGGCACCATGTTCCAACGCAAATGAATCCAGCCGATATACTTTCGCGGAGGTCTACACCCAAGGAACTGCTGGATTCGCCTCTCTGGAGTCAAGGTCCGGACTTCCTGCAACGCACCAATTCGGCGTGGCCTCAAGCAGCCTCCCAAGTCGATATCTCATCAAATTGCAAATTTCAGAATGCGTTCGGAAGGCTTCAGCGCGTTTTTGCATTCTTGGATCGCTTCATAAGACTGTACAAAAAGGATTCGTTCGCCACAAGGGGTCCGCTAACCGTCGAGTACATAAAGCGTGGAACTCATATGGTCTTCAAGAGTATTCGAATGGTGCACTTTGCCGACGACTACAAAGCATTGCTCAAGAGCAAGCTTGCACTTGCGGCAAAAAGCAAGCTTCGTTCTTTGATGCCCATTAGACTACGAGGCAAAGCATCCGCTTCTGTTGCCTAAGCGGCACCCAGTCACTGATGCAATTATCTTGTTTTACCATCGCAAGTTTCTGCATGCTGGACACCAGAGCTTGCTGGTTGCCTTGAGGCAAAGATTCTGACCAATTGGAGGTCTCAAGGCGAATGCAGCAGTCATCAAAAAATGCATTCAATGCTTTCGGGCACGTTTTGGCGCCTCTTCCGTCCGAGCGAGTGCAGCCAAGCCATGCTTTTACGTTGCCGAAGTGGAGTTCTGTGGGCCATTCTACTAGAAGCCCGATGTCAGGCGTAGACCACCCGTCAAGGCTTACATCTGAATATTTGTTTGCTTTGCCACCAAGGCAACGCATCTGGAGTTAGTAGAAGACCTTTCAACAGCATCATTTATGGCATCATTAAAGAGATTCTTCAGCCTGCTTGGAAAACCGCATACAATCTGGTCTGATAATGGAACCAACTTCGTTGGAGCTAAAAATGAGTTGGCAGAACTATCACATCTTTTATTAACGACCCCAGCCGCAACCAAATACACGAGGATTGTGTCGCCCTAGGAATAAACTGGCGTTGCATTCCGCCTCGGTCTCCTCACTTTTGCGGACTATGGGAAGCAGCGGTCAAGGCGGCGAAGTATCACTTCTATCGCGTTGTTGGAAAATCTACACTTTAATTTCAGCAGCTTCGTACTCTCGTCTGCCAGATCTCTGCAATGTTGAACTCACGACCTCTCTGCCCCATTTCAGAAAATCCAGCTGACCTGGAAGTACTCACTCCTGGTCATTTTCTTTGGAGCAAAGCTAGTGTCACTATCGACGAGCCTGATGTGACTCATCTGAACGTCGGCCGCCTGAATCGTTGGCAGTACGCTTGTCAGCTGCAGCAAGCATTTTGGCGAAAGTGGAGCACAAGCTATCTATCATCGTTACAGGAGCGAGGCAAGTGGCATTCATCGCATCCCAATCTGCAGACCGGAATCATGGTGTTGCTGAAGGATGACAACCAGCCGCCGCTAAAATGACCTCTTGGACGCGTCGAGAGCGCCATACCTGGAGCAGATGGGGTCGTCAGAGTTGTGATGGTACGATCGATCAACGGATTGGTGAAGAGAGCCGACTCCAATGTCGTTGTTCTGTCCATCGAGACCACATCTGTTGGAAGTCTTCAACACCCAACGGGGGGACGATGTTCGAAGCAGACATCAACTTAGTCGCCATTCAAACATAGTATTAAATCATGTAACGAGTCACGTTACAACGGTAGATGTAATGTGATACGATATTTCCAGTACTTCCAGCTGATCTCAACATATGTATATAAATAGCCAGCTCGCTGCACAACTCTCTCTGTATTATATTTCTAATACCAAGCAAGTTTATTACATCGAAAACCCGACAAGGGAAAAAACAAAGTGCAACGCAAACATAACCTCGCGCCGCTTTAATAATTAATGTCGGCGAAAGGTGATGCAGCATCTCCTCTGCTATTTTCTTCTGATATTTTCAAAGCAATACACCAGCATGGGTGTGTGAAATTTAGGTATTATTATTATTATTATTATAACTGTAAGGGAGTCTTCCAGCAGAGAAGGGGACAGGCACTGCGACCATGTTGATCTTTTGTATCTATAAAGCTGTCCCTATCTAGACAAAAGCTAATCTGCTTCCCTGATGAAGCAAAGCAAATCTTTCATAGAGGAACGCACAATATGGTCGTGACCTACGGTATCCACGTGCAGATGTCTCCTCCTAGTCCATACCAAGACAGTTGTACAAAATATGTTTGGTTTTCTCATCAGCTTTCTATTTTTAGAGTCTACACTCAGCATCAGAAGACAGACGCATTTATATGAGGTGATAGTTCACCAGGTGGTGGCCACTAAGATAGCCAACGAGAAGGTGAAGATCCCACCTGGAGAGTAAACCAGTTATTCGTTCAACCACGGGATTGATAAGCTTCTTGGCTTGCTGCATCCCTGGATGGACAGACCAGTAGCAATCATTCAACCTAACAGCCCAGGTTTTCGCAAAAGCCGAAAGCCCACCCCACGCCACAGAAGGGCTCGGCGACGAAAAACGGGGCTGATGAGCCGGCCCTCGCAAGTTCGTCCGCCAGCTCATTACCTGGATACCAGAGCGAAAGAATCAACAACCCATTTGTCCTTTTCGGGGTCGAAAATGGATCCAGATAAGCTGAACCCGCGTGAGTCTGATTACAAAATGGCGTCATCACAACTAGAGAGATCTGGGTTTTCCATAGAACCCGAAAGTGGACTTGTAGCAGAAGCTCAAATGTTTCCCTGCGATTTTGAGTGAAAGAGTCATCTTCTCTTTTGAGAAGCCCTATCCCATTAGACGATCCTTTGGCCAATACTTTATGGAGTCTCGCTGCCTCTGGCAACGACTCTATGCTACCACTGTAACTGCACCATGTATCGTGTTTAGCTCGTCTAGTGCTTTTGCTGTAGTTGGCGTTATTTTGCCTTATTAAATAGGCTTCTAACCTTCCTTCTTAATACAACCAGTTCATCATTCCACCATGGAATTTTACGGTTGACCTTTAGGGACTTCCGGGCTGAGCTACCCTCTATCTCACTGGTGGACTTAGGATTGCTAACCAATAAGTCTGCTTTGAAAGCTACAGAGGCTTTGAAAAGCTCCCAATTCGTCTTTTTGGAATATAAGGATTTTTTGTGAGTTTCGACTTGGCCAGGAAGGTCACACCTGAGGAGCTGATGGTCTGACAAGTTGGCTCCGTATGTAACCCGCCAATTGACAAGTAAAAACGCTATCGAGTTGCTGATTAGGGTGAGTTCTAAAGCTTTCTCTAATGGCGTTACACAAAGTGAGTTTACCCCCAACGTTAGCTACATCTAATTGACAGCACAATAAGTAGTCTATGAGGTTCTCACCACGTTTGTTGACGTCGCTGCTCTCAGATCGTGTGATGTGCATTGACATCAGACCCGATCATGAGCGGCTTGTTGTTGTGACGACAGAAATGTACCAGCCGCTGGGCCTCTGCTGGGGGAACTTTATCCACATCACCCGGGAAGTATGTAGAGCCGATCACCACTTCCCGGATACCGTCCGCAGTGGCTACCTCAATAGCCGTTGCCACCAGGTCTCTAAGGATGATTAAGGGGAAATGTCTTAAACTGTTATCTAAAAGTATAGCAGTGCGAGGGGCAGTGCGAGGATGATATTAAGTTATGTCTGACTTTTAATGATTCTCTATAGAGTATAAAATTGCAATCTGACTTTTGATTATTTTCAGTCGTGGTGTGCTATACATTTATTAAATCAAAATTATAAGAAGCGTAGGCTTTTGTTATTTTTTTGTGCGTTCCCAATTTAAACAATTATCATATTAACGATTTACAACTTAAGCAAATAAAGTCAGTAATTGATTTAGGTATGCTTCTTGGTTCAAATTTTGATAAGCATACTTTGTCTGCTGCTAATAGAGCCATGAATGTTCTCGGATTTCAAAAGCGTTTGTCGAAGAGACAAGTTTGTTGTAGGGCTACGTGCCCTTCCACATACACATATTGAAAAAAAGCCTTATTTTAAGTCTAGAACATTTTGGGTACACACAATAATCACTACCTTAATAATAGTCCCAGAAAATTTGATTACAATCGGAAAATAAAAATTCAACTTATTCGAGAAATACTTTTATAGGGCGAAATAAGTAACAGCTGCATCTCTTCAATTGCTATGTCACTCAGTGACGATAATAATAATGGTGTTCAATAAACAAAATAAAGTGCACCCAAACTTTGTTTTGCTCCCGCGAAAAAAGGGCGCTGAGCCTCTTAGTCGGCTGGACGGGTAATGGACTGCGTCTGCTTAAGTCACAGCGTTAACAAACCTGAACTTGGTTTGCGTGATCACTTGATCGTACTGCCGTTGCCGTGACACAGAGCCCTTGTAAAATACTCTTTGAATTCTACATGTAAGATATGAAGATATCCACAAAATTAAGTTCTGTGGAAATACAAGAAGATTGAGCATATATAATAAGAGACTATGGTTGACAGAATCAAAAGCCTTACTGAAATCAGTGTAAATGACATCCGTTTGCATTTTTGATTGGAACCCTTCAATAACAATTGATGAGAATTCTAATAAGTTAGTGGTAGTAGACCTACATTTCACAAACCCATGCTGGTAGGGTGAAATTATAGATTTACAGCAGTGTTGCAGTTGAGAAGTTATTAGTTTCTCAAATGCTTTGGGAATAGCAGACAACTTAGAGATACCTCTATAGTTTCTGATATTGGTCCAGTTAGTCTTGGTTTTCGATTTGGGGGATATCTTCAATACCAGTTCTTGTAAACTCTCTTATTATTCTTATGATTTGGACATTTAATTATTATATCCGCCTTTCCAAGCTGTAGGAGCGTATTTTATCATTATGTCGACCGAAAATATATGAAACAGAACAAACATTATAATTCTTATAAACACACCAGTTCAACAGAAAATATAAATAGTTTCCCACAAACCAATATTCCTCAATCCATGCTTATCGAAAGTTTTATATTATATTGTAGCTTTTTCATCCGGTTCAAAATTCAAGCCAATTTCAAGGTGGAAAAATTCAATTTTGAATATGAACGGGAAATTTCATCCTTCAAAATTAGTGTTCCGGCAGAATACTTTAGTACAATCTGTTGCAAAGGATTCTGGCCGCTGCAACTAATTATTAAAGAATACGTACACAAAATGAAAATTCGACATTCGGTTTCGCTTCCTACTGCCACTATTAGTTCTTTTAAGCCTAATTCATCAAAAAACTAAAATCTTCTTTTGTGCTTGCTTATCAAAATGTAATAATAAAATATTTAAATAGTTTTATTTTCCTTCACTAACTAAAACGTGGTTAAGGCATAACTTCTTAGTACCGAAATTATGTCCAATAAATTTACTGTATATAGATGTGATTGCATGCGGCGATGCTCTCGATGCTACCTTCTCTGTATCCATCGACTTGTGTATTTATTATACAATTTTAGTTGAAAAACTAGTCTTTGGTAGGATAAGTGTGTTTAATACTTGTTCCTATATCCCACCAGCTTCAAATACCTCTTTATACTTATCAAATTTTTCTGTAATTAAAAGTATTTCCGAAATGCTTACTGTTCGTGATTTTCTAATAGAGCTTGTATATTTTAATATCTCTGGAATCTAATGGCTTTCGTCATGTAAATCTAATATATTATATATTATATTATATTATTATATATATTATATATTATATTATATATTATCATGTTTTTGTTGATAACCTTTTTGAAATAGCATTGTCTCAAACCAATGATATATCAAATTGTCTGATAGAATGCTTGATTTAATTTTTGTATTGGATCCCAATACCTGCACGGTGTCTAGGTTTATGCCAACTTCCTCACCTGAGGATCCTAACCATCCCACCCTGGAGGTGTTGATTGACCGGCCAAAAAGGTTTCGAGTTCAGGTGTTTTACTGGAGAAGCGAGTTCGTTGTTTTCGGATGACCGATTATAAAAAACTATCTCGGCTTCTTTCGCACACTGACTGGTCCCAACTTTGGTGTATTGATCTGGATAATGCAATTGAAATTTTTAATTCTACATTAACTCTTAACTTAACTTAAGTCTTGTAAAGCGGTTTTTTCCCTTGGTCCTGACGAAGTTCCTAGTTGCGTGTTTAGGCTCTGTGCAGGGAAACTCTGTAAAACACTTTTAAAATTATTTAAATTATCTGTAAAGCTGTGTTATTTCCCTAATCTTTGGAAAGTGCCTAATATTATTCTTCTTCTGAAAAAAGGAAATAAATCGAACGTTCTAAGCTATATAGGCATCTCAATGTTGTCTGCTATTCCTAAAACATTTGAGAAACTAATAACTTCTAAACTGCAACACTGCTGTAAATCTATAATTTCACCCTACCAGCATGGGTTTGTGAAATGTAGGTCTACTACCACTAACTTATTAGAATTCTCATCAATTGTTATTGAAGGGTTCCAATCAAAAATGCAAACGGATGTCATTTACACTGATTTCAGTAAGGCTTTTGATTCTGTCAACCATAGTCTCTTATTATATATGCTCAATCTTCTTGTATTTCCACAGAACTTAATTTTGTGGATATCTTCATATCTTACATGTGGAATTCAAAGAGTATTTTACAAGGGCTCTGTGTCCAAGACTGTCCAAGTCACTTCTGGTGTACCCCAAGGAAGTCATTTAGGCCCATTGCTGTTTACATTATTCATAAATTGTCTACCGTCCGTTATATCATACTCTCGCATACTTACATATGTATGTATGTAGATGATGTTAAGATTTGTCTGACTTTTAGAAATTTGTTTTTGCAGAAACAATTTCTTCTTTTTGCTCTTCGTAGTATTAGCTGGAATCCCACAATTATATTGCCTTCGTATCGTACTAGACTTTTATTACTAAGCCTTCCTTCTCTTTCTGACCGTAGAACTCTGCTAGGTGTAGTGTTTCTATATAGACTAATCATTGGCGAAATTGACTCCTTGCAGTTGACAAGCCAGATTAGATTTGCCGTTCCGGTCAGAACGACTATAAATTTTCTTCCCCTCTATTTTTAAGTTGTAGTACTAACTATGCCAGTCACAATCCTTTTCCTATTTTATGTGCAGTATATGCGTGGCCTTCGTTACATTCGGACGTCCGCGATTGACAAGTCTAAATTGTGATACAGCAACAACTCTTCTTATCTAATTGTGCACGCGCACAATAGTTATTTTTAGCCACTGCACAGCGGTGGTGAGAGACAACAAATATCTGGTGCTAGCCCTGGAACAATTCGTTCCCTCATAACAAACACCGCAACATCATCATATGATAGCTTACCAACGCAAGCGATGTACTCCCATCCCCCATCGGTAACACCTAGCAGTAACACCAATGTTACCTACATCATCACCACGACCCAAGCTGGCAGCAGCAAACAATACGTCTGCACCAATGTCTCTTGGAAATCGTACGATCTCTGAAATAGCACCTCCCATCGCTCAATCGACGAATAATACGCTCAAGTGCTCGTTCCAAGCATCATGCCTACCTATAGGCAGAAAGCGTAAGGGTAATTCATATACGTTTGGAAAAGACCAAAAAACTAAGAGGCAGGCTTCTCAATCGCAGAGGTTGCCACCTAAAGTAGAGGCACCCTCCTCGTCTTTACTTAGAAGCAACCGATTTGCAGCCATGGCAGAAGAAGCAGACAAAATCATGCAAGTAGACCTTGTTAGTACTTCTGACGATGAAGAACCAACTCCAACTGTTGATAAAGGAAACAACAACAGCAACCTTAAGCCTCCAGCCATCTGTGTTCCAAACGTCAACAATCCCCACTCACTGGAAAAGACGCTGAATTCGTGTGCTGGTGAGAGCAACTATACCTTACGAACCACGAAATTCAGAGTGTCATGGATATGCACGGTCAACGCTGTGGCCTTCCGTGTTGTTGTAAGAAAGTTAACTTCCCTCAATTGTAAGTTCTGGCATCATCAACTTAAAGAGGACAAGTCCTATAGGGTTGTATTCAAGGGAATGCATGCAAGCGTCCCCAAGACACAAATTGAGAAAGCATTTGCTGATCTTGGATTTGAAGCTCTCAACATTTATTGCCCGAGAAAAGGAGACTGGGATAACGAACAAATTTGTGATGATGACGACGAAGCGATTATTAACCATAAGACCAGGCAAAATCTTCGTAAATCTAAAACAAGCGGTACAAATTTGGCTCCCACTCAACTGGCTCAACGCTATGCACGAGTGACACTTATTTGAGTCGAAAAATTAAAAAAGCTTAAACCAAGCCTTTGTTGCTAGTGGCAATAATGGCAGCTATACTCGCGGATTCATTCCGGCTGAGGCCATCAGAAGCACCATTTCATACGCAGATATTACACGGCCCAATAATTCTTAACTTCCGAATCAAGACTTAGGCATTGGGAAAAAGTTTCAGGCGTCGGAAAGCGCCATCCGCGAAATAAACTCAAGAATGTACAAAATATTCAAACTAATAGAGGAGACTGTGGAATCTAACAAGGCCTTTCGAGAACTAGTTCAGATTCTCATTTCACGGACGTCAAAATGACTCAACCAATAATAAAAATCGGATTATGGAATGCGCGTGGATTAGCTAAGAACTCTGAGAAGCTTCGGCTATTCCTAAACATGCAAAATATTGATATTATGTTTGCCACAGAAATACACGTACGGGAAGGGCATCTTCATACCTGGTTACACCACCTACCACGCCGTCCTCTCCAGTGGAAACAGCAGGGGTGGTGCCACTGTCATAGTGTGGTCCGTTTTAAATCACTGTACCCAACCTCCAACCTCCTCCTCCTCTCAACCAACGACCGGCAGATAGCGAGTGTACAGCTGCAGACTTCAGAGGGAACGGTTACATTAGCATTGGTGTTTCTCCCACCCAATGAGCGTTTGATAAGAGCTAATATTGAAAATCTTTTTGTAACGCTAGGTGACAAATTTATAGCAGGTGGAGACTATAATGCCAAACACGGTTGGTGGGGAACTCAAGAGCCTGCGCTAGGGGCAAGCTCATACAGGAAGTAGTCGCGAATGGCCACTATGAAATTTTGGCAACAGGAGAGCCAACATTCTACTCCTCCAATTCTCAGGTAGCTTCATCTGCATTAGATTTTTTCGTGACCAAAGGCTACTCTAAGAATAGATTCATCATCCGAACTCTGCATGAGCTATCATCAGATCACACTCCTCTCGTGGCTGATCTGCATGCTATGCCGATGCACAAGCCAGAACGCCCCCGTTTTCTTCCTCGTGGTACCAATGTTGAGGCTTTCAAGGATCTCTTGTCGGAACTGATCGACCTAAACATGGACATTCAAGGAATAGAAAGTATTGACAACGCCATAAACATATTCATTGAAAATCTGCATCAAGCAGCAGCAAATGCTGCCCCGAGAACTCCACACAATGCGCATGCTGTCACTCAACCTCCCCTACCTTCTGCAATAGTTGACCTCCTCCACCTTAAAAGAAGAGTCAGGAAAGAATTTGCTAGAACAGGAGATGCCCGAATACAGCAGATCTACTGAAGGTTATCCAATCGGCTCCATAAAGTGTTGTCCCATAGGAAGCAGCAACAGATAAACAGCCTGCTAGAGAACTTGGGCACCGATGACTCCTTTAAATTCTCTCTGTGGAGAATAACCAAAAGATTCAAGTCCCAGGCTTCCCAGATATCAGCTCTAAGGTGCCCGTCTGGCGGATGGTGCCGCACTTCGCGGGACAAAGCAGAAGTGTTTGCAAGCAACTTGGAACAACGATTCACGCCGCTTGCATTTGCCGATGCGAATCATTGTCGTCTGGTTGCGGAGTCACTTGAAACGCCATTCCAAATGGCATTACCTGAGGATCCTGTCACTCTCGACGAAGTGAAACAACTTGTTGCTTTGTTGAAGCCGAAAAAAGCCCCAGGGCATGATCTACTGGACAACAGAACAATACGTATCCTACCAGATCAAGCTCTACGGTTTCTGGTACTAATATTTAACAGCATCCTACATGAGGGCTTCTTCCCAAAAGTTTGGAAGTCTGCCAATATTCTGATCCTAAAGCCGGAAAAGCAGCCAACAGAGGTAGACTCGTATAGACTAATCAGCCTCCTACCTTCACTTGGGAAGATTATGGAAAGGCTAATTCTAAACAGACTACGCGACGTTGAGAAAATAGTATCGACGAAACCAGAATTCCAATTCGGATTCCGGACCCAACGTGGCACACCTGAGCAACTCCATAGAGTTGTAAATTTTGCGGTAGAGGCCCTAGAGAATAAAGAGTATGTGGTAGCAGCTTTCTTGGATATACAACAAGCTTTTGATAGAGTATGGCATCCTGGACTGCTACATAAAGCAAAAGAAATCCTAACACCTCAACTATACAAATTGGTAAGAAGCTTTTTGTTAGGACGTACGATTTGCCTAACGACCGATGGATGCACATCTTTCGTTAAGAACATTGAATCTGGAGTACCCCAACGAAGCGCGTTTGTCCCCACACTATACTCCATCTTCATTGCGGACATGCCCACTCAGACAGCAGTCACTGTTTTAGAGCGCAATAATGTTCTGATCGCGACATATGCTGACGACACTACGGTTCTGACCAAAAGCTAGAGTATTATCGAGGCCTCGGACGCATTGCAGGAGTACCTGGACGCATTCCAGAAGAGGTGGAATGTGTGCATCAATGCGGGCAAGTATGCAAATGTAACATTTACTAACCGTATAAGCAGCTGCCGCGGTGTCTCGCTCAAAGGAAGAGTGCTTGATCACAAGTCCTCATACAAATACCTTGAAGTAATTCTTGACAGAAGATTGACTTTCGGAAGACATGTGACGGCTATACAAAAATCATTTAAATCCAAAGTAGCAAAAATGACATGGCTAATTGCAGCTTGTAACAAGCTATCGCTCGCCAACAAAGTTAAAATATATAAGACCATATTAGAGCCAGGTCTGTTCTACGCTATGCAGGTGTATGGAATTGCTGCCAAAACGCACATTAATAAAATTTGGGTTCTCCTGTTGTACGCCAGCACTAGAAATTCCAAAGACTGATCCGGCAATATTCGTATTGTTCTGTTGTCTAAGAGGTCTTCCCCCGGAGCTTTTTTAGGCTTGGTAACAGGATTTGCAGGGAGGGCCATTTGGAATGGCGTTTCCAGAGATTGAGTGACTATGCCAATATGACTTTGTTGTGCATAGTTGTGAGGTCTGAAGCGCTGCATTAAATTGTTAGCAAATGCTTTTGTTTTTTCTTGGGGTTTGCGGCACCAAACTCCTGCCGCATCCCTAATGGCCGACTTTGATGTAGACTGGTATTTGTATTGTCTAGTTATCCGCCACAGAGAATAATTTGAAGAGGCATCAGCACCCAGACCTTCGAGCAGAATATACGAGGTGTGTTCAAAAAGTAAGGTGACTTTTCAAATTTCGCGGGTAATGTACTTTCGATTATCGATTTTTTTGTTTTGTTATGTTGTTACACTCTTCCCGAACATCTGTTTCAAGATTCAAGTGAATGGCTTTTTTTATTTGGTTGT
The DNA here is from genome assembly GCA_018150935.1 of Drosophila pruinosa. Classification (NCBI taxonomy): domain Eukaryota; kingdom Metazoa; phylum Arthropoda; class Insecta; order Diptera; family Drosophilidae; genus Drosophila; species Drosophila pruinosa. The sequence goes on along the minus strand of JAECWR010000255.1, from coordinate 7,212,504 downwards.
GAGAGGCGTAAAGGTTATAAGTGTATTGCGTGCTCGGCGATTTTTTGCTAAAATTTGCTAAATTTTGACCAAAAGAACGGTCGCATGAGCATCACTTAAGAGCTGGTGTATGACGTCAACGATGACCCAGATTTACTCAAAAGGGTCATAACTAGTGACGAATCATGGGTATATGGTTACGATATCGAAACCAATGACCAATCGTCCCTATGGAAGAGCCCAGGTGAGACAAGACCGAAAAAAGCACTCCAAGTTCAATCAAATGTCAAAGTTTTGCTCACTGTTTTCTTCGATTACCATGGCGTGGTGTATCAGGAGTTCTTACCATATGGTCGTACGATCAATAAACAGTATTATATTGAAGTTTGCGAGAAGCTATACGAAGAAAACGTCCAGAATTGTGGAAAAACAATTCACGGCTTTTACATCACGATAATGCCCCTGCTCAATCATCTTTGCTTGTGAGAGTTGTTTTGGCTAAAAACAACACCACAATCATGCCTCAGCCACCATATTCACCGGATTTGGCCCCATGTGACTTTTTCTTGTTCCCAAAACTAAAAAGACCTATGAAAGGGCGGAGATTTGCAACGATTGAGGAGATAAAGACATAAGTGTATTGTATCTAAAGGGGATTACCTTGAAGGGGACATCATAAATATAGATAAATAAATAAATTTTTTTTTTAATTACAAAGTCACCTTACTTTTTGAACACACCTCGTATATAATTTATGGGGTCGGAGATGCTTCTTTTTGCCTGTTACATACATTTCCGGTTGGCACAAAGTTATAATACCCTTCTACCCTTTGGGTATTCGGGTATAAATATAAAGGCAGGGTTTTAGCGTGACCCAAAACGATTTTATGACACCGTCTATTCGAAGCGGAAGACGTCAACACTTCCAACAACATTATTTTTGAAAAATATATAGCTTTTAATGATCATGGCATTGCCGATCTGATTGCTGATTTTGTTCCAAGTATCCTATTCGATATCAACTTTTATAGAGCCCAGCCTTATCCGTATCACTTGATACACTAACCGAGTTGTATTTTTGATCTCTTAATTTCTGAAAGCTTGCACGTAATAAAACCAGTTTTTTCTCTTGGTCCGAACGGACGCTCTTTGGAAAGAGTTTTATATTATTCCTCTCTTGAAAAAAGAAAATAAATCTAACGTACAAAACAATAGTGGTATCTCCAAATTGTCTGCTATTCCCAAAGCATTTGAGAAACTAATAACCTATCAACTGCAACACTGCTGTAAATCTGTAAATTCACCCTACCTGCATGGGCTTGTGAAATGTTGGTCTACTACTACTAAATTATTAGAATTTTCATCAATTGTTATTGAAGGATTTCAATCAAAAATGCAAACGGATGTAATTTGCACTGATTTCAGTAAGGCTTTTGATTATATAAGCTCATTCTTCTTCTTAAAAACTTAATTTTGTGGATATATTTGTATCTTTCAAGGTCTCTGTGTCTAAGAGCGTCCAAGTCGCTTCCCGCGTACCCCAAGAAAGTCATTTAGCCCCATTTTTATTTACATAATTCATAAATGATCTACCGTCCGTTATACTCTCGCATACTTATAATGATTACTTATAATGATCCCTTATAAAGTCTCGGATTGCAATCTGACCTATATTGTTTTCAACCGTGGTGTGCTATAAATTTATTAAATCTTAATTGTAATAAATGTTAACTTAACTTATTTTTTTCAGGAGCATTCCATATTTAAATAACACAACTTGACCGAATAGAGTGAGTAACTGATTTAGGTATCCTTCTTGATTCAAAATTAAAGTTTGATAAGCAAGTCTTGTCTACTTCAAATTGAGCCATGCATGTTCTTGGATTTATTAATCATTGGTCAAAAAAATTTAACGATCCCTACATAACAAAACATCCTTATATCTCACTGTTTCGTCGTATACTTGAGTATGTTTCCCAGTATATGGTTCATCAAGATAGGCTTGAATCAGTGCAGAAACCATTTTTTTTTTTTTTAATATTCGTACTCTTAGTTGGAATTCCACTATTAGATTGCCTTCGTATCGCAGTGGACTTTTATTACTAAGCCTTGCTCCTCTTTCTGACCGTAGAACTATGGTACGTAAAGTGTTTCTACTAATTGTTGATGAAATTGACTCCTTGCAGTTGACAAGCCAGATTATTTTGCCGTTCCGGTCGTAATGACTAAAAATTTTCTTTCCATCTCTCTTTCCGGTTGTAGTACTAACTATGCCAGTCATAATCCTTTTCATATTTTATGTGTAAATTATACTACATTTTTTAATGTTATTTGCAATACTAATACAACCTTCCAAATTGAAACATTACTTTTACGAACTTTTACTCGTAGTTAAGTATAGTTCCTATTATTATTATTATTTTATTCTTACTATTATTATTAATAATATTTTATTGTTTTGTTAATTATTGTTTTATTATTGTATTGTTAATATTTTGTAACAAACATACATATATGTTATTATATATGTTTGCATATACATATGAAAACTCGCAATAAAATATAATGAAATTTAAATATAATATACTAATTATTTGCCAATAATATCAAGTTATGTCAGGCCTTATTGGAAAATATAGCTTTTATATAATTCCCCACGTACGAGGCGCTATTAATGAAATCAAATTTCAAACGCAAACGGAGAACAACTACAGAAAAGTCACAAACTATCTTACTGCACAAAAAATATGCTTCTGTACCTATCAACTTAAAAGCAGCAAGGGCCTACAAGTAGTGCTGAAGGGCATTGAGTCTGATGTTACGCCCGAAGAGATAACTGAAGCTCTAAAGCAAAAGGGATTTTGCGTCAAAAGCATGTTCAATGTCAAAAACAGAAACAGGCAGCCGCAACCACTCTTTAAGATTGAGCTTGAACCAGAAAACAGGCATCTTAAAAAAAACGAGGTTCACCCAATTTATAAACTCCAGCTCCTTCTGCACCGTAGGATTACAGTAGAAGAGCCGAGTAAACGTAATGCTCTGTACAATGTACGAACTGCCAAGAATACGGCCACACGAGGTCGTATTGCACACTTCGCCCGGTGTGCGTCTGTGGAGATCTCCACGACTCTACACACTGTCAAACTAATAAGGAAAATGCAAGCGAGAAAAAGTATGGTAACTGTGGGGGTAATCACACAGCAAAGTACAGAGGCTGTCCAATCTACAAAGAGCTGAAAAGCCGTCTTCACAAAAGAATGAACACGGCGCGGGCACACCAAGGAACAGCAACGCTGACACTATCAGAAACAAATCCTGAAGTACTTTTTCGAAAGCAGCAATTTCCGTTCCTTGGCCTATACCCACCACTAAAAAGATAACATTTGCAAACGAACCCCCATTCAAGATATGATGCGTAAACAAAATCTTTTGATACAAATGCTTGTATCTCAACAATCAAAATAAATAATGGCTAACTTACGCATAGCTACGTGGAACACCAATGGCGTTTCACAGCGGAAACTTGAGCAAGCTCAATTCCTACATGAGAAGCATATCGACGTATTGCTTTTTTCATCTTACAAGCAAATACAATTTTGAAATGAGAGACTATCACTTCTATGGTACAAATAACCCCGATGGTAAAGCACACGGTGGGACTGGCATACTCATAATCAACCGCATGAAGCACCACTTTTACAAAGAGTTTGCTGAAAATCATCTTCAGGCCACATCCATCAACATACAGCTGGAGGAAAACACTCACCTCACACTAGTCGCCGTATACTGCCCACCCCGTTTCACAGTATTGGAAGATCAATTCCTGGATTTTTTCCAAGCACTAGGGCCACACTTCATTGCAGCAGACGATTACAATGCTAAATATACTCACTGGCGATTGCGTCTTGTGAATCCAAAAGGAAAACAGCTTCATAAGATTATAATAAAAGCCACTAATAAACTTGACCATGATTCTCCTGGGAGTCCTACATACTGGCCATCAGACCTCAATAAGCTGCCTGACTTAATCGACTTCGCAGTTACGAAAAATATTTCTCGCTGTTTGGTTAAAGCTGAATGAATGTCTGCCAGATCTGTCATCTGATCACTCGCCTGTACTAATTCACCTCCGTTGGTACGCAGAAACCATGAAACCACCTTACAGATTAACTTCACACAAAACAAACTGGCTCAGGTATAAAAAATATATAAGTTCTCACATTGAGCTAAACCCAAAACTCAACACTGAATCTGACATAGAGAGCTGCACAGGTAAACTGGAATCCATTCTTACTGCAGCAGTTCTTCCTGCAACATCTCAAATCACAAACGTTACAACTAATCCGAATAGGACCAACGTTCAAATCGAGCAACTCGTCCACGTTAAAAGACGCGTACTTAGAGAATGGCAATCTTCCAGATCCCCATCTGCAAAACAAAAGCTAAAAATAGCCACACGGGAACTGGCCAACGCTCTGAAACAAGATGAGGAAGACGCTCATCTCCGATATATAGAGCAACTTTCACCAACAGGCACAAAACATAAGTCACTGTGTAGAGCCTACTCAACTCTTCGCACACCGACTGAAACCGTTTTGCCGTTAAGGAATTCCTCAGGCGGCTGGGCCCGAAGTGATGCAGACAGAGCCACCACATTTGCTGCTCACCTACGAAATGTATTCACGCCAATCGAGGCTACTAGCACATTCGCGCTGCCGTCTCCATCCGTAAACTGCCACCAGCAACACACCCCAATTGTGTTTCGTCCAAACGAAATAACTAAAATAATTTATTAATTAATTATAACACCGGAAGTGATCATCGAGCTGCCACATCCTGCAGTTCGCTACATAACCCAGATCTTTAATGCAATCACCAAACTTGGTTACTTTCCACAACGATGGAAAAGATCGATCATCATAATGGTTCTAAAGCCTGGTAAGGGCCACACAGTCTCTTCATCTTACAGACCAATAAGTCTACTCTCACGTATTTCGAAACTATTCGAAAAATGCCTACTGATCCGACTTAATCTACATCTGAGAACACACAACATAATCCCAGCCCATCAATTTGGATTTCGCGAAAGCCACGGATCCATTGAACAGGTGAATCGAATAACAACGGAAATAAGAATTGCATTTGAAAATCGAGAATACTGTGCAACAGTATATTTACGCGTATTCCAAGCATTCGACAGAGTCTGGCTGTCTGGCTTGACGGCCTAATGTTTAAAGTTAAAACAGCCTTACCCGAAAGCACACACAAACTTCTAAAGTCTTACCTCTATGACAGAAAGTTTGCAGTGCGGTGCAACACTTCCACATCCACTGATAAAATTGAGGCTGGAGTTCCCCAAGGCAGCGTTCTTGGGCCTACTTTATACTTCATCTATACAGCCGACATTCCTACAAATAGTCGGCTAACGGTATCCACTTTCGCCGATGATACAGCTATCCTTAGCCGTTCAAGGACCACAATCCAAGCTACAGCACAGCTGGCATTGCACCTCATAGACATTGAAAAGTGGCTCTCTGACTGGCGAATAAAAGTAAACGAGCAAAAATGCAAGCACGTAACGTTTACGCTAAACAGACAAGATTGCCCATCACTCTTGTTGAACAACATAACACTCCCGAAAGCAGATGAGGTAACGTACCTAGGAGTACACCTTGACAGAAGACTCACATGGCACAGGCACATTGAAGCCACAAAATCTCATCTTAAACTCAAAGCTAACAACTTACACTGGCTCATCAACGCTGGTTCTCCGCTCAGCCTAGACCACAAGGTCTTACTCTACAATTCTGTATTGAAACCTATCTGGACCTATGGTTCACAGCTATGGGGCAATGTCAGCAACAGCAATATTGACATCATACAGCGAGGACAATCAAGGATTCTGAGACCCATCACTGGGGCACCGTGGTACGTTCGGAATGAAAACATCCAAGGAGACCTAAATATTCCACCAGTTATTAATGCAATTACGGAACTTAAGGAAAAATACTATAGCAAGCTTTCCCCGCACCCCATTCACCTAGCGAGAGATCTAACTCAAATCAGCAGTCGTTGCCGTATCCGACGAAAGGACCTACCAACCCAGCGAAGAAATTTTTAGGGACGTCTAATCATAGAACAGTTGGAAAAATAAAGCAACTGTTCAGAAAAATTGTTATCGTTAAGATTTTTAAACTTATTGTTCGTTCTTATACAAGAAGATTCAATAAATAAAAGCAAAGTAATAATAAAAACAAGTAACAAAGCTACAGTCGAGTTTGCTCGACTGTGAGATACCCGCCACCCAATTTTACCATCAAAATATTATATTTTTTAAAATATACTGAAAAAATACTAAAAAAATACTCTAAAAAATACCAAAATAATATATCAAAATTTTCTTTGTTCGAAATCATTAGCTTGGCGGCACTTTAGTTGGTTTATTGAACACCATTATTATGTCGCGGAGTGTCACAGCAACTAACTAGGTGCAGCTTCACGTGGTAACGCCTTATAAAAGTAATTTCTTAATAACTTCTCTGTTTTTTATCCGATTGTAACCAAATTTGCAGAGATTATTAAGATGGTGTTTAGTATTGTGCATACCAAAATTAAACGTTCTAGGTTTAAAACGACGCTTGCAATTCGGTTTTATTCGATTTACGGTGGCGGGAGGGGGCGTGGCCAAAATCAAAAACAAACTTGATCTGCGTGCGGATTCCCTAATGAAGCAGAGCAGATCTTTTGTCGAGGAACGCACAATATGCTCGGGACCTGCGGTATCCACATGCAGATGTTTCCTCTTAGTCCACACCAAGGCTGGACAGCCGCTTAGAATGTGTTTGGTTGTCTCGTCGTCCTCTTTGCAAAGTCTGCACTCAGCATTGGAAGACAGACGCATTTCGGTTAGGTGATAGTTCACCGTATGATAGCCACTAAGAAAGCTAACGAGGAGGTGAAGATCCCTCCTGGAAAGTAAGCTGGTTTTCCGGTCGACCATGGGATTGATAAGCTCCTTGGCTTGCCGCATCCCTGGTTGGACCGACCAGTAGCGATCAGTCAACCTAACAGCCCAGGTTTTCACAATAGCTGAGATGGTTGACCAACCCATGCCACAGAAGGGCTCAGGGCCGGATAAAGTAGCTGACGAACCGGCCCTCGGAAGTTCGTCCGCCAGCTCATTGCCCTGGATACCAGAGTGTCCAGGTACCCATAGAAGGGTGACATTGTTAGTAAGAGACAGTCTCTGGAGGCAGTTCCAGCAATCGGCCACCAGTCGAGAGCTTACTCTTTTGGAGGAGAGGGCTAAGATGGCGGCTTGACTGTCAGAGAAGATGTTGATGTTCACTCCTCTAATCCCCTTCTCTAGGATCAGACGGCAGCGGAGCTCGATGGCATGAACCTCAGATTGGAAGACTATGGGCCATTTGCCCATAGCAATTGAGGTTTTAGAGTAGGGTCCAAAGATCCCAGCACCAACGCCCTGATCAGTTTTTGACCCGTCGGTATACCAGTGAATACCGTGGGGGCGCTGATGGGGTTGCCAGTGTCCCAGTACTTCCAGTCCGGGAAGAGGGTTCTGAATTTAGCACCAAAGAAAAGTTCCTTAGTCATAGTATCTGACCTAGTTCAGATATCTATACCAGGAATCTTTGATCAGACTAGCATGTCCTGATTCGGTAGCTAGAATCCCTGATTGAAGCTTGATTCTAAGAAGGCTCATAGCGGCGACTTCTTTAATTTGGATATGTAGCGGAGTCAGATTCAGTATCGATTCCATTGCTGCGGTGGGACAGGTACGAAGTGCACCTGTCAGTGAGAGGCACAGCAGCCTGTGCAATTTATTGCATTTGCTGATGGCAGTGACCTGCGTAACCTTTGGCCACCACATAATAGCAGCGTAGGTGACGATGGGTCTGACCATCATGGCAAAAAGCCACCGGATGGTGCAGGATTTAAGACCCCAGATTCTACCAAAGAATCTCCGGCAGGCCCACATGGCATGGGTCGCCTGGGGGTTCCAATTTAGTCTTTTATCGAGGGTTACCCCTATATATTTGACCTCGTTGGATAGCCCCACAGGGGAGCCGCTGATGTAAAGTTGACCAATGTAAACGGAATAGCGCCTAGTGAAGGGAACTATAATAGCTTTTTGTGGATTGATGCTAAGACCAACGTCTGCGCACCATCTACTTACCGTGTTCAGAGCTGATTGCATCAACTCAATCACGGTGCATAGTTCCCGGTCACTATTAGAGCCAGGTCGTCAGCATAGCCGATTGCATTAACGGCCTGCTCGGAGAGTAAGACTAGTAGTTCGTCAACTACTAGGGACCAGAGTAGGGGGGATAAAACCCCTCCCTGGGGGCAGCCTTTGACTGCATTAATGCATGCAGTCATGGAGTCCAGGGTGGAAGTGATTATCCGGTGCTTGAGCATAGCTTCAATCCACCGGATCAAGGGACGGGCAGTTCCTCTACGTTCTAGAGCAGTAGAGATTGACCCGTAGCCGGTATTATCAAAAGCACTTTCTATATCCAGAAAAGAGCATAAATCAATGTTCTTGGATACGAAGGCTCTTTCATTTTTTCCCACTAACCTCCGTCGATCTGCCGGCTATGTACGCAAACTGCGTGGGATGCAGAGGTGTCGACGTCTGCAGAGAGCACCGAATGTGCATATCTATAAGCCTTTCCGCCGTCTTAAGCAGAAAGGGGGTAAGACTGATCGGCCGATAGGACTTAGGCTGGTCAAGCAGACGATTCCCTTGCTTGGGGATGAATACCACATTTACTCTGCTCCAAGAGATGGGTTTGTATCCCCAAGTAAAACTAGCTCTAAGAAGGCCGACCAATGGATCAAGAATATGAGGAAGATTTTGTCACCCCCTGGGGCTTTGAAAGGAGCAAAAGAATCTACAACCCATTTGACCTTTTCGGGGTCGAAGATGAATCCAGATAGGCTGAATCCGCTTGAGTCCGATGACAAAGTGGTGTCACCGCGACCGGAGAGATCTGGATTCGCCACAGAACCCGGGAAGTGGACTTGCAGTAGAAGCTCAAGTGTTTCCCTGCGATCTTGAGTGAAAGAGCCATCTGCTCTTTTAAGAAGCCCTATTCCATTAGCCGACCCTTTTGCCAATACTTTATGGAGCCTCGCCGCCTGTGGCAATGATTCTAGGCTACCACAGTAGCTGCGCCATGTATCGCGTTTAGCTCGTCTAATACTTTTGTTGTAGTTGGTAAGAGAGTCCCTATAGACGTCCCAACTAGCACGGTTAGATTTAGCCTTATTAAAAAGGCTTCTAACCCTCCTTCTAAGTACAGCTAGTTCCTCATTCCACCACGGAATTTTCCGATTGACCCTTAGGGTCTTTTGGACTGAGCTGTCCTCGAACGATGAGATAAGCACATCTTGGAGCAGATTGGCAGCGAGTTCTATCTCACTGATATAGCTAGGATTGCTGACCAATAGGTCTGCTTTGAAAGCTACAGAGGCTTTATAAGAGCTCCCAATTTGTCTTTTTCGGACAGAAGGAGTTTTGGCGAATTTCGACTTGGCCAGGAAGGTCAAACCTGATGTGTTGATGTCTGACAAAGTGGCTTCGTCTGTGACCCGCCAATTAACAAGCGAACTCGCTATCGAGGTGCTGATTAGGGTGAGATCTAAAACCTCTTCCCTAATAGTATTAACAAAAGTGGGTTTGCACCATATGTTAGCTACATCTAATTGACAACACAATAAGTAGTCTAAAAGGGACTCACCACGTTTATTGATGTCGCTGCTCCCCCAGATCGTGTGATGTGCATTAGCATCACAGCCGATCACGAGCGGCTTGTTGTTGCGACGACAGAATTCCACCAGCCGCTGGACCTCTGCTGTGGGTACATCATCCACATCGCCAGGGAAGTATGCGGAGGCGATCACAACTTTCCGGACACCGTCTGCAGGGGCTACCTCTATAGCCGTTGCTACCAGGTCTCTGTGGATGGAGTTAGGTAGTGGGAAATGTCTGACACTGTTATCCATAAATATAACAGTGCGCGGGGCACCTCCCATACGGTCATATAACAACGTACATGATCCACATGAAAGTCCACGTATTTGGCCACCGATCAACCATGGTTCTTGGACGAGAGCCAGTTTGATTTGATCTTCACAGACGACCCTCCACAGTGTGGCCGACGATCCTCTAGCGTGGTGCAGGTTCGCCTGGAGCACTTTAAGTTTGCTCATCTTCCCTCCTGATCGCGGTCGAGACAAGGCCACTTGCCTTGCCCCCCCGAGAGTCATTACCGCGAATGCCCTTCGGCGGTCGGGACGAGCCACTCGGGGGAGGTCGCCTTGCGACCCCGCTCACGGGAGGTGCCCTTGCGGGTGGGTTGCAGCCTGAGGTGCTGGCAAAGGGCCTGGCCGAGGCACCTCTGACGGTTGACGGACGGTGACCACTTGTCACCCGTCTAGTTGGGCACTTCGGGGATAAGACCACAATGGCCGGTAGGGTGGGGGAGGAACCTTGGGTACCAATCCGGCCGCAGCGCTCGTGGAGGCCACAGGGTCAGCCAATGCTGAAATCCCTGAGGGAACCACTGGCGCCGTTGCCGGAGCGGCACTGTCAGGAGAGGGAGCGGGTGAGGATGTGGATGGAGCAGGGGTGGCGGAGGAGGCTTTGGGAGCTGAATTCTTATGGATCAATTTGACCCTGCCAAAGCAGAATTTCACCTTCCCTTGGCACTCCGTCAGAGCCCTGTACGACTCCTCGTCAACCAACATTGCGAGGTGAGTCGTTGTGCCGTTCAGGCTGTGCTGCACCACCCGCCACAGCTTCGTGGAGAAGCTGCTGGCACTCTGGAGCCCAATAAATTCCAGGATGGTTGCAGGAGTGTACTCAGCACTACTGGGAAAGTAACCTCTGATGAGGTGAGCCTTGGGGAACTTCGTTTCCTCCAGCAATTTGACGTCAAGGGCGCTGATGGACCTGATGTGTCCAACAGCTCCCCTGACCCAATTGGCAGTGCTGTTATCCTCGCACACCAAAAGCAGCTACTCATTTCGGGGTATACAGCCCTCGAAACCTGGACTAACCGTTGGTGTAGAATGCAACAGCACCGCCTTTAATATGCTGGATTTCAACTTAGGCAACTGCTTCGCTGAGAGGGGTTTTGTTGAATCAGCCGAAGTGAAGCCCAATTTCACTTGGCTGAAGAGTGGTTTCATGGACTCCTTATGAGTCTTTTTGGACCTCTTTGAAGAGCTGGTGGGCTCGACGATGGTATCGTCAGCGCGCGTCCGTTTAGCCTTGGTGTTAACGGGGCGCGCAGTGGCGATAGCCAGAGCCTCCTCTCTGTTAGAATCCTTTGCAAGTGCAGCTTTAAAAAGCTTCTTCTCGCGGCTCTTCAGTTTAATAAAGGCGTCCTTGGATTCCAGCCGCAGCAACTGGATCTGAGAGCCTGCTTCCGTAAGGCCTGACCTCTGAGAGGCCACGGAAGCGTCGTCAGCAAAGCTGATTCGGTCGCAGTTAGCTTCCTCGTCCGAGGACAATACCTCGACAGGTTGCTGACGGACTGAACCGCTACTGGACGAAAGTTCAGCACTAGCGAACCCTGTGTCCAAGGGAGTTCATGGCCTATCCGGGTCCCCTAGAATGCTAGAGTCGAGACCCGTAGTATTGGGGATGGAAGCCAGCAGCAGCTGGCTGCAGGGCTACCCCCCGGCCATGCATCCATCAGCGCATGCTGTTCCACCTTGGATTGGGGTGATTTATAGATTCACGATCTTCGCCCGACTACAATTAGTCAGCACCTCTAACAGAGACATGACCGTGCTAGGGGTCTGCTTCCAGCCGCCCTCGCGTGGAGAGTATAGTCGCACTTCCGACAGTAGGAGCAAGGACGGCACGTGCCCCAGCCAATACTGGGATAACATGTTGGTCCCCTTGGTTCCTTTGACGGCTGACGGCCAAGCTTAACCCATACTATCGTATGTTGCATTATGCGTGTATGCACCAACGACTCAAGCAGCGGACATCCATACTTTCAGATGTCTAGGTCTCAGGTGTCTACATCTCAGAGACTATAAGAGATAGAGCAACCAAATTTTCGGGATAGTGTGTCTTATTATTACACGCATATCAAGTTTGTTTTTGATTTTGGCCACGGCCCCTTCCGCCCATGCAAATCGAAAAAAACTGAATTGCAAGGGTCATTCAATTTTGGTAAGCACAATACTGATGACCATCTTAATGATCTCTAAAAATTTGGTTACAATCGGATAATATACACAGAAATTATTAAGAAATGATTTTTTTTAAGGCGTAATCACTAGCTGAACAGGTGCAGCTGCATTCACCTTATAAAAGTAATTCGTTAATAACTTCTGTGTTTATACCCGCCTACCCAAAGAGTTGAAGGGTATTATGGCTTTGTGCCGACCGAAAATGTATGTAACAGGCAGAAGGAAGCATCTCCGATCCCATAAAGTATATATATTCTTGATCAGCGTCAACAGCCGTCTGTCCGTCTGTCCGTCCGTATGAACACCTAGATCTCAGAGACTATAAGAGATAGAGCAACAAATTTTTCGGGACAGTATGTCTTATTGTTGCGCGCAGATCAAGTTTGTTTTTGATTTTGGCCACACCCCTTTCTACCCATGCAAATTGAAAAAAACCGAATTGCAAGCGTCGTTTTAAACCTAGAACGTTCAATTTTGGTACGCACAGTACTAATCACCATCTTGATCTCTGAAAATTTGGTTATAATTGGATAAAAAACACAGAAGTTATTAAGATATTACTTTTATTAGGCGTTACCACGTGCAGCTGCACCTAGTTAGTTGCTATGACACTCCGCGACATAATAATGGTGTTCAATAAACCAACTAAAGTGCCGCCAAGCTAATAATTTCGAACAAAGAAATTTTTGATATATTATTTTGGTATTTCTTAGTATATTTGTTTAGTATTTTTTGTCAGTATATTTTTGAAAAATATAATATTTGGATGGTAAAATTGGGTGGCGGGTATCTCACAGTCGAGCAAACTAGACTGTAGCTTTCTTACTTGTTTATTATTAACTTACAGAATAAAAACAGCAAGCACGAAATTACAATCGCGGGCGGGACGAAAATAGTGGAAAGAATATCCAAAACAGCCAACAACAAAACAAAGCACAAGAAAGTTCTTAACGAGAGCAATGTCACGAGAGCACAATATGTATTAATACACCAACAATGTGCTGTAACAGTTCAAAACAGAACACAAATTTACTGGAAGCTCTCGCAAACAGAAAATTAAGCCTCACTAGTTGGTGATATAATAAAACACCAAAATTATGTAAAATATTATATATTATTACAATGTGTCAAAACACACCGACGTCTAGAACAGGTATTGTTAGTTTGCAATAAAAATGTTTGTAATAAAAAGGCGCAGGAAGGATGAAATCACAATTGTTAATTATTGTTAAAAATACCAAATACAATTCATACAATTACATATATTAAGATAATTTTTGTTTAATAAGCAGAACCGAAAGTTAAAAGTTAAATTGATACATTTTACTAGGTCATTACATAATATAGATATTTCCAAGCACACCTAACTTGGCTGAGCACCCCAAAGATCCGTCTCATGGTACATTCGATGAATATTGTCCTTGATCAACTTGGCCTTATCTGAAATATGCAAACAGACTTAATATATTATGCATATAATATGAATAGTAGCTTAAAATTTAATTTATTTTCATTGTTAAATGCCTAGACTCACCCTTAGATAAATGATATACCACAACATTTTTTTTTAAAAATTCGAAGCACATTTCCTGACTTGTCCCCAGAGAGTGCATATTGCATGTGAACGCACTGCAAAGAAGAATCTGTTTAAGTAGCTGTCCAATTTTAGGAAATTTCTTACCTCAGTTGCCTAAAGGCAATATCCTCCCGCTCCTTGACCGAGTCCTGCTGTACCAGACTATCCTTGCTTGACGTGCAATCGAGTGTTTCAATCTTCGCTGCAGTAGTGCTGTTATGCGATGAGCTTGACGAATAGTCCAGTTTTCGTTGAGATTTAGGTGTATCACATGTTTCTTCTGTTTCTGCTGCCGCTGCCAGGAGCTTTTGATGTTTTACCTGACGGCATTGACGACGTTGTAGGTGTTCGGAGTGGCGATGCTCCCTCTCCAACTGCATGGTGTTATGAAAAATAGCATTCCAGAAATGCGTTTGGTGCCAAATTGGTTGTTGTCGCATCAAAACGTACAAATACTCGCGGTATGGATCGCAGCCGGGAACCTCAACTACAAAAACATTGAGATTAAGCTAATTATACTCATTACCCATAGGGTAGAAGGGTATTATAACTTTGTGTTAACTGAAAGTATGTGAAACAGGCAGAGGAAGACATCTCTGACTCAATAAATTGTACACCATGTTTTTTATACCCGCCTACCCAAAGGGTATTATAACTTTGGGCCAAACAAAAATGTGTGTAACAGGCAGAAGAAAGCGTCTCCGACCCCACAAAGTACACACATTCTTGAACAGCGTAAACAGCCGAGAGAATTAATTTTATAAGACCAAATCAGGTGCAGCTGCACCTGATCAGCTGATTTGTCACTCAGTGACATAATAATAGTGTTCAATAAATATAAAGTTCTACCAAGCTAATTATTTTGAACAAAGTTAATTTCGGTATTTTTTTTTGTATATATTTAGTATATTTTCCAGTATATTTTTTAATAATATGATATTTCGAGGGTCGCTCTTATTTATTATTTCATTCAGTAAATTTGGGTGGCGGGTATCTCACAGTAGCCTTCTTACTTGTTATATACTTATTCAAAAAAAATTGAGTTATGATCGGACAATTGAAACAGAATTCATTCAAGAAATACTTTTTTGGGATGTATTCAGTTTTACCCCACCTATCCATTTGATATAGCTCTAAAATGTAATATATTCGTATCCAATAAAACTAATAAAGTGCAATTAATTTAATAACTTTGGACGTGGAATATTTCGGAATTTTGTTTAGTATATGTTTTATACATTCTCGAAATGTTAATATTTTTTGTATTCTCTAAATTGTGTGGCGGTTATCTGACACTCGAATAGACTCTCCTGTAGATTTCTTATTTATTTATTTATGGGGATCATACCTTCATGGTAGAATATGAAACAGAGATTCATAAGCACAGCTGCAGGCGCATAATCTTCCAACTCTCCACATTCGAACAAAGCTAGAACAACATATTGGGTAAGAGCTTTTAAAGTAATTGTTTCCAGACGCTTGGTCTTGTAGCGCTGTTCGGTAAGAAACCTTGTGAACCAGAGACGACCCATATCCAAACGCAGCATTATTTCAAATTCGGACTTTAACTCCAAGTTCACAGTCGTAGGATTGTTGAAGAGCAGATGAGTAAAACTTTTCATGAATTGCTTGACGGGTTCTTCGACGGCATGACAATCTAGGCTAATGGAAGAAGCCCACGACGGCACTGAGTTTTGTGACTCCGATCGTATAAAGTTACGCCAATCACTCGATTCTATGCTGGAACTAGTTAGTATCTGATCTGATTCATCTCGTAGACTTGTAAGGGTGCTATAGTTCGATGTACGACTGCGTACTGGTACTCTGATGGAGTTTTCTGCACACCAGGGCACTTCATAACCTACACCCGCACCACCAACTGCTGCTTCTGTCGGTGATTGTACGTCAATTTGTGGTGGCTTTGCAGGAGTCTCCGGCAGTTCACTAATGCGGCGCACGTCATTCTGCAAGTCCATTTCACTGCGTCGCGCACCAGCGATTGCTCTAACTCGCTCATAGCCACCCGAATTGCGGGACTCAATATCCATGGAGTTTGAATGTGTGGTACTGCTGACTTCATTAGATCGTGCAACCGACTCTTCAAACAGAAATAATGAACTACTCTCTTCACTCGTGCTGTCACATGAACTGCTGGATGTACCTGAACTGGATCGCAGTGGACCTCCCAGCGTTTTGACAAAATTACCTTGCGAATGATCCAAGCGTGGACCTAAAAGCAGCTGTGTGTGTTAACTGTGAACCGAATAGAAACAAAGTAATCTACTAACGTTGCGCCAGATTGGGTTGCCTGTAACGGCCCGATATTATCTCTTCATGTGCCCGGCGTGCCTTGATACGGCGCGCTTCAAAATCTATCTTTGTATAATCAACGATTTCGTCAACTGCGGTTTAAACAGGTATGTTATTCAGCAATTACCAAACGTATGTAAGTATGTCTATGCAGGTTCTACTTACACTTTGGGATATACTCTTCGTCATCGGAGCAGTCCGAATCACTGCTGCTGCTGCTTAACGTCAACTGTAATACAATAAATGTTAAATTTAGAAAATCAAAACATGGCTTAATTTAATAAAAATGGTAATGCATTTTAAGCAAAAATAATAAACCACAACCAATCTTCACAATCTAGTTGGTGCCAGAGAGCCAGACACTGAAAAAGAAGTAAGCAAGCTACTGTCGAGTTTGCTCGACTGTCAGATACCCGCCACCCAATTTTTCTGAATGGAAGAAGAAATAAGAAATATTACATTTTTAAAAAATGTACTGGAAAATATACTACAAAAATATACCGAAACTATACCAAGCAAGTAAAAAAGCTACTCTTAAGTTCGCTCGACTGTGAGATACCCGCCACCCAATTCTACCATCGAAATATTGTATTTTTCAAAAATATACTGAAAAAATACAAAAAAATATACTAAAATTTTACCAAATTAGTATACCAAAATTTTCTTTGTTCGAAATTATTAGTTGGTTTGATAAATACCATTATTATGTCACGGAGTGACATAGCAACAAACTACGTGCAGCTGCAGTGATTACGCCTTATAAAATAATTTCTTAATAACTTCTGTATTTTTTATCCGATTGTAACCAAATTTTCAAAAATCATTAAGATGGCGATTAGTTTTGTGTGTACAATTCGGTTTTTTTTCGATTTGCATTGGCGGAATGGGGCGTGGCCAAAATCTAGAACAAAATTGATCTGCGTGCAATAAGACACACTATCCCGGTTTGGTTGCTCCATCTCTAATAGTCTCTGAGATCTAGGTGTTCATACGGACAGACGGACAGACGATCATGGCAATATCGTCTCGGCTGTTGACGCTGATGAAGAATATATATACTTTATGGGGTCTGCCTGTTACATACATTTTCGTTCGGCACAAAGTTATAATACCCTTCTACCCTTTGGGTAGGCGGGTATAAAAATATGTCGATGATTAAGATGTGTGTGCCAAAACTGAACGTTCTGGCTTTAAAATGACGCTTGAAATTCGGCTGAAGGGGGCCTGGCCAAAACCTAAAACAAACTTGATATGCGTGCAACAATATGACACACTTTTCCGAAAAATTTGCTGCTCTATCTTTTATAGTCTCTGAGATCTACGGACAGACGGATATGGCTATATCGTCTCGGCTGTTGACGCAGACCAAGAATTTATAGGGATACTTCCTTCTGCCTGTTATATACTTTTTCGTTTGGCACAAAGTAATAATACCCTTCTACCCTTTCCGTTGGCGAGTATAAAAATCATTTTCATTCAATCTACAAGTTACTGTTGTGTAGTATACAAGGAACTCAGAAGCCGTCTTAACATACGTCGAGAATCGACACGCGCTCAGACCATTCAGATCACTTACATTCCGCCACAATCGGGATCGTCTTACAAAGCATCCTTCCTACATACCGTACCAACCTCAGCGTTTCCTTCGCTAGTGCCTTAAAATCGGGAATAAAATCTGTAAAACTGTTAACACAAAAGACAACTGCATCGCGGGAAGAAGAATAATTTCTTTCAACAAAGAAACCCAGCATCAATCAGCTGACATTGAAACGATGACGATTTCGCTCCAGCAACTTTTAAAGAATTTATAACATACAACTTCTTGTTTCATCCAAATCAACATAATATCTTCACTACAAATATCTATGTGGATGGCAAAATGGCGTTTCACGGCATAAATTCAAGCTCGCTCAGTTTTCATTCAAAAAAAAAAAATTTTGTAGTCATGCTTCTCTATGAGATACACCTAAAAAAATATACCACTTCCATATTCCAGGATACCTTTTCTACGACACAAACTATCCGGACGGCAAAGCCGGCACTGGTATACTTATCAGAAGTCACATCAAACACCACTTTTACAACAGAACAGAAACGGATTATCTGCAATCCACTTCTATAAACATACAATTCAGCAGCGGCCCTATTACTTGCCTTGTTGTCCCTGAGAACAATTTCAATTTTAATTTTTTAACTCACTCGGTCAGCGATTTACATCGGCCGGCGACCACAATGCAAAGCCCCAAAGGGTACACAACTATATAAAGCGCTTATTAAGCCACGAAATATGTGTCTCCGGGTAGGCCTAAATACTGGCCAGCAGATTCGAAAAAGTTCCCAGACCCTATTGACTATGCAATAACAAGAAAAATCTCAAACAATTTAGGAGGAGGAGGAGAGGGAGGAGAAGTGGGAAATGGAGGAGGAAAAGGAGAGGGAGGAGGAGGAGATGGAGGCGGAGAAGATGGAGGAGGAAGAGTTGGATGAGGAGGAGATGGAGGAGGAGGAAATGGAGGAGAAAATGGAGGAGAAAATAGAGGAGAAAATGGAGGAGGAGATGGAGGAGGAGATGGAGGAGGCATTAAATTTGAATTGAAAGAAAGTTATAAAAAATATTGGGTTTGAGGAAGTTTTACACTAAACATTAAGTTTTTATGTAAGCGCAAGCGGCGTGGAGGGAGTGAGAATAAGGGGGTGCGCGCGGAAGATGTGAGCGAGCGAAACGAGCATTCCTTTAGTAGAGGACATCTCGTATATAATATTTTACATAATTTTGGTGTTTTATTATATCAACAATTAATGAGGCTTAATTTTCTGTTTGCGAGTGCTTTCAGTAAATTTGTGTTCTGTTTTGAACTGCTACAGCACATTGTTGGTATATTACATATCGTGTTCTTTCCGCTCTCGCGCTCTTTGTGCTCTCATGACTTTGCTTTCATTAGTACTGCCTTGTGCTGCATTTTGTTGTTGACCGTTGTGGTTATTCTTTCTTCTATTTTTATCTGTAAGTTAGATATCAGCGTCCTAATACCCTGTATTAACACTAATTTTATACTTATTTTAATTTTTGGTTTCATTAAATTTTTATTTGCATCAAAAACCTGCAGTGTGTTTGTCTGCTATAATAAGAAATGCGGTGTACCAGCAAGTGCAAAAATGGGTTTCGATTGCTGCTGACTTTGTGATAATGTTTCACATGAAATATATGCTGGCTTCACCGGTCGTATAGTCGACCTTATTGGCTCAAAATCTGGTTTAAGGTGGACATGTGAGTCATGCATGGATATTCAAAGGAATATTGCGGGATTCTTACGTCAGACGAAGCATGGCTTTGGTGATCTATTCGCAGGTTTAAAACAACTTGCGGATAGTTTAGTAACTTTGAACTCTGGGTTTAAGGGCATGAAGCTTTTAACCGAGTCTGCAAAGCGTAAAAAAGCTAATACTCGTTTGTCCATTGGCCCAAACGAGCTTGATGTCCCTGAAATTGTCAATTACTCGTCCATTCCCAGAGCATTTATGTCATGTATGTCTCCCACACCTCGATTCTCTTCAGCGTCAATGATTGCCGATAATGACATTCTTCCCATGGATGTCATTTGTTCTGATCCCGTTTCAGTCTCGGTACCCGCAGTAGTTGCAGAAACTCAATATGATCAACCTTCTGATGTACTTAATGTTCTACCAGCTAGTACAGATGCTTCTATCTCGACTTCTGTTGCAGTTGCTCAGAACACTATAGTAGGTGTCCCGCCAATGAATCAAATTTTTGCCTCTAGGCTTGTCGTCATTCGACGACAATAGGACCTTTATTCGGTCCAAAATTCAAGTAAAGGGGGAAAAATTTAATTTCTCATATGAACGGGAAATCACATCTTTTAAAATAAGTATTACTGCCGAGCATCTTAGTAAAGTTTGCTCTAAAGACTTTTGGCCGGATTACTTAATTATTAAAGAGTATGTAATTATTAATACGTATGTAAATAAAAAGAAAAATCGGCTACCGATTTTACTTCCAAATGTTACCACTAAATCCTCTAATGCTCAAACTCCATTTGGTAGCTCAAAAAACTACATCTCTCCTGATTGGCTATCAAAATGTAAGAGGCCTTTGAAGTAAACTTAATAATGTTTAGCTTAAATT
Source organism: Drosophila pruinosa (assembly GCA_018150935.1). Classification (NCBI taxonomy): domain Eukaryota; kingdom Metazoa; phylum Arthropoda; class Insecta; order Diptera; family Drosophilidae; genus Drosophila; species Drosophila pruinosa. The sequence continues at coordinate 7,192,261 of JAECWR010000255.1, read as the reverse complement.
TTCCGTTTCATGTCATTGCCTTTACTGAAACTTAGTTTAGGCTCATATTCTTAATACTGAAATCTTTACTAACAAATTTTCAGTCTATTGATGTGATCACATACGGCGTCGTGGTGGTTTATCGCTCTCGATGCTGATATATCGTCTGAGCACATAGATTAATCTAGTGATTTAGATATCGAATTTGTAGCTTTAAAATTAATTTATTGTAGCTTTAGTATCTTTATTACCTGCTCTTATATACCTCCTGCCTCAGATATCTCTCAGTATTTATCTAATTTTTCTGTAATTAATAGTATTTCTGCAATGCTTTCTGATCGCAATTTCTTAATAGTTCTTGGAGATTTTAATATTTCTGGAATTTCGTGGCTTTCGTCATGTGAGTCCAACGTATTGAATCCTTCGTCTACTCATGTCTTTGTTGATAGCCTTTCTGATATAGCTTTGTTTCAAAAAAATTCTATACCAAATTATCTAAAAAAAATACTTGATCTGATTTTTGTTTTGGATCCCAATAGCTGCAAGGTGTCCAGATTGTATCCTATTTCCTCACCTGAGGATCCCTACCACCCTACTCTTGAGGTGTTGATTGACTTACCAACAAAGAAGCGAGTTCGTTGTTTTCGGAAAACCGATTTTAAATAACTTTCTTTGCTTCTTTCGCGTACTGCCTGGTCCAAACTTTTTTCGTCTATTGACCTGGATAAGAAAATTTAAATTTTTTATTCTACATTAAACTCTCTATTTGATGCTTGTATTCCACTTGGTACTTCTCACTTGTCGAATAGACCGTAATGGTTTACTAAAAAACTAACAAAGTTAAAAAATAAAAAATCAAAGCTATATAAAAAATATTGGGAAACTGTCTCTCTCTTATATTTTTCTCGCTACTCTGTTGCTCAATCCGATTTCTCCACGCAAAATAATCTTTGCAACAAGTATTATTTGAAAAAGTTCAGACTAACGTTTCAGCGTGACCAGAAACGCTTTTTTGACTTCGTCAATTCGAAGCGGAAGACGTCAACACTTCCAACAACATTATTTTTTGATAGAAAGACATCTTTTAGTGATCGTGGCATTGCCGATCTGTTTGCTGTTTTTTTTCAAACGACCTATTCCACATCAACTTTTTATAGAGCCCAGCTTTATCCGTATCAAGTAAACCAAGCGAATTCCATTTTTGGTCCCTTACTTTCTGAAAGTTTACTCTTACGTAAACTTAAGTCATGTAAATCAGTTTTTTCACCTCCTCCTGACGGAGATCCTAGTTGCATGCTTAGGTTCTGTGCAGAGGGACTTTGTAAACCACTTTTGAAATTATTTGAATTGTCTGTAGAGTTGTGTTCTTTCCCTAATCTTTGGAAAGAGTCTTATATTATTCATCTCTTGAAAAAAGGAAATAAATCAAACGTTCAAAACTATAGAGCTTTTGAGAAACTAATAACTTCTCAACTGCAACACTGCTGTAAATCTATAATTCCACCCTACCAGCATGGGTTTGTGAAATGTAGCTCTAGTACCACTAACTTATTAGAATTCTCATTAATTGTTATTGAATGGTTCCAATCAAAAATGCAAACGGATATCATTTACACTGATTTCAGAAAGGCTTTTGATTCTGTCAACCATAGTCTCTTATTATATAAGCTCAATCTTCTTGGATTTCTACAGAACTTAATTTTGTGGATATCTTCATATCTTACATATGTCCAAGACTGTCCAAGTCCCTTCTGGTGTACCCCAAGGAAGTCATTTAGGCCCATTGCTGTTTACATTATTCATAAATGATCTACCGTTCATTATATCATACTCTTGCATACTTATGTATGCAGATAATGTTAAGATTTGTCGGACTTTTAATGATCCCATATATAGCCTCAAATTACTATCTGACCTTAATTGTTTTCAATCATGGTGTGCTATAAATTTATTAAATCTTAATTGCAATAAATGTTAACTTATGACATTTTTTAGGGGTATTCTCCATTTAAATAATTATCATCTTAATGATAATCAACTTGAGCGAATAGAGTCAGTAACTGATTAAGGTATCCTTCTTGATTCAAAATTAAAGTTTGATAAGCATATTTTGTCTGCTTCTAATAGAGCCATGGGTGTCCCTTGATTTACTAAACGTTGATCAAAGGAATTTAACGATCCCTATATAAATAAACATCTGTACATCTCACTGATTCGTCCAATTCTTGAGTATGGATCTAATATCTGGTTTCCCCAGTATAGCGTTCTTCAAGATGGGCTTGAATCAGTGCAGAAACGATTTCTTCTTTTTGCTCTTCGTTGTCTTAGCTGGAATCCCACTATTAGATTGCCTTCGTATCGTAGTAGACTTTTATTACTAAACCTTCCTTCTCTTTCTGACCGTAGAACTATGCTAGGTGTAGTGTTTCTACTCCTTGCAGTTGACAAGCCAGATTAGCTTTGCCGTTCTGGTCAGAACGACTAGAAATTTCCTTTCCCTCTCTCTTTCCCGTTGTAGTACTAACTATGCCAGTCACAATTTTTTTCGTAGTTTATTTGAAAATATATCTTGGACGTTGACGTACTAACGGCAGTACGATCAAGTGGCCCAGCGACACCAAGCTCGGGCTCGTTAACGCGCGGACCTAGGCAGACACGACCACCCGCCCATCCGACCGAGGGGCAACCGCATAACGTGCGGGAACGGAGGTCGCGAACAATTAACACAGACAAAACAACCAAATTGTATTAACAAAAAGAATAAAATAATAATAATAATACTATTACTACTAATAATAATAATTAGAACTGTTCTTAAATACAAGCTAATGTATCTAGGATTAATGTTTTAATTTCTAAGGTAGTGTTAGTATTATTAACTAGACTAGAAAAGTTATTATAATTTACACATAAAATACGGAAAGGATTGTGACTGGCATAGTTAGTACTACAACGGGAAAGTGAGAGGGGAAGGAAATTTCTAGTCGTTCTGACCGGAACGGCAAAGCTAATCTGACTTGTCAACTGCAATGAGTCAATTTCGCCAATGATTAGTCTATGTAGAAACACTACACCTAGCATAGTTCTACGGTCAGAAAGAGAAGGAAGGTTTAGTAATAAAAGTGTACTACGATACGAAGGCAATCTAATTGTGGGATGCCAGCTAAGACTACGAAGAGCAAAAAGAAGAAATTGTTTCTGCACTGATTCAAGCCTATCTTGATGAACCCTATACTGGGGGAACCAGATATTAGATCCATACTCAAGAATAGGACGAACCAGTGAGATGTACAAGTGTTTAGTAATGTAGGGATCGTTAAATTCTTTTGACCAACGCTTAATAAATCCAAGGACACCCATGGCTCTATTAGAAGCAGCCAAAATATGCTTATCAAACATTAATTTTGAATCAAGAAGGATACCTAAATCAGTTACTGACTCTATTCGCTCAAGTGCAGTATCATTAAAAAAATTATAATAAATTTTCTAATCTTGTTAATAATACTAACACTACCTTTGAAATAATAACATTAGTTCTACAAACATTAGCTCGTATTTAAGAATAGTTCTTATTATTGTTATTATTATTATTATTTTATTATTTTTTATTAATACTGTGGGAACCGGTGCGAGAGAGCTGTCAGCCAAGCAACGAGAACTTTGACTCCTTTTCCAAAGTGGAACGGACCGCCAGTGAAATTATCAATTGATACAAGCATCAAACCGATCCAGCAATCAATTCGTAGGATACCAATCGCACTTGAAGATAAGGTAATTGCCAAACTGGAAGAGGCTGTTGGCCTTGATATCATTGAACCAGTAATAGGACATTCACCCTGGATATCGCCTATGGTCATAGCATTCAAAGAAAACGGCGACATAAGGATATGCATTGACATGAGGCTGGCCAACAAGACAATCTTAAGAGAAAATTATCCACTGCCGGTTTTTGAAACGTTTATGACAAAAATTGAGAGGCGCGAAGCATTTCACCCGACTGGACCTCAAAAGCGCATGTCATCAGTTGGAGCTAGATGAATCCAGCCGAAACATAACCACGTTCATCACCCCCCCCCCTAGGTTTATTCAGGTATAAGAGATTAATGTTTGTTAATTCTGCCCCTGAAATTTTTCAAAGAAGACTCGAGGAGCTGTTATCACCATAGAAAAATGTAATGAACTATATTGACGATATCATTATTTTTGGAACTAATGAAAGACACCACGACGATGCCGTTCAGAAAGTCAAGGATGTTTTAAAGGTAAATAACGTATTTCTGAATGATGAGAAATGTGTTTGGAAAACACAACAAGTTAAATTCTTGGGACACATACTATCGGAAAAAGGTATCGAAGTGGACCCGGAGAAAGTGACAACGATTCTTTCATTTAGACATCCCAAAAACAAAGAGAAAACCCGTAGTTTTTAAGGACTGGTTACATATGTTGGAAAATTTATTCCCGACTTGGCCAACCGTACAGACCCGTTAAGACGATTACTTAAAAAGGAGAGCAAATTCAACTGGGGTGAGTCAGAAACAAAAGCTTTTGAAGATCTGAAGCAGGCTTTGGCGAAAATTCCGAACTTATCATATTTCGACCCAAATAATAAAACGCGCCTTATAGCAGATGCGAGCCCTGTGGCCTTAGGGGCTTACTTATTGCAATTTGACACAGCCGGTGAACCAAAGATTGTTTCATTTGTCAGTCGCAGCGTATCAGATGTAGAAAAACGATACTCACAGACTGAGAAAGAAAGTCTGGCGTTAGTTTGGGCAGTCGAAAAATTCTATTTTTATTTAGCCGGATTAGATTTAGACTTCAAAACCTCCAGCTCGAATTGAACGATGGCTCTTACGTCTACAAGCATTCAAATTCAAAGTCATATACAAAGCGGGTAAAGAAAATATTTCGGATGCCCTGTCCCGACTATGCGAATTTTCATCAACAAATTCTGGTTGGCGGAAAACTGAACTTAACATATTTCGAGTTATTGAACACACAGTCCCTACACCATTAACCATTTCAGAAATCGCACGGGAGATCGCTGCTGATGAGGAAATCACCGGCGCGATAACTTGTTTAGATGCAAACTTGTGGGATAGTGGTACATCGAACAGTTTCTACCCATTTCGATTCGAACTTTCAATGCTTGGAAAAATGCTCTTGAGAGGCACACGGTTAATTATCCCCAAAGGACTACAAAAAAGCGTTTTAGAATTGACCCATGAACGACATCCTGGCGAATCAGCCATGAAGCGTCGATTGAGAGTCAAGGTGTGGTGGCCTCATATCGATCGAGATGCTGAAAATTTCGTAAAGACATGCAAGGATTGCATGCTTGTTTCACAACCACCCCATATTCCATAGCCAGCGACTTATTAGGCCCACTTCCTAACGGGAAATACGTCCTGGTGTTTATCGACTATTTTTCCAGATATATGGAATTAAAATTCTTACAGTCCATATCGTCCGAATCGATTATCGGGGCAATGAAGGAAATATTTTGCCGACTGGGTTTCCCAAAATATCTAAGAACAGATAATGGAAGACAATACATAAGTACCATTTTTGAAAAATACTGCGACACTAATGGCATAACATTAATAAGGACCCCTCCATATTGGCCTAAAGCGAACGGCGAGGTCGAAAATATGAATCGAACCCTAGTAAAGAGACTTGCTCATCTTAATCGACTTGCTCATCTTAATAAAGCCAATTATCAACTAGAAATTCAAGACTTCATATTAATGCACAATGTCACACCACATAGCACTACAGGGACCTCTCCTTCTGAGCTAATGTTTAACCGTATGATCAGGGACAAAATCCCAAACGTCCAAGATATTGCTGGCTAAATCCTCGATTCAAGAGAAAAAGATACTGACTGCTTGAAGAAACATAACGGGAAAGTAGAGGCAGATAAAAGGAGAGGGGCGAAGGAGATAGATATTGAAGTGGGCGACCAAGTCTTAATGAAAAATGTCGTCTTCCCAATCAAGTTAACGCTCAACTATGACACAACAACATATGAAGTAGTCAGGCGTGAAGGTAATATTGTTAAAAGTTTCAGGTGGAGGCAAGGCAATAATTAGAGATGCTACTCATCTCAAGAAGATACCAGATGCCAGTAAAACAATAGACGTCCCGACTCGGAGATGTCACTTCAACACCATAAGGCAGATACTACCCCACAAAATAGCACATCTTCTGGACCTGGGTTGAAGCTCAAGCTGATAAACAAAGGAGGGATGTGAGAACCGGTGCGAGAGAGCTGTCAGCCAAGCAACGAGAGAGGCAATGGTTCTCTCTCTCAGACCGATCACACTGGTGAGTAAGTAAGAAACCAACCACTGTGAGAGACGGACGCACACACGTTGTGCAGCAGATTAAATATTGAATAAAGAATTTATCAAACTGAAACAGACCGAAGTCTTAATTACTGAAGCGGGTTAATACAAATACTATTTTGTTGTTTTGTCTGTGTTAATTGTTTGCGACCTCCGTTCCTGCACGTTTTGCGGTTGCCCCTCGGTCGGATGGGCGGGTGGTCGTGTCTGCCTAGGTCCGCGCGTTAACAAGCCCGAGCTTGATGTCGCTGGGCCACTTGATCGTACTGTCGTTAGTACGTCAACGTCCAACATAATTAATGCTTAGCTAGTCTCTTAAGCAGTCAGCATTAATAATAAAAAGAATTAATCAAATCAGATCGATTATTATTGGGTATCTATTGAGCAGTTTGTGATGCGTCCGCTCCGTGGGACTATCCAAATGATACTAACTGTTCTATCATATGAGCTTTTATATGAAGATAATATTGCGAATGGATGAATGTAAATATGTGTGCACATATGTCCGAGCGCAGTCGTTACATGACTCCCTCGGAGCAATCAGTGAAAACTTAAGCATAAAATTGTCTTCATTCGAGATGAGATAGTTTCCTTTTTGCTTATCATTTTCAATCTGTTTGTATTTAAGGGTTAATTTGCCAACTTTATAATTTTTAAAAAACTGATTAACAAATTTTGTACATTTATAATTTTTTTGATTAGTGTGCATTTGTTTTTTTCTCGTTAGTTTATCTGACATTTTTTTAATCTCTTCGTTACTTAAAATATAATTAAACAATTCAATTGGTTTAGCATGTATATTTGAGTTTAATATGTTATTATAGCATCAAATTGACTTAAATACTTTGTCGTGAATTGAATCTTCGTGATTCAGATCAGCTTTGAATAGCCTATTGTGTTCATGTAAGGTTTGATGCAATCGATCGACATCAGAATTTCCAGTTTTCTGATTTGGAGTTGTAAAATATACATCTATTTTGTTTTCATTAAGGAATTGCTTAATGAATAATATATCGAATTCATTATCTGCTATGATTTTGTTTGTCTTTCGCAGATTTTGTGTTTAATTGCATTTAATAAAGAAATCCAAGTGCGATCTTAAAAGTGATGTAATGTTGCATATTTTGTAAGTTTATCAATTGTGGTAAGATAAATTATACCTTTTTGAGGGTACCAAATATCAATATGTATTATCACATTATAATTTATAGGCATTTGTTTAAATTATACCTAATGGGATTTCCATCAAACTTGGCCAAATTATAAATTTCGCAGTTTTTTTTTCAAGAATATATATACTTTTTGGGGTCGGAAATGATTTCAGATGGCATGTTCGAGTATGTACTGTCGAGTTTGCTTGACTGTGAGATACCCGTCACTCAATTTTACTGAATGGAAGAATAATAATGAGCTACCATCGAAATATTATATTTTTCAAAAATATACTGGAAAATATACTAAAAAACATACTATAAATATACCAAAAAATATACCGAAAAGAATTTTGTTCTAAATGATTAGCTTGGTAGCACTTCATTATGTTTATTAAACACCATTATTATGCCACTGAGTAACAACTTGCTGAACAGGTGCAGCTGGACCCCATTTCGCCTTATAAAAGTAATTCATTAATAACTTCTGTGTTTTTTGTCCGATTGTAACCAAATTAATCAAATTAAAAAAATCAGAGATCATTAAGATGATGATTAGTATTGTGTGTGCCAAAACTGAACATTCTAGCTTTAACATGATGCTTGTAATCGATTTATATTTACGGAAGCGGAAAGGGGCGTGACCAACATCTAAAATAAACTTGATCTGCCGTCCAAGTTTCTACATGTCATCTCCAAATTTGGTAGCTCTAGCTTTTATAATCTCTGAGATCTCAATATTCATACAGGTAGACGGACAGACAGAAAGACTGACAGACAGACAGACTGACAGACGGACAGAGAGAAAGGGCCATATCGACTCGGCTGTTGATTCTGATCAAGAATATATAGTTTATGGGGTCGGACGATATCACTGTGAGATACCCGCCAGACAATTTTATCATCGAAATATTATATTTAAAAAAAGCACGAAAATATACTAAAAAAAATATACCAAAAAAATATATATATATTTTCTTTAATCGGAATTATTAGCTTGGCGGCACTTTATTAGGTTTATTGAACACCATTATTATGTCACCTAGACACACTGTCCCAGAAAATTAGTTTCTCTATCATCGAAATATAATATTATATTCTTCAAAAATATACTTGATAATATACTAAAAAAAATATATTATGCGTATAAATTATAGCCTCTTATTTGCATTATTTTTTTTTTTTTTTTTATTATACTTTGCTTTTATTTATTGAATCTTCTCATTTTTGAGACTAACAATAAGTGTATCAAATCTTATACTATAACCTAGCTAACAGTCACTTAGACTGGAACATTAGAAATGGCCCTGACAAATTATGGCTGGGTTGGAAGGTCGGTACGTTGCAGGCGGGATCGGTTGGAAACCCGAGTCAAGACCCTTGCGAGGGGATTTGGGTGGACAGAGAGTTTTTCATTATAGGACGCTTTTTGCTTGTCTATTTCATCTTTTACTGCGAAAATGCCGAGGTCCCTGTGGATGTTTTGGTTTCGAATATACCATGGTGCCCCAGTGATAGTTCGCAGGATCTTTGATTGAGCGCGCTGTATGATATCAATGTTGGTTCTGCTCGCGTTCCCCAAAGCTGGGAGCCATACGTCCAGATTGGCTTAAGAGTGGAGTTATAGAGCAGGACCTTATAGTCCAGGCACAAGGGCGAGCGGGCGTTTATAATCCAGTGGAGGCTGCTGGCTTTCAGCTTTAGGTGTAATTTCTTGCATTCGATATGTCTACGCCATGTTAGACGTCTGTCGAGATGGATGCCGAGATACGTTACTTCGTTGACTTGGGGGATCTGCGTGCTATTCAGGTAGAGCGGAGGGCAAGTTTGCCTGTTAAGAGTAAACGTTATGTGTTTACACTTTTGTTCGTTTATTTTGATACGCCAGTCAGATAGCCACTTCTCGACTACCATGAGATGTTTGGCGAGTTGGGTTGATGCACGGACTGGGCATCTGGAGCGGCTAAGGATCGCAGTGTCGTCAGCAAAGGTGGATGTTGTTAGTCGGTCACTTGTGGGAATGTCCGCTGTGTAGAGGACGAATAGAGTTGGCCCAAGTGCGCTGCCTTGTGGGACTCCAGCTTCGATAGTGTAGTTGTCGGATATTGTTGTGTTGCACCTCACTGCGAAGGCTCTGTTGTAGAGGTAAGATTCAAGGAGTTTATGAGTGTACCCAGGCAAGTGTGTTTTAATTTTATGCATAAGACCTTTGAGCCAGACGCGGTCAAATGCTTGAGATACGTCGAGGAATATCGCGCTGCAGTATTCTCTAAGCTCGAAGGCTGTGCGAATCTCTGATGTTATTCTGTTAACTTGCTCGATAGTACCGTGTTTTTCTCTGAAGCCAAATTGATGGGCTGGGATAATGTTGTGAGCTTCCATATATGGTATTATGCGCGTTAGAAGGCATTTTTCGAAAAGTTTGGACAGGCATGATAATAAACTTATTGGTCTGTAAGATGACGGGATCGTGTGATCTTTTCCAGGCTTCGGTATCATTATTATAATTGATTTTTTCCATTTACTTGGGTAGTAGCCGAGACTTATGATACCATTGAAGAGCTTACAGATGACCTCAACAGCACAGTACGGAAGTTCCATTATCATTTTTGTAGTTATTAGGTCCTGGCCTGGAGCCTTTTTTGGTTTTAGCTCCCTAATGATTTTTGTAATCTCGTTCGGCCGAAATGAAGTTGGCGTTAATTCCGTCTCGGAGTGAATTTGCGGAAGAACATGTGCATTTGCTGAGGGGTTCGGCTGGAAGACGCCTCTGAGATGTAAGGCAAATGTTTCGGCTCTGTCTTTGTCGCTGCGGGCCCAGCAACCTGAAGAATTTCTTATTGGGGTTACGGTTTCAGCCGGAGAGCTTAGATTTGGGTGAGCCCTCCACAAGGGATGCTTTGTACTAGTTGGCGATAGTTTTTCTATATATTTTAGTTGTGCGTTTTCAGCATCTTGCTTCAGAGCCCGGCTAAGTTTGCGGGTGGCTTCATTAAGACGTTGCTTTGAGCATGGTGACCTGCTGGTTTGCCACGCCCGTCGCAGACGCCTTTTTCCAGAACCAGCTGTTCAATTTGCAGGCTGGTTTTGAACGTCTTAGTTTTCACATCCTTCCCTTTTGGTGTTGAGATCCTGGCTGCTGTGACGAGTACCTCTTCCAGCGCGGCGGTAGAGTAGTCGATGTCCGATTCGATGTTTAGTTGAGGAGTTAGCTCAATGTGGGAACTCACATACTTTCTATATTTCATCCAGTTGGTGTTGTGCGACGTCAGCCTATGGGGGTGGTCCGTGATTTCTGGGCTTTGAAGAAGGGTTAACAACAAGGGCGAGTGGTCGGATGAGAGATCCGACAGGGCCATGGCGCTTATAAGATCGCGTGGGATGTTTTTCGTCACCGCGAAATCAATTAGATCTGGGATCTTTCTGGGGTCTGCAGGCCAATATGTGGGGCTACCAGGAGAGACGTAGTCCAATTTATTGCTCACTTTTATAAGTGCGTTATACAGTTGCCTTCCCTTGGGGGTCACGAGGCGTGATCCCCAGTGCGTGTGTTTGGCATTGTAGTCTCCTGCAGCTATGAAGCGATCCCCCAGTGTGTTGTAGAAGTCCATGAATTGACCTTCAGAGATAGTAAATCGAGGTGGGCAGTAGACAGCGGCAATGCAAAGGTTGCCGTTTCCTGACTGCACATTTATGGACGTGGCTTGCAGGTAATTTGTTGCAAACCTTTGGTGAAAGTGGTGTTTGATGCGTTCTCTGATTAAGATGCCGGTTCCACCGTGGGCTTTCCCATCCGGATGATCTGTGCGGTAGAAGGTATAACCTCTTATATGGAAGTTATATCTCCCTGTGAGGTGCGTTTCAACCAGCAGCATGGCGTCGATGTGATTTATATTTAGGAATTGCGTTATTTCCAGGTTATGCCGTGAAATGCCGTTGGCATTCCACATAGATATACGTAGGTTAGACATTTATTATTTGGACTGTTGAGCTACAAGTAACTGAATCACCATGTTCTGATTCTGAACAAGGGTTTGCATAGTTGTTTTCATGAATGACATGAGTTCCATCATACTTTGTTGCATGGTATACATCATAGATTCCAAATTGCTTTGTGGCTGCATCGGGACCTGCTGAGTGTTTTCTGAGTGTGGCTGGAGTGGATTTTCCATGCCTGATCGTAGTGCTTCGGCGTATGAGAAGCCCTTAGTGGAATTTAGCGGACCGAATGATGATCTGGCTGCCTTGGCGAAAAATACGTCTGGCGTACTTTTGAGTTATAATACGCATTTTGCGTATTTTGTTGACGCGTAGCTGTCGCTCGTTGCATGCGACTCTTCAGCTCCTTGTAGACCGCACAGCCTCTGTAGTTTGCCGTATGGTTTCCTCCACAGTTGCCACATTTTTTCTTTAAGGGGTCTTCTTTGTTTGCGGGGCAATTTACGGAGTTGTGGAAGTCTCCGCAGACTACGCAGACTGCCCGAAGTGTGCAGTATGTCTTTGTGTGTCCATACTCCTGGCAGTTTGTGCATTGAAGAGGGCCGATGCGTTTGTGTGGTTCTTCCACGGTGATCCTTCGATGCAATAAGAGCTGCAGCTTATAGATTGGGTGCACTTCGTTTTTCTTTAAGGCTTTGCTATCTGGTTCGAGCTCGACCTTGAAGAGTGGTTGCGGTTTTTTATTCCTGTTGATAATGTTGCTGACATTTTTGGCATAGAAGCCCTTGGCTTTAAGGGCTTCTTGAATGTCAGAGGGGCGACGTCGGGTTCAATTCCTTTATGTACAACTTGCAGTCCCTTGCTGCTTTTTAGTTGGTAGGTGTAGAAGTTCTTTTTTGTTTCCTCCAGGTACTTAGACACAGCTCGGAAGTGTTCTTCGGACTTCGTTTGAACTTTAGTTTCATGGATGTTCCCTTTAATAAGCGGAACAACATGAAAATTATCGTTCCCGACCAGCGCAACAATTTTGTTGACCAGGGCGTTAGAGCTTTTTTCCTTATATAAATAGGTGGGGGCTTTGGTTTCTTTTGGGTCTCCTGCCCCAGCTCTGCTTGGTTGTTCTCCGCCTCTGCTAAGATGGAAAAACGGTTGTCATTGGAACTTCTAGTTTGGTCGTTGCTTTTGTTGATACGGTTGATCTTTGGTTTATTACCAACCGTGTTTACTGGACTAAGCTTACGCTTAATCTGAATGTAGCGATCCATACCGGTCTGTATAGCCGGGACCGCTTGTTGCTTATCGAAGCTTACGGTTTTTGTTGACATTGCAATTTGCTCTGCGGCCGTTGGCACCGAATTCGTAATATTGGTAGTTGGTTTTGTTGTTGGTGGCGCTTTTGCTGCGACTGCGGAAATTGTAGCGCTGCTTGTTGTTGGAGCTTCTTCCATAGAAGCCGGCGGTGGTGGGGTTGGGCATTGGTAGCTCCATGATGTAGGAGTTGGGGTGAGCAGAGTGGGTGAGCAAGAGCTCGCTCTCTTGCTGTCGACGGTCAGTAGAGCCGGGTTGCAATTTGTTGACTTGCTTTCTTCAACGATATCGCGTGTTGAGAAGTAAGAGTAACAAGCGTTTCTTGGATTAAGGGAGCTTCTACGCTCATTCTTTGGAACGCTGCTCATTTTTTGAGCTTATAACGCGTGGCACTTATTAAATTAAGTCAAATATACACTTGAACTATCATAACACCAGTTATAATTATATATATTTTTCTTTGGCGTTACTTCGCGCAAGACTACTAATTTCAAATTCGCTACTTTTTCTCCACTTTGATATACCGACAAAAGACGGAGAACACCGACCGACGAAGCCTCGCACTAAAAAACGCGTCCAACTCGTACAGCGGTCTGATCGCGATTTGCATTATTGAACACCATTAATATGTCACTTAGAGACACAGTAACTGAACAGGTGCAGCTGCATCTGATTTGTCATTATAAAGGTAATTCTTTAATAACTTGTGAGTTTTTCGCCCGATTTTAACCAAATTTTCAGAAATCATTAAGATGGTGATTAGTATTGTGCGTATCAAAATTGAAAGTTTAAAATAACGATTGAAATTCGGTTTTTTTAATCTGCGTACAATAACAACTTGCAGACATACTATTCCGAAAAATTGGTTTCTCTAGATCTTATAGTCTCTGAGATGTAAGTTTTCATACTGACAATCGAACAGACGGACATGGCTTTACCGTCTAGGCTCTTGACACTGACCAAGAATTATATACTTTATGCGGTCGGTGGTGCTTCCTTCTGCTTGTTACATATATCTTCGGTTGGCACAAAGTTATAATACCCTTCTACCCTTTGGGTAGGCGGGTATAAAAATAATAAATATGCTCACTTACATGTAGTTATAGTAGATCTCCTCGAAAAATTTTAAGAACTTCTTTCCGTTTTACACAAACATCCATAAATTTGCATTGAACTCTCTTCTCGCGGCTATTATTTACCTTGCACAATAAAAAATATTATTTGTTAAATTCACGACCCCGTGAAAGTAAAGGGAAATTAATATTACTAATGCTACTACGACTAAGTTATGAACAGCCGACGGCAGTAGATAAGCTGTACTGGCTGCGCAGCGGCACTTGCGCTGCAAGGAGGGACGTTTGCGTAAGCTCAAACCCAATTTCGAAAGAGGCGATCGAAAATCGGAAGATGATTCCCACGGTTGATTTCTGCAGCTTCAGAATCCAAACAAAAGGAGGAGAGAGGGCGGAGCTTTCTCTGGCAAACTTATGGATTGCTGAAAACGCAACTGGTTTTCTTTAGCCTATATCAAGTTTAAGCAGGGGCGTCTACCGATAGGTGGGCTGCTAGAGTCTCCAACTGGTGCAGGTTAAGTATATCTGGGACTTGTATCTACCAGGTTATATAAACGAGTTAAAGGCTCTTAGCGTATATATAGCTATATATTTCTCTAACTTTACACAGATCGAGTAACGCACGAGTATATACTTAACACGTGTAGCATTCGAAGAGCTAACCAACATGGAGTTGGCGACAATAATTTCGACCGATCAGAAAAGAGACAAATAGAGCGGGGTGGTAGCATTTATAGGGCTAGCTCCCTGCAAGGAAAACTTAAATTAGAATTCAGCGAACTGTAAAGATGCATCTGAGCGGAACATGACTTTTAAGCCAACGCTTTCACCTGTAATCCGAATTGGCAAATGCTGGTTAAAAACTCGGGAAGCACTTTGCTCTGCACTAGCAAGTATCATTGAACATGTTTGAAGCGACAAGCTTAATGCTAGTTTAATGTTGCATACCACTTTTTTCTTTTTTTTTTTTTCGTTACGAAGGAAATTAGATAAAACGAAAAAGTAACCAATTCGTTTCAATGGTCCAACGGCGACCATTACATTTTTTGACCGTATAAATAGTATATACTTTAAGTTGTATGTGATCCAGTATATTGCTAATAACTCTTTTTTAATAGTACTAATTTCTTGGTTCGTTTTTTACTAAGTCTGTTTTTTTCTTGTTGAATGCTTTAATGAATTATGGGTCATTAATATTTACTTTTGAATTATTTTTTAAGTATTTGCTGTATTGTGTTTTGTTACATTTCCGTAATCTTTAAAAAATCGTCTTAAATAGTTTGTCATACCTAAAAAGCATCATATTTGTTTTTTGTTTGATTCTATTCTTCTATTTTTATACCCGCCTACCCAAAGGGTAGAAGGGTATTATGGCTTTGTGCCGACCGAAAATGTATGTAACAGGCAGAAGGAAGCTTCTCCGACCCCATAAAGTATATATATTCTTGATCAGCGTCAACAGCCGAGACGATATAGCCATGTCCGTCTGTCCGTCTGTCCGTCTGTCCGTCCGTATGAACACCTAGATCTCAGAGACTATAAGAGATAGAGCAAAACATTTTTCGCGACAGTATGTCTTATTGTTGCACGCAGATCAAGTTTGTTTTTGATTTTGGCCACGCCCCCTCCCGCCCTCGTAAATCGAATAAAACCGAATTGCAAGCGTCGTTTTAAACCTAGAACGTTCAATTTTGGTACACACAATACTAATCACCATCTTAATGATCTCCGCGAATTTGGTTACAATCGGATAAAAAACACAGAAGTTATTAAGATATTACTTTTATAAGGCGTTACCACGTGCAACTGCTAGTGCTGCCTAGCTAGTTGCTATGACACTCCGCGACATAATAATGGTGTTCAATAAACCAACTAAAGTGCCGCCAAGCTAATAATTTCGAACAAAGAAAATTTTGATATATTATTTTGGTATTTTTAGTATATTTTTTTTTAGTATATTTTTATACTATTATATAAATATAATATTTTGATGGTAAAATTGGGTGGCGGGTATCTCACAGTCGAGCAAACTCGACTGTAGCTTTCTTACTTGTTTTTAATTGGTTTTAATCCGTCTGAATTTATTGTGAATAAAAACTCTAATTCATTTTATGGCAAATTCACATTTGTCAGCTTGAGAAATTTGTTTGACAAAAAATGAAAATATCGTCCATGTACATAACACAATACATAACAGAAAAAAACCAATATACGTACTTAATAAATTGTTCAAAGCCTTTGAAATGTTGCAGAGCCGATTTAGAGCTCAAACGGCATTATAAAGGATATCGTTTTCATCCATTTCGATTTAATAAAATCGCTTTGCCAAATCTAAGATTGAACAAGTAAGAAAGCTCCTGTCTAGATTGCTCGACTGGGAGATACCCGCCACCCAATTTTATCATCGAAATATTACATTTTTTAAAAATATACTGGAAAATATACTAAAATAATATTGAAAGGTATTATAACTTTGTGCCAAGCAAAAATGTATGTAACAGGCAGAAGGAAGTATGTCCGACCCCATAAAGTATATATATTCTTGATCAGCGTCAGCAGCCGAGACGATATAGCCATGTTCGCCTGTCCGTCTGTTCGTATGAACACCTATGTAGATCTCAGAGACTATAAGATATAAAGCAGCAAATTTTTGCGGGATAGTGTAACTTATTGTTGCACGCAGATCAAGTTTGTTTTAGATTTTGGCCACGAAAAAACCAAATAGCAAGCATCATTTTAAAATTAGAACGTTCAGTTTTGGCACACACAATTCTAATCATTATCTTAATGAATTGAAGATATTAAAGAATTACGTTTATCAGGCGAAATCACTGCTCCTGATCAGCTGGTATGTCACTCAGTGACATAATAATGGTGTTCAATAAACATAATGAAGTGCTACCAAGCTAATCATTTTGAACAAAGGTAATTTAGGTATATTTTTTTGGTGTTTTTTTTTTTCAGTATATATTGTTTAGTATATTTTTGAAAAATGTAATATATCGATGGTCGCTCATATCTATTCTTCCATTCTTTAAAATTGCGTGGCGGGTATCTCACAGTCGAGCAAACTCGACTGAAGTTTTCTTACTTGTTAAAAGTGTGTTGTTGTGCAACACATAATAACATAACATTTATACGTTTTATGCAGTGTCTCGTAAACCCACGTTAATCCTCTCGCAAGGTGGGTGGGATGTGAAGGTAATTTGCCTATGTACTTTTCATATTGTTGAGTTATTTATTCTCTAACAGAGAGCCCCAGTAATTGTTCTCAGTATCATCGATTAAGCCCTTTGCATAATATCAATGTTATTACTGCTGGCCCATTGTTGGGAGTCGTACGTCCAGATTGGTTTTAATATGGAATTGTAGGATGGGAATCCAAGATGAGTAATTTCATTTGCTTTCGGGGGAGCGATGTTTTTTAAGGTGCTCGAAGGGCAGTATTGCCTGTTGAGAGTAAATTATACATGCTTTTGTTAATTTATTTTGAATCGCCTAACGGAAAGTCACTTCTCCACAACTACTAAGTGGCCAGAGAGTTGAGTTAATGCTTGTAGAGGGCATTTCGATCTACTAAGAATCGATGTGTCGTCGGCTAACGTAGAAGTCGTTAGCAGACTTTATTGTGGGTATGTCTGCAGTATAAAGTACGTATAGCGTTGTCAGAAGTAAAGGCTTTGTTGTAGAGATATGATTTCATGAGTTTGTGGATGTTATGGGGAAGCATTGTTTTAATTTTGAACATAAAACCATTTAGCTAGACCTTGTCGAATGCTTGTGAGATACCAATACCCATACCCATTCGTATTTTTTATGTTATTCTACTGATTTCCTCAATGGTTCCATGTTTTCTCGAAAGCCGAACTGCGCTGGGATAAGATTACGTGACCTCATGTAAGGGGTAATCCGGGTCATCAAACATTTTTCGAAAAGTTTTGAAATACAAGAAACAAACAGGCTTATAAACCAGGTTTATCTCCTGGTCCTGTCGAAGTTATATAAGCTAAATTTTATTGGATTTCCACAAAACTCCATTTTGTGGATATTTTCATATCTTTCATGTAGAATTCAAAGGGTATTTTACAAGGGCTCTGTGTAGTCAAGCTTTTTATTTGCTTTTATGATGGTGTTATGTTTTCCTTTAAGTGTGACGAGGTGTGATCCCCAGAGGGTGTGCTTATCGTGTTAGTCACCTGCAGCAAAGAAGAGATCCCCTAGGGTGTTTAAGAACTCCATAAAATGTTGTTCGGATACATAAAAGAGTATGGGATAGTATACCGTTGAGAGGGAAGCATTGCCGCTTCGTAGTTATACGTTTCTAAATGTGGCCTGTAGTTGGTTGCAAACTCTCTATGCAGAAGAATCTGTAGATTGTAGGTTCGTTTTATTTTTCCTGGTAGCTTTGGAGTCAGGTTCGCGTTTGACTTTGAAGAGCGGTTATGGTTTTCTTTCTTTATTCAGTATGTTAAAGACCGTTTTCGCATTGAGACCCTTATCGTTAAATGCCTGTGCTATCTCATCAGGTGTTGCTTCAGGCTCTTTTCCCTTGAAAACGATTAGAAGACGCTTGCTTCTTTTCAATTGGTAAGCTACTAGCTTTTGTTATTTCCATACGAATGTTTTGCAAGAGTCCTTAAGCTCTCATCGGGTTTTAACTTAGTTGTCATTTGCGACAATCTCAATTATTTTGATTTTAAAAACGTTCCAACTTTTTGGCTTCTTTTTGCCCTCTTAGTTAGTTGTGGAGTCGATTATCGGAGGCTTACGTGGCCTAGTTGTGTAAAAGAATGAAAGAAAGACGCATTAAGCGTCTTTTCGCTGAATTTATTTGTGATAAATTGTTGTTATTTATTCACTTTCTATTTAGAATACTTTGTACATTTTCGGAGTTCAGAGAAAAATGACGTCCACACAGTTTGAGTGTTCACATTTCAGTCGAATGTTTTTTTGATAACGTAGCACATGAGAATTGTGCGGGCTATAACGGCCGTATTGTTGATCAAATTGGATCAAAATATAGGGTTAAGATACACGTCTGAATCTCGAAGGAAAGTTGAAAAGCACATTGCCGGTTTCTTAAGAAATATGAAGAAATACTTTAGAGAAATCTTCATAAGTTTTAAAAAACTTTCGGATAGTTACTCAGTTTTAGATTCTGGGCTTAAGAATGTGTAACTCCTGACTGAGACTCCATAGCGGAAAAAGTGGTGGTCCTTATCAACTTTGCGTATCCGAACATGCCATTTTGTCCGTTCAGAAAAATCTTGAGCTCATGTCTTTTGCCTCTACCTTCACACGACATTCTCCAGGGTATGAGATTAATGACAATGACATTGTTGTGTAATTTCTGATTCTTCAGAGGATTGTTATATTGATGAATTTCGTGAAGCATCAATGTCAGTAGAGTCCATCCCTCTATCACCTAGCGTACAATCACCCATTACAAGGTCCGTGATAGATGTTCAGAATGCAATTTTCGGTGTTCTCCCGTAAAAATAAAATTGTTTCCCAATGCTTGCCCTTAGTACGTCTTCTGACTGTGTTAGGTCTTTTTTTTCGTTACGAAGGAAATTAGATAAAACGAAAAAGTAACCAATTCGTTTCAATGGTCCAACGGCGACCATTACATTTTTTGACCGTATAAATAGTATATACTTTAAGTTGTATGTGATCCAGTGTATTGCTAATAACTCTTTTTTAATAGTACTAATTTCTTGGTTCGTTTTTTACTAAGTCTGTTTTTTTCTTGTTGAATGCTTTAATGAATTATGGGTCATTAATATTTACTTTTGAATTATTTTTTAAGTATTTGCTGTATTGTGTTTTGTTACATTTCCGTAATCTTTAAAAAATCGTCTTAAATAGTTTGTCATACCTAAAAAGCATCATATTTGTTTTTTGTTTGATTCTATTCTTCTATTTTTATACCCGCCTACCCAAAGGGTAGAAGGGTATTATGGCTTTGTGCCGACCGAAAATGTATGTAACAGGCAGAAGGAAGCTTCTCCGACCCCATAAAGTATATATATTCTTGATCAGCGTCAACAGCCGAGACGATATAGCCATGTCCGTCTGTCCGTCTGTCCGTCTGTCCGTCCGTATGAACACCTAGATCTCAGAGACTATAAGAGATAGAGCAAAACATTTTTCGCGACAGTATGTCTTATTGTTGCACGCAGATCAAGTTTGTTTTTGATTTTGGCCACGCCCCCTCCCGCCCTCGTAAATCGAATAAAACCGAATTGCAAGCGTCGTTTTAAACCTAGAACGTTCAATTTTGGTACACACAATACTAATCACCATCTTAATGATCTCCGCGAATTTGGTTACAATCGGATAAAAAACACAGAAGTTATTAAGATATTACTTTTATAAGGCGTTACCACGTGCAACTGCTAGTGCTGCCTAGCTAGTTGCTATGACACTCCGCGACATAATAATGGTGTTCAATAAACCAACTAAAGTGCCGCCAAGCTAATAATTTCGAACAAAGAAAATTTTGATATATTATTTTGGTATTTTTAGTATATTTTTTTTTAGTATATTTTTATACTATTATATAAATATAATATTTTGATGGTAAAATTGGGTGGCGGGTATCTCACAGTCGAGCAAACTCGACTGTAGCTTTCTTACTTGTTTTTAATTGGTTTTAATCCGTCTGAATTTATTGTGAATAAAAACTCTAATTCATTTTATGGCAAATTCACATTTGTCAGCTTGAGAAATTTGTTTGACAAAAAATGAAAATATCGTCCATGTACATAACACAATACATAACAGAAAAAAACCAATATACGTACTTAATAAATTGTTCAAAGCCTTTGAAATGTTGCAGAGCCGATTTAGAGCTCAAACGGCATTATAAAGGATATCGTTTTCATCCATTTCGATTTAATAAAATCGCTTTGCCAAATCTAAGATTGAACAAGTAAGAAAGCTCCTGTCTAGATTGCTCGACTGGGAGATACCCGCCACCCAATTTTATCATCGAAATATTACATTTTTTAAAAATATACTGGAAAATATACTAAAATAATATTGAAAGGTATTATAACTTTGTGCCAAGCAAAAATGTATGTAACAGGCAGAAGGAAGTATGTCCGACCCCATAAAGTATATATATTCTTGATCAGCGTCAGCAGCCGAGACGATATAGCCATGTTCGCCTGTCCGTCTGTTCGTATGAACACCTATGTAGATCTCAGAGACTATAAGAGATAAAGCAGCAAATTTTTTGCGGGATAGTGTAACTTATTGTTGCACGCAGATCAAGTTTGTTTTAGATTTTGGCCACGAAAAAACCAAATAGCAAGCATCATTTTAAAATTAGAACGTTCAGTTTTGGCACACACAATTCTAATCATTATCTTAATGAATTGAAGATATTAAAGAATTACGTTTATCAGGCGAAATCACTGCTCCTGATCAGCTGGTATGTCACTCAGTGACATAATAATGGTGTTCAATAAACATAATGAAGTGCTACCAAGCTAATCATTTTGAACAAAGGTAATTTAGGTATATTTTTTGGTGTTTTTTTTTTTCAGTATATATTGTTTAGTATATTTTTGAAAAATGTAATATATCGATGGTCGCTCATATCTATTCTTCCATTCTTTAAAATTGCGTGGCGGGTATCTCACAGTCGAGCAAACTCGACTGAAGTTTTCTTACTTGTTAAAAGTGTGTTGTTGTGCAACACATAATAACATAACATTTATACGTTTTATGCAGTGTCTCGTAAACCCACGTTAATCCTCTCGCAAGGTGGGTGGGATGTGAAGGTAATTTGCCTATGTACTTTTCATATTGTTGAGTTATTTATTCTCTAACAGAGAGCCCCAGTAATTGTTCTCAGTATCATCGATTAAGCCCTTTGCATAATATCAATGTTATTACTGCTGGCCCATTGTTGGGAGTCGTACGTCCAGATTGGTTTTAATATGGAATTGTAGGATGGGAATCCAAGATGAGTAATTTCATTTGCTTTCGGGGAGCGATGTTTTTTAAGGTGCTCGAAGGGCAGTATTGCCTGTTGAGAGTAAATTATACATGCTTTTGTTAATTTATTTTGAATCGCCTAACGGAAAGTCACTTCTCCACAACTACTAAGTGGCCAGAGAGTTGAGTTAATGCTTGTAGAGGGCATTTCGATCTACTAAGAATCGATGTGTCGTCGGCTAACGTAGAAGTCGTTAGCAGACTTTATTGTGGGTATGTCTGCAGTATAAAGTACGTATAGCGTTGTCAGAAGTAAAGGCTTTGTTGTAGAGATATGATTTCATGAGTTTGTGGATGTTATGGGGAAGCATTGTTTTAATTTTGAACATAAAACCATTTAGCTAGACCTTGTCGAATGCTTGTGAGATACCAATACCCATACCCATTCGTATTTTTTATGTTATTCTACTGATTTCCTCAATGGTTCCATGTTTTCTCGAAAGCCGAACTGCGCTGGGATAAGATTACGTGACCTCATGTAAGGGGTAATCCGGGTCATCAAACATTTTTCGAAAAGTTTTGAAATACAAGAAACAAACAGGCTTATAAACCAGGTTTATCTCCTGGTCCTGTCGAAGTTATATAAGCTAAATTTTATTGGATTTCCACAAAACTCCATTTTGTGGATATTTTCATATCTTTCATGTAGAATTCAAAGGGTATTTTACAAGGGCTCTGTGTAGTCAAGCTTTTTATTTGCTTTTATGATGGTGTTATGTTTTCCTTTAAGTGTGACGAGGTGTGATCCCCAGAGGGTGTGCTTATCGTGTTAGTCACCTGCAGCAAAGAAGAGATCCCCTAGGGTGTTTAAGAACTCCATAAAATGTTGTTCGGATACATAAAAGAGTATGGGATAGTATACCGTTGAGAGGGAAGCATTGCCGCTTCGTAGTTATACGTTTCTAAATGTGGCCTGTAGTTGGTTGCAAACTCTCTATGCAGAAGAATCTGTAGATTGTAGGTTCGTTTTATTTTTCCTGGTAGCTTTGGAGTCAGGTTCGCGTTTGACTTTGAAGAGCGGTTATGGTTTTCTTTCTTTATTCAGTATGTTAAAGACCGTTTTCGCATTGAGACCCTTATCGTTAAATGCCTGTGCTATCTCATCAGGTGTTGCTTCAGGCTCTTTTCCCTTGAAAACGATTAGAAGACGCTTGCTTCTTTTCAATTGGTAAGCTACTAGCTTTTGTTATTTCCATACGAATGTTTTGCAAGAGTCCTTAAGCTCTCATCGGGTTTTAACTTAGTTGTCATTTGCGACAATCTCAATTATTTTGATTTTAAAAACGTTCCAACTTTTTGGCTTCTTTTTGCCCTCTTAGTTAGTTGTGGAGTCGATTATCGGAGGCTTACGTGGCCTAGTTGTGTAAAAGAATGAAAGAAAGACGCATTAAGCGTCTTTTCGCTGAATTTATTTGTGATAAATTGTTGTTATTTATTCACTTTCTATTTAGAATACTTTGTACATTTTCGGAGTTCAGAGAAAAATGACGTCCACACAGTTTGAGTGTTCACATTTCAGTCGAATGTTTTTTTGATAACGTAGCACATGAGAATTGTGCGGGCTATAACGGCCGTATTGTTGATCAAATTGGATCAAAATATAGGGTTAAGATACACGTCTGAATCTCGAAGGAAAGTTGAAAAGCACATTGCCGGTTTCTTAAGAAATATGAAGAAATACTTTAGAGAAATCTTCATAAGTTTTAAAAAACTTTCGGATAGTTACTCAGTTTTAGATTCTGGGCTTAAGAATGTGTAACTCCTGACTGAGACTCCATAGCGGAAAAAGTGGTGGTCCTTATCAACTTTGCGTATCCGAACATGCCATTTTGTCCGTTCAGAAAAATCTTGAGCTCATGTCTTTTGCCTCTACCTTCACACGACATTCTCCAGGGTATGAGATTAATGACAATGACATTGTTGTGTAATTTCTGATTCTTCAGAGGATTGTTATATTGATGAATTTCGTGAAGCATCAATGTCAGTAGAGTCCATCCCTCTATCACCTAGCGTACAATCACCCATTACAAGGTCCGTGATAGATGTTCAGAATGCAATTTTCGGTGTTCTCCCGTAAAAATAAAATTGTTTCCCAATGCTTGCCCTTAGTACGTCTTCTGACTGTGTTAGGTCTTTTTTTGAGTTCAAAATTTGCATTTTCAATTTAAAGTTGAAAAAATTTGAAGCGATCGGGAAATCTCCTCTTAAGAATTAATATTTCTAATGAATATTTCAGCAAAGTTTTCTGTGTTCTGGCCAAAGCACTTAATAATAAATGAATATGTAAATAAAGAGAAAAATCTGATACCGATTTCTTTTCTTAGGCTATGAATAATTCAGCTAATCCTCAAATAACATCTGATTGATCAAAAAACGAATATTATCTTTAGTGCTTGACTATCAAAATGTGAGAGGACTATACTTTTACCGAAACTTGATTAAGGCATGACATCCTAAGAACTTAAATTTATTCCTTTTAATTTTCGGTATATATATATAATCAACAGGATGCAATCACGCCTATGTTTTTGTTCTCATCGCCGTTGATGCAGGTATTTATTCAGAAACTGTAGACATTGGTATACACATTCAAATAAAATTTGTTGCTGTAAAGTAAGTTTTAAATAGTTTAAGTATTTGTATTACTTCATCCTACATTCCACCTGCCTCTGATAGCAGTCTGTATTTATCTTATTTTTCGCTTATTTACAAGATTTTTGACTTAATTTCTTAGAAATGCTGGAAATATAGCCTTTGATTTATTAAGCGTTAGTCTAAGGAATTTAACAATAACTTACTATCTAAACATTGGGCCGTCAGCCGTTAGAGACAGCAAGGGGATCAACATGTAATCCCAGTCTTGTCTGGGAGCACGTGCAGTCCTTGCTTCTACTATCGGAAGTCCGGCTATACTCTTCATGCGAGGGCGGCTGGAAGCAGGCCCCTAGTATGGTCATGTCTCTGCTAAGGGTGCTGACTAATTGCAGTCGGGCGAAGATCGTGAATCTATAAATCACTCCAATTCAAGGCGGAACAGCATACACTAATGGATGCATGGCCAGGGGGTAACCCGGTCTCTAGTATTCGGACTCTGGATACCTGTCGCCCACCAGACTCCATCCATTTAGACTTTCCACGGTACGCGGGCTATGCCGTGGGTGACCGCCTACCGCCTACTCGTGGGATCAATGTTTTGATCTTTTAGAAAAATTTGATAACTCTGATCGGACTTCGACTGCATCAACCCTGGGCGTTGCCTTCACGACTGATCCCAACACCAGCACTACAGCCAGTAGGCTGCTGGCTTCCACTCACAATACTACGGGTCTCGGCTCTAGTAATTTAGGGGACCCGGATAGGCTGCGAACTCTTTTGCACACAGGGTTCGCTAGTGCTGACTTTCGGTCCTATAGCGGTTCAGTCCGGCCACAAACCGTCGAGGTATTGAATTGAAGGTCGCCTTTGTCAAATTGAAAAGCCGCGAGAAGAAGCTTTTTAGGTAATAGATTTTAAAAAAATCATTACCTTTTGCGTTTGTCTGAATGTGCGTAACAGGCAGAAGGAGGCGTCTGCGACCCCTTAAACTATATATATTCTTGATCAGCATCAATAGCCGAGTCTGTCCTACTGTCTGTATGGACATCGACATTTCAGAGACTATAACAACTAGAGCTACCAAATTTGGAGACAACATATAAAAACTCGGTAACCAAATGAAGTTTATTTTAGATGTTGGCCACGCAACCTTCCGGCCTCGTTAAGCGAAAAACGATTTCCAAGCACTATGTTAAAGCACACACAGTTTTGTCACACCCAACTTCATCCTCAGAGACCTGGTGGCAACGGCTATTGAGGTAGCCACTGCGTAAGGTATCCGGGAAATTGTGATTGCCCTGCATACTTCCCGGGTGACATGGATGAAGTACCCCAAGCAAAGGTCCAGCGTCTGATTCATTTCTGTCGTCACAACAACAACCCGCTCGAGGTCGGCTGTGATGCCAATACACATCACACGATCTGGGGGACCAGCGACGTCATCAAAAGTGCTGAGTCTCTCTTAAACTACTTTTTTTTGCTGTCAATTAGATGTGGCTAAAGTAGGGTGTAAACCCACTTTTAGAACTCACTCAAATCAGCTACTCAATAGCGAGCTCGCTTATTAACTGGCGGGTCACAGACGAAGCCACCTTGTTAGACCATAAGCACATCAGGTTTTTCGCCAAACCTCCTTCTGCTCTAAATCAACCAATTGGGAGCTTTTCAAACCCGTTGTAGCTTTTTAGGCAATTCAAAGTCTATCAGTGAAAAGGAACTTGGTGACAATCTTCTCCAAGATGTGTTTATTTCATCTTTCGAGATCAGCTCAGCCTGGAAGTCTATAAAGGTCAACCGTAAAATTCCATGGTGGAATGAGGTACTGGCTGTACTAAGAAGGAAGGTTAAATGCCTATTTATTAAAGCTATATCAAACCATTCAAGTTGGGACGTCTATTGGGACGCTCTCACCAACTACAACAAAAAGCAAAAAGCTAAAGCCGATACATAGCGCAGCTTCTGTGGTAGCATAGAATCATTGCCAGAGGCAGCGAGACTCCATAAAGTATTGGCCAAAGGGTCGTCTAATGGGAAAGGGCTTCTCAAAAGAGCAGATGGCTTTTTCACTCAAGATCGCAGGGAAACACTTGAGCTTTTGCTACAAGCCCACTTCCCGAGATCTGGGGCGAACCCAGATCTTTTCAGTTGTCATGATGCCATTTCAGCTTATCTGGATCCATTTTCGACTCCGATATGGTGAAATGGATTGTAGATTCTTTCGCTCCCTTCAAGGCCCCAGGGGGTGACAAAATCTTCCCAGCTCTTAATCAAAATAGCCTGGTTCATACCCTTGATCCATTGGTCGGCATTCTTAGAGCTAGTTTTACTTGGGGATACATACTCAGCTCTTAGAAGAGAGGTTATGTGGTATTCGTTTCCCAGCAAGGGAAAGTTGAGAGAGCCTTCGAATCCACGATCATTGCTTTATGCTGTATGCTGTTTTCTGCTTTTGATAATACCGGCTACGAGTCCATCTCTACCGCTCTAGAACGCAAACGAACTGCCCGTCCCTTGATCCGGTGGATTGAAGCTATGCTCAAACACCGGATTATCACTTCCACCCTGGACTCCACGACTGCATGCATTAATGCAGTCAAAGGCTGTCCCCAGGGAGGGGTTCTATCCCCCCTACTCTGGTCCTTAGTAGTTGACGAACTACTAGTCTTACTCTCCGAGCAGGGCGTTGAAGCTATCGGCTATGCTGACGACCTGGCTCTAATAGTGACCGGGAAGTATACCAGCACCGTGACAGAGTTCATGCAATCAGCTCTGAACACGGTAAGTAGATGGTGCGCAGATGTTGGTCTTAGCATCAATCCACAAAAAGCTATTATAGTTCCCTTCACTAGGCGTTATTCCGATGACATTGATCAACTTTATATCAGCGGCTCCCCTGTGGGGCTATCCAACTCCCACCTCAGCAACACCCTCATTAAGGCGACCCATGCCATGTGGGCAGATTGTTTGGTAGAATCTGGGCTCTCAAATCCTGCACCATGCGATGGCTCTTTGCCGTGATGGTCAGACCCATCGTCACCTACGCTGCTATTGTGTGGTGGCCAAAGGTTACGCATGTCACTGCCATCAGCAAATGCAATAAATTGCACAGGCTGCTCTGCCTCTTACTGAGAGGTGCACTGCGTACCTGTCCCACCGCAGCAATGGAATCGATACTGAAGCTGACTCCGCTGCATATCCAAATTAAACAAGTAAGAAAGCTACAGTCGAGTTTGCTCGACTGTGAGATACCCGCCACCCAATTTTACCATCCAAATATTATATTTTTCAAAATATACTGAAAAAATACTAAAAAAAAATATACTAAAAAATACCAAAATAATATATCAACATTTTCTTTGTTCGAAATTATTAGCTTGGCGGCACTTTAGTTGGTTTATTGAACACCATTATTATGTCGCGGAGTGTCACAGCAACTAACTAGGCAGCACTAGCAGTTGCACGTGGTAACGCCTTATAAAAGTAATTTCTTAATAACTTCTGTGTTTTTTATCCGATTGTAACCAAATTCGCAGAGATCATTAAGATGGTGATTAGTATTGTGCGTACCAAAATTGAACGTTCTAGGTTTAAAACGACGTGCAATTCGGGTGAGAGGTGCAATTCGGTTTTATTCGATTTACGGGGGCGGGAGGGGGCGTGGCCGAAATCAAAAACAAACTTGATCTGCGTGCAACAATAAGACATATAGTCGCGAAAAATTTGTTGCTCTATCTCTTATAGTCTCTGAGATCTAGGTGTTCATACGGACGGACGGACAGACGGACAGACGGACATGGCTATATCGTCTCGGCTGTTGACGCTGATCAAGAATATATATACTTTTTGGGGTCGGAGATGCTTCTTTCTGCCATTTTCGGTCGGCACAAAGCCATAATACCCTTCTACCCTTTGTGTAGGCGGGTATAAAAAGTCGCAACTATGAGCCTTCTCAGAATCAAGCTTCAATCTAGCTACCGAATCAGGACATATTAGTCTAATCAAAGACTTTCCTGGCATAGATATCTGCAGTAGATCAGATATTATGACAAAGGAATTTTTCTTTGGTGCTAAATTCAGAACCCTGATCCCGGACTGGAAGGACTGGAACACTGGCAACCCTATCAGCGACCCCCACGGTATCCACAGGTATACCGACGGATCTAAGACTAATCAGTGGGTTGGAATTGGGATCTTTGGACCTAATTCGAAAACCTCAATTGCTATTGGCAAATGGCCCAAAATCTAAGTGGCCATCACACGGTGAACTATTACCTCGTTAAAATGCGTCTATCTTCTGATGCTGAGTGTAGACCCTGCAAAAAAAGACGATGAGACAACCAGACATATTCTGTGCGACTTTCAAGCCTTTGTATGGACTAGGAAGAAACATCTAAACGTGGATACCGCAGATCCCGAGAATATTGTGCGTTCCTCGACGAAAGATTTGCTCTGCTTGATTAGGGAAGCAGAGTAGCTTTGGTCTAGTTAGGGAGAGCCTTATAGGCACAAAAAATCACCATGGTCGCAGTGCTTCGCGCCTTCTCTGCTGGGAGACTCCCTTATTATAATAATAATCTAAAAGTTTGTATATCTCACTGGTTCGTCCTATACTTAAGTATGGGCCTAGCGTATAGTGTCCCTAGTAAAGGATTTATCAAGATATTCTTAAATTCGTTGCAGAAACAATTGTATCGTTATATACTTTTATAATTAAACATTCACACCCTTTCTAAACGTATAACTTTGCTAGGTGTACTGTTTCTAGACAAACTAATTAACCGTGAAGGTGACTCTTCGGAGTCAAGCCAAATTAGCTTTGCTGTTCCGGTTAGGATGACAAGAAATTTGTTTCCCACTGTACTACCATCTATGCTAGTCATGATCCATTACATATTTTATGTTCAAATTTCAATAAATTTTCTCATGTAATTCTCGTCCACATATATAACATTTACAAATGGGTAGCGGCTAAATCAAAGGTTTGTAGTTACTTAGCGGATCGCTTAGGAGTCGGATCGTAGTTGGAGTCTAAAATATTAGCACTGGGGATCTCGATTTCTGAAACCTTAAGGAAATCAATTATACATTACAATAATAAAAGCACAAAGTTAGGTTGACGACTATTCCCGATACAGGTTTACGTTTTGGTTTACCGACTCAAACCAAATAGCTGACTTGATTGTTTTGGCAATCACCAAAAATATCCCGTGCAATTGTATAAAAGGAGTTTTTTCTCAAATGTACTATAGAGTCACGTCCAAAAAATCGAATATAGAAAATACACATCAGTCATTTGCCGAAGTGGAGACAAGACTACCCTCCTATCATTCTAAATAATGCAGTACTTCCAAAAGCTTCCAAAGCGACATATCTCGGTGTACACTTCGACAGATAACTTACTTCGCGCGGATATGTCGAAGCATAGAAAATATACCGAAAGCTTAAGACCAAAAGTCAGTTTTTTTCTTATACATAACAGTAACATAGTAACATTGACAACATAAAACAAGTAAGAAAGCTACAGTCGAGTTTGCTCGACTGTGAGATACCCGCAACCCAATTTTACCATCCAAATATTATATTTTTCAAAATATACTGAAAAAATACTTAAAAAAATATACTAAAAAATACCAAAATAATATATCAACATTTTCTTTGTTCGAAATTATTAGCTTGGCGGCACTCTAGTTGGTTTATTGAACACAATTATTATGTCGCGGAGTGTCATAGCAACTAACTAGGCAGCACTAGCAATTGCACGTGGTAACGCCTTATTCTTCGACGTTGACGTACTAACGGCAATACGATCAAGTGGCCCAGCGACACCAAGCTCGGGCTTGTTAAAGCGCGGACCTAGGCAGACACGACCACCCGCCCATCCGACCGAGGGGCAACCGCATAACGTGCGGGAACGGAGGTCGCGAACTATTAACACAGACAAAACAACCAAATTGTATTAACAAAAAGAATAAAATAATAATAATAATACTATTACTACTAATAATAATAATTAGAACTATTCTTAAATACGAGCTAATGTATCTAGGAGTAATGTTTTAATTTCTAAGGTAGTGTTAGTATTATTAACTAGACTAGAAAAGTTATTATAATTTACACATAAAATACGGAAAGGATTGTGACTGGCATAGTTAGTACTACAACGGGAAAGTGAGAGGGGAAGGAAATTTCTAGTCGTTATGACCGGAACGGCAAAGCTAATCTGACTTTTCAACTGCAACGAGTCAATTTCGCCAATGATTAGTCTATGTAGAAACACTACACCTAACATAGTTCTACGGTCAGAAAGAGAAGGAAGGTTTAGTAATAAATGTCTACTACGATACGAAGGCAATCTAATAGTGGGATTCCAGCTAAGACAACGAAGAGCAAAAAGAAGAAATTGTTTCTGCACTGATTCAAGCCTATCTTGATGAACCCTATACTGGGGGAACCAGATATTAGATCCATACTCAAGAATAGGACGAACCAGTGAGATGTACAAGTGTTTAGTAACGTAGGGATCGTTAAATTCTTTTGACCAACGTTTAATAAATCTAAGGACACCCATGGCTCTATTAGAATCAGCCAAAATATGCTTATCAAACTTCAATTTTGAATCAAGAAGGATACCTAAATCAGTTACTGACTCTATTCGCTCAAGTGGAGTATCATTAAGATGATAATTATTTAAATGGAGAATACCCCTAAAAAATGTCATAAGTTTACATTTATTGCAATTAAGATTTAATAAATTTATAGCACACCACGATTGAAAACAATCAAGGTCAGATTGCAATCTGAGGCTATATAAGGGATCATTAAAAGTCAGACAAATCTTAACATCATCTGCATACATAAGTATGCGAGAGTATGATATAACGGACGGTAGATCATTTATAAATAATGTAAACAGCAAGGACACAGAGCTCTTGTAAAATACTCTTTGAATTCTAAATGAAAGATATGAAGATATCCACAAAATTAAGTTTTGTGGAAATACAAGAAGATTGAGCTTGTATAATAAGAGACTATGGTTGACAGAATCAAAAGCCTTACTGAAATCAGTGTAAATGACATCCGTTTGCATTTTTGATTGGAACCCTTCAATAACAATTGATGAGAATTCTAATAAGTTAGTGGTAGTAGACCTACATTTCACAAACCCATGCTGGAAGGCTGAAATTATAGATTTACAGCAGTGTTGCAGTTGAGAAGTTATTAGTTTCTCAAATGCTTTGGGAATAGCAGACAACTTGGAGATACCTCTATAGTTTTGAACGTTAGATTTATTTCCTTTTTTCAAGAGAGGAATAATGTAAGACACTTTCCAAAGATTAGGGAAAGAGCACAACTCTACAGACAATTCAAATAATTTTAAATGTGGTTTACAAAGTCCCTCTGCACAGAACCTAAGCATGCAACTAGGAACACCGTCAGGGCCAGGAGAAAAAACTGGTTTATATGACTTAAGTTCACGTAAGAGTAAACTTTCAGAAAGTAAGGGACCAAAAATGCAATTCGCTTTGTTTACTTGATACGGATAAAGCTGTGCTCTGTAAAAAGTTGATGTGGAATAGGTCGTTTGAAAAAAATCAGCAAACAGATCGGCAATGCCACGATCATTAAAAGCTGTCTTTTTATCATAAAATAATGTTGTTGGAAGTGTTGACGTCTTTCGCTTCGAATTAACGAAGTCATAGAAGCGTTTCGGGTCACGCTGAAACGTAAGTCTGCACTTTCTCAAATAATCCTTGTAGCAAAGATTATTTAGCGTGGAGATATCGGAACGAGCAACAGTGTAGCGAGAAAAATATAAGAGAGAGCCAGTTTCCTTTTATTTTTTATAAAGCTTTGATTTTTTATTATTTAACTTTGTTAGTTCTTTGGTAAACCATAACGGTCTAGTAGACAATTGTGGAGTACCAAAGGGAACACAAGCATCAAACAGAGAGTTTAATGTAGAATAAAAAATTTCAACTGCCTTGTCCAGGTCAATACACGAAGAAAGTTGGGACCAGTCAGTACGTGAAAGAAGCAAAGAAAGTTTTTTAAAATCGGTCTTCCGAAAACAACGAACTCGCTTCTCCGGTAAAACACCTGCAACCGAAACACTTGCTGGTAAGTCAATCAGCACCTCCAGAGTAGGGTGGTAGGGATCCTCAGGTGAGGAAATAGGATTTAATCTGGACACCGTGCAGGTATTGGGATCCAAAACAAAAATCAGATCAGGCATTTTACCTAGACAATTTGGTATAGAATTGGTTTGAGACAAAGCTATATCAAAAAGGCTATCAACAAAGACATGAGTTGACGAAGGATTCAATACGTTGGACTCACATGACGAAAGCCACGAAATTCCAGAAATATTAAAATCTCCAAGAACTATTAAGAAATTGCGATCAGAAAGCATTTCAGAAATACTATTGATTACAGAAAAATGGGATAAATACAGAGAGTTATCTGAGGCAGGAGGTATATATGAGCAGGTGATAAAGATACTAAAACTACAATAAATTAGTTTTACAGCTACAAATTCGATATCTAAATCACTACCTAAATCTACGTGCTCAGAAGAGATATCATCATCGACAGCAATAAGTACACCACCACCACGACGCTGCATGCGATCACGTCTATAGACAGAAAATTTGTTAGTAAAGATTTCAGTATTCAGAATATCATGTCTTAACCAAGTTTCAGTGAAGGCAATGACGTGAAAATGAAAATTTAAGCTATCTAAATAAACATTATTAAGTTTACTACAAAGGCTTCTTACATTTTGATAGCCAAGCAGGAGAGAAGTTAGTTTTTTGAGCTATCCGATGGAGTTTGAGGCTTAGAGGAATTAGTGGTAACATTTGGAAGTAAAATCGGTGGCCGATTTTTCTTTTTATTTACATACTCTTTAATAATTAAGTATTCCGCCCAGAAGTCTTTTGAACTAACTTTACTAAAATGCTCGGCAGGAACACTTATTTTGAATGATGCGATTTCCCGTTCATATAAGAAGTTAAATTTTTCCACCTTTAATGATGCTTGAATTTTGGACCGAATAAAAGTCCTAATATCGTCAGATGACGTATTAGGGGCAAGCCTAGAAACGGTTATAAAAGTAATATCTTAATAACTTCTGTGTTTTTTATCCGATTGTAACCAAATTCGCAGAGATCATTAAGATGGTGATTAGTATTGTGCGTACCAAAATTGAACATTCTAGGATGAAAATGACGCCTGTAATTCGGTTTTATTAGATTTACGGGGGCGGAAGGGGGCGTGGCCAAAATAAAAAAAAAACTTGATCTGCGTGCAACAATAAGACATACTGTCGCGAAAAATTTGTTGCTCTATCTCTTATAGTCTCTGAGATCTAGGTGTTCATACGGACGGACGGACAGACGGACAGACGGACATGGCTATATCGTCTCGGCTGTTGACGCTGATGAAGAATATATATACTTTATGGGGTCGGAGATGCTTCCTTCTGCCTGTTACATACATTTTCGGTCGGCACAAAGCCATAATACCCTTCTACCCTTTGGGTAGACGGGTATAACGAGAACATCTAGAGAGACTTAAATATTTTACATGTCCGAGCTAACACAACACAAAGCTAAGTACTAAATCAAACTATATTGGAACCCTAACAATGTTGCAAGAGGCTTAAAGAAGATATTCAAGTGATCTAGTCTTCGCCCTAACAATCTATCAACCCTGTGTTGAACACTAGGCCTACGCATGAACGATGCAGTCCAAAAACTGTTAATTGTTAAGTGTAATTGTTCGATAGCCCCAACACTTTCATATTTTTTTCATCTTATTTTTTATGGATTAAGCTCCATTTATACAGAATTTAGGTGTAAGAATTATATTATATTTGGGAGGCTTGGGGTTTTTAATTGGATTTTTTTTTAAGTTTACAAATTTTATATGTATTTTATTTTTGGCAAGGCAAAAAATATTATCAAAAAAAGAAATAAAATAAAAAAAAACAAAAAAATCCTGTAGTCGAGAGAGCTCGAATACGAGACCTTTGTAATTCTAGGAATTTGTTTTATTTTGTAATATCTTTTCAATAACTTAAGCAATTTCTGAAGTTGGTTGCGTGTAAGAAATACATATTACAATATGTAAATTCTCACATTTGTAGGTCATGGATTTTAAAAAATTCATGACCTTTTGCGGTTGTTTGAATGTGCCTAACAGCCAGGAGACGTCTGCGACCCCATAAACTATATATAATATATTCTTGATCAGCATCAAAAGCGGAGTAAACATGTAAAAACTCGGTAGCCAGATAAAGTTTATTTTAGATGTTGGCCACGCAACCTTCCGGTGTAAATAAAAAAAATACGATTTCGAAGCATCAGTTTTGGCACACACAGTACTAATCATCATCTTAATGATCTCTGAAAATTTGGTTATAATCGGACAAAAAACGCTGAAGTTATTAACGAATTACTTTTATAAGGCGAAATCGGGTCCAGCTGCACCTGTTCAGCTAGTTGTCACTCAGTGACATAATAGTGGTGTTCAATAAATATAATGAAGTGCTACGAAGCTAATCATTTTGAACAACATTTATTGGTATATTATTAGTATATTTTTTAGTATATTTCCCAGTATATTTTTGAAAAATATAATATTTTGATGGTTGCTCTTTATTATTCTTCCATTCAGTAAAATTGGGTGACGGGTATCTCACAGCCGAGAACTCGAGAGTAACTTTCTAACTTGTTTTACCCAATAATTATTATAATTTTCATAATTTTATAATATTATTAAGCGCTGCGTTTCAAGAATATCTTCTTTTATGCTCTAACTTCTACATGTCCACTTAAAATCCACGACCTCGTACAGTCAAAGCTTGACTGTAGCCGTTCCTATTTGTTTTTTTTTTTTTTTTTTTAATAAATATATGTACGTACCAAATAGCATATTTATTAAGAAGCATGTTTGTACATGCGTGTATTAAAATATAAAATCGCTGATTCAGATTCCGTAAGTTACACCTTCAAGTTGTTTAATTGAAGATTAGGTTGGAAGGCTGACTGGCCCTTTGTTTCTAGTCTTGGAATCAAACAACGACTGAACTACGATCTGGCTCATCAGCATTTTATAGTGCTGGCCGTTCTTAGCGCAGAGCTCTGAACTACAATCTACTACAATAATATTTAGGATAACACATTGTATGATTAATTACTTTGCCGCTAACATAATTACTTAGCCGTTAACTTGTATGTAATAAACATATTTGTTATTAAATGTGAATATACCATATATAAACTTGCAAAAAAATTCAGAAATTTAAATATATAAAATATGTCTATGCTAATTAATTGATAATAATAACACAATATTTATATTAGAAATTAAACAAATCAGAAGCAGCAACATCAAAAGCAAATACAACAAAATCAAATTACCGTTGATGATTAAGACTAGAATCGCTCGATTTTTTTTTTCACAAATTTTTCGCCTGCGGCGCTAATTTCTTTCTTACCTTCCCCCCATTTTTCTCCATATCGGGTGAATTATTTTCTCACCTCCTTAACACATTAAAAAACGCTACATGTTGTATGTATGCAATATTTGGTTTGCATAAAATCGATTTTGGCCACTGTAGGAAAAAAAAGGAGAGTGAGAGAGAACAACCGGTACATACAAAATAGAGTGAATTGCCAACAACAAAATACATGGTATTTTCGAAAACTTTAAATTAATTAAAAAAAAAACTATTCATTTCCGCCAGAAAAACTCTTCGTTAAAATTCTGGATAAATCTAGCTCTTTCCAGGAAAAATAAAATCAAAAAAACACCATTTACCATTTGTAAATGTTATATATGTTGACGAGAATTACATGACAAAATTTATTGAAATTTGAACATAAAATATGTATAGATCATGACTAGCATAGATGGTAGTACAGTGGGAAACAAATTTCTAGTCATCCTAACCGGAACAGCAAAGCTAATTTGGCTTGACTCCAAAGAGTCACCTTCACGGTTAGAAACAGTACACTAGAAACAGTACACCTAGCAAAGTTATACGGTTAGAAAGGGTGTGAATGTTTAATCATAAAAGTATATAACGATATAATTGTTTCTGCACTGAATTTAAGAATATCTTGATGAACCCTTTACTAGGGACACTATACGCTAGGCCCATACTTAAGTATGCCTATAAGGCTCTCTGTAACTAGACCAAAGCTACTCTGCTTCCCTAATCAAGCAGAGCAAATCTTTCGTCGAGGAACGCACAATATTCTCGGGATCTGCGGTATCCACGTTTAGATGTTTCTTCCTAGTCCATGCAAATTGAAAAAAACTGAATTGCAAACGTCGTTTTAAACCTAGAACGTTCAATTTCGGTACGCACAATACTAATCACCATCTTAATGATCTCTGCGAATTTGGTTATAATCTGATAAAAAACACAGAAGTTATTAAGATATTACTTTTATAAGACGTTACCACGTGCAGGTGCACCTAGCTAGTTGCTATAACACTCCGCGACATAATAATGGTGTTCAGTAAACCAACTAAAGTGCCGCCAAGTTAATAATTTCGAACAAAGAAAATTTTGATATATAATTTTGGTATTTTTTAGTATATTTTTTTTAGTATATTTTTGAAAAATATAATATTTTGATGGTAAAATTTGGTGGCGGGTATCTCACCCCCAAACTCGACTGTAGCTTTCTTAGTTGTTATGTTTTGCAGCAGTGTTTGAATGTTCATACGAAACATATTAATACAAACACATATTGTACATATGTACAAACACAATACATACACATATCAATATACGTGAGTGTACAATTTATGCAACAACCACATAAATATATTGTATATTCATATTAACATTTAAACATTTACTAATTTAAGAAAGAAATAAAAATTAAAATCTAATTGTAAAATTTTAAAATAACAATATAATGTACATTTTTAAACACACAATGAAATATTCTGAAAGTTAAAATAATATGTATATACTAATTAATTGATAATGATAATAACACAATATTCATAGGAAATCGACGGGTGCAGTCAACTCAACAAAACCACCACCACCACATTAGACATCATGTCAATCAAACAATAGCAGGTCAGTATAGCCAATAACCATATAACAGATACGACTGTTCTTTTGATAAGTGCTTTGGGTCTTGTTGGGTCTTAGGATGTTGATGAAGCGGTAGTATGTATGTATGTTTTCATATATGTAAACGCGCAAGTTGATTGTGTGTGAAGAGCTGCCGGCAATTTGCGAGCATTGCCCAGCTTTTCATATTTTTTTATTTTTATTGATTTCACAATGTCTCAATGTTACTCGTAGACTTCTCAAGTTGTTCTTTTCAGTCCTTCGGTTTCATGTATACATATGCACTTATTGTTATTGTTGGATGACCTTCCCCTTGTGGTTTCTTCCTTCGGCTGCTGCTATTGTTTTCGTTGACGTTGACGTTTTGGCTGCTGGTGCTGCGTTTGTTGCTGTGCAGTTTTATTTCCTTGTGCTTGAGCCGATTTCACCTGTTTAAGTGTTACGCACATTGATATTATTATAAAACAATTTCAGCAAATTGAATTGCAATTTAGAATGAAAACGATCGACTGTTCTGTTCGGTGGTACGATTATTAATGCCAAAAGCTTTATTAAATATTTATGTATATTTCTATCGTTATTCGTCAGTGCTTATGATCCCGTTAGTTGAGAGGCAAGAGTACCATCGGGTGCAAAAGACTAGATTATCGATGGCATGGTAACTCGCGCACCAAATGCCAAAATTCGTGGAACATTAGGGAAACAAGTCACGTGATCCAGAAGTAATGCAACGCCGCTGCCGCCGCTGCCAACGTCGCTGCCGATGCAAATAGCTCTCTTAGGGTTCTTATTAGGTTAGCTTAATTAGTCTAAAATTTGCAACAACGAAATACAGTCCAATTGGACTTGATAAAGTTTAATTAAATAATCAAATAAAATATATAATAAATTAACTTACACATCAAAACAGCGTCGTTCTACGACTGAATTGATGCTCAAGTTCTCTCTGTTCACTGCACAGTGCTTGCGCCCATAGGCCAAAAATAAAAAAAAAATTTCTCAAATATTTACGAAAAGTAACCAGATTGTCTCTAAAATGTCCAAATATGTTTATGGCAAAACCGTTTTGTCTTAACTCTAACGGAACATTCTAAAAATAGAGTGTAAAGAGAGAACAACTGTTCATTTTTGCAGCACAGCGGAGTTTTGATTGCTTTTCGTCACAACAAAAGTAAATTTCAAAGTGGTCAAACGTGCGATAGAGAGGTTCAATTTTAATTATTTAAAATGAATTTTAAAGCTTCAAGTATTAACTTTAATAAATTCTAATTGTGAAATTCATTGAATTGATTTATCATTTTTGGTGAATTTTTGATGGATTATACCTTTTTTGTGTATTATGTGAACGTCATTTTACTAGTTTAAGTAAACTTTTAGATATATTGCCCCCTGATCCCCCCTTAATAAGTGCAATCACTAAATAAAAATGGTAACTCTAGCTGCAAATATTTGCAAAACATACGTGTAAACAATAATAAACTCAAGCTGTTCTGCTGTCTTCAAGGTCACATTTTCGCCGTATTTTGCTGCTCGTCCTATGTTTTTGTGATGTTTCTTTTGTAATCATCATTTGTGTTTGTCAATTATGTTTGTTGACAATTTTTCTTATTATTTTGTTCCCCATTTTATTATCGTTTTCTACAGACGCTTCTTGTAACTGCACTTTTTCGCGTATGCACGTCCTAGATCTTTGGTGCGCAGAACATGGTGTGAATGCGGAAAGAACACGTAGTGTGATTGGTTTGGTAGAAAAAACCATTAAAAACGAGGGCTACGTAGTTGAGTTGACGATTCTTGAAAACTGTCTTAATTACATTTGCAAAAAAATTATTGCTTATTGGGCTAAATACAAACGCAATAAGAGTTTGATTGTTAAATTTCAATCCGAATGGCTGAACACTAGTGAAACCATATTAAATGAGCCTCTTCAAGCAAAGGTTTCAAGTGCAGAGCGTGGACGTCCCAAAATTGACCTTGCTGAGTCCTCAAAAAGGACGAATCGTCGTCGCATAGCGCTGCTGGAAAAACACGATGAGTCTGCAACTTCTGTGTTACGCTTATCCGATATTCCACCGATCCTAAAGTCTTCCGAACTAGATATTGAAAAGGTTTTATCGCTTTTAATGGAGACTGGTATAACCAAACATCAATACTTGGTAATTCGAGAGTTTGTGAATAATGAAACTTCGTGCAATATATTGCCTAGCTATTAGAAAATTCTCAAACTCAAGAAGTCAAGATACCCAAATGACATAACAGTAGGTGAAACATATGCAGAAGTGGAGCTGCAGAGTCTTCTAGACAACACAGCTACAAGTATTTTACAGCTTCAAAATACTGTTATTGAAAATTGTCTGGACGGTGTGGAGGATAAATTAACATTAATTGGAAAATGGGGCTTTGATGGCAGTACTGGTCACAGTGAATACAAGCAAAAGTTTTCCAACTGTAATGACGATGATAGATGTATTTTTACAGCGTCGTACGTCCCACTTCAGCTAATAGCTGAAAATAACTCCAAAATAATATGGAAAAATCCGAGACCTCCTTCTACTCGCTATTGTAGGCCGGTCAGGATTCAATTTAAAAAGGAAACTGCCTCACTATCCGTTGAAGAAGAACTATACTTCAAAAAGAATAGAGAATCTAATGCCAACTGAATTTCAAATTGCAAATAAAAAGTTATTCATCAACCATAGCCTGCAACTTACTATGGTAGATGGTAAAGTGTGCAACGCGTTAAGCAATACGCCCTCTATGAAATGTTTTATATGCGGTGCAAAACCCACGAAAATGAATCAATTAGAAAAATGCCTAGCAAAAAACGTGGATGAAAAGTATTTTGAATTCGGCTTATCTCCACTTCATTCGTACATACGCTTTTTTGAGTACATCTTACACCTTTCATACAAGTTGGAAATAAAAATGTGGCAGGCAAGATCAGCAGAACATAAGCTTAATGTACTGCAATGAAAAGAACGAATCCAAGCGGAATTTCGTGACAAAATGGGAATCATTGTTGATAAACCAAGAGACGAAGACAAAGGAACTTCCAACGATGGAAATACAGCTAGGAAATTTTTTGGAAACCCCAGCTTAACATCTGAGATTACAGGCATTGATGAAGAAGTCATAACCCGATGCGCAACGATATTGCAATCTTTAGGATCGGGATATTCTATTAATGTTCAAAATTTCGAAAGCTATGCGTTGAATACTGCTAAACAGCTAGTAACAAAATATTCATGGTATTATCTTCCAGCAACAGTGCATAAAATTTTAATTCACGGTGCGAAAGTGATATATCATGCGTTGCTGTCGATTGGAGAGCTTTCAGAAGAAGCTGCGGAGGCCAACAATAAGGAAATAAAGAGGTGCCGGCTTCAACATACTCGAAAAATGTCTCGCGTATTGACGAATAGCGATTTGATGAATACACTTTTGTTGCCTTCTGACCCCTTTATAACAGGTCAAGGAAAACTACCAAAAAGTGATAAATCTAAAATTTTTTCATCGACATTTGATTTGTTAGATGATATTTGTTAAGTTTTTGCATTCAAATTAAAATTAGTTTCAATTTTACTTTTATTATTAAAAATACATTTTTTCTTATATATGATTGAAAGAACTGGAGATTTTTTATTTGTTTATACTTATGGGAGGGGGTTGGGCAGTAGAGAGTGAGGAGTTACACTTTCACAAATGTATACAGAAAATAATTTAAATATCCTACATTTCATAGTTGCCAATAATAGAAGTTTAGCCCTATAACTCTACTGGAAGTGTTTTTGCACACCATCAGCATATTAGCCTTACTATGGGAGCTATCGGATATAGTCGTCCGATTTAGCAAATTTTTGTACTACATCTTCAAATATTTTTTTTAGATTTTTGGGAAAAATTTCATAACGATATCTCAACGGGAACTATTTATGGCCACGGTTCCCTACACGTCCAATCACTGTGCACTGCTTCAAGTTTCGTCCGAAGAGAGGGAGAGAGAGCCGAACGTGAGAGAGCGCTGCGCCTCTGCCACGGGGGCTATGAAAGCCCAAAACACAATGGGTAGTATTTTTGGTACATATGACGATTCTATTATGTTCATTGCTTAGTGATAGAACTACAAAAAATTATTGCAGTTGATTAGTGTTTGTCTATATCCATCTTGTAGAGCCAAGAATTGACATTTCAGAGCATATGACCTTAATTACCACAAATTGCCAAATTTAGCGTAATTTAATTTTTAGCAGGTAACCTAAAAGTTTTCATATTGATTTGTCCACTTTTTCATGTTTTAATTGATACCTCCTGAACTAAACAAGATTTTTTCATTAGTTTCTTTTTATAGTATTTTAAGAAGTATTTTGGGAAAGTGGGCGTGAAACCACCCACGACTACCTTTTTTTAATTTTTTATATTTTTAATTTTTTGCTTGTTTTAAAATTCAAAATTAATAAAGGTATGATTAATTTGAATAACAAATTAATTAATAAATAAAAAATAATGTACAAATGTCAAATATTTCTTTTTTTAAAACCAAAAACAAGTAAGAAAGCTACTGTCGAGTTTGCTCGACTGTGAGATACCCGCCACACAATTTTACCATCAAAATATTATATTTTTAAAAAATATACTGGAAAATATACTTAAAGAAATATACTAAAAAGTAAGAAAGCTACTGTCGAGTTTGCTCGACTGTGAGATACCCGCCACCCAAGTTTACCATCGAAGTATTATATTTTTCAAAAATATAATGGAAAATATACTAAAAGTATACCAAAATAATATACCAAAATTTTCATTGTTCGAAATTATTAGCTTGGCGGCACTTAAGTGGGTTTATTGAACTCCATTATTATGTCACGGAGTGACATAGCAACTAACTAGATGCAGCTGCACCTGATTACGCCTTATAAAAGTAATTCTTTAATAACTTCTGTGTTTTTTATCCGATTGTAACCAAATTTTCAAAAGCCACTAAGATGATGATTAGTATTATGCGTGCCAAAATTGATTTCTAGGTTTAAAATGAC
Source organism: Drosophila pruinosa (assembly GCA_018150935.1). NCBI lineage: Eukaryota > Metazoa > Arthropoda > Insecta > Diptera > Drosophilidae > Drosophila > Drosophila pruinosa. Next base: position 7,149,724 of record JAECWR010000255.1, on the reverse strand, counting down.
GGCTGAAATTCCGTTTTTATTTTCGATTTATGGGGGCGGAAAGGCGCTTGGCATAAATCTAAAACAAACTTGATCTGCGTGCAACAATAAGACACACTGTTCCGAAAAATTTGGTTGCTCTATCTCTTATAGTATCTGAAATTTAGGTCTTCATACGGACGGACAGACGGACATGGCTATATCGTCTCGGCTGTTGACGCTGATCAAGAATATATATACTTTATGGGGTCGGAGATGCTTCCTTCTGCCTGTTACATACATTTCTACCCTTTGGGTAGAGATTTTTATACCCACCTACCCAAAGGGTAGAAGGGTATTATGGCTTTGTGCGGACCGAAAATGTATGTAACATGCAGAAGGAAGCATCTCCGACCTCAATTTTGGTACGCACAATATTAATCACCAGTCAGTCGGATAAGAAACACAGAAGTTATTAAGAAATTACTTTTATAAGGCGTTACCACGTGTAACTGCTAGTGCTGCCTAGCTAGTTGCTATGACATTCCGCGACATAATAATGGTGTTCAATAAACCAACTAAAGTGCCGCCAAGCTAATAACTTCGAACAAAGAAAATTTTGATATATTATTTTGGTATTTTTAGTATATTTTTTTAAAGTATTTTTTCAGTATATTTTTATACTATTATATAAATGTAATATTTTGATGGTTAAATTGGGTGGCGGGTATCTCACAGTCGAGCAAACTCAACTGTAGCTTTCTTACTTGTTTTAGTATATTTTTGAAAAATAAAATATTTCGATGGTCGCTATTATTTGTTCTTTCAGTCTTTAAAATGGTGTGGCGGGTATCTCACAGATGAGCAAACTCGACTGCAGCATTCTTAATTGTTTAACCTACAAATGCCACCCCAATTTTATGATAAAACTGCCAAAGTATCAGTCCTTCTCGGTACGCTTACCTTATTTGATATGCCGTTGATCAGTTCATTACTGTTCCCAAGCACAGTCAATAATTTTGACTTAAGTACTCCAATACTAGGCGTCCTCTTCATAAATAATTTTATCTTTGATCTTTCGCCGGAAAACGCAGCGGACGGGATAGCTGACGTGGGAGTGAGCGAAGGTTTGGCATCGACCATTGTAACAAATAGTTTGTCTATTGACGTTCCCGACTGTTATTCGATGACTTTTCTGTAGCGTATTGATTTTTCATACATAGAAGCACTAAAGTGCTCCACTACTTTTCACTAAAAAATTTGTTAAAGTTTCTGATTATGATGACTTTTAGCCAAACACAATGAATTTGTCTACTATTTTTTAGTTTACTTGGCGTATATATACGGATATACAACATAAATATATCCAAATGTATGTACATGTGTATGCACGTACCTGCATAAATATACATGCATATGTACATACATTGTAGATACATATGTGTATGCAATTTACTTTCTGGTTTCACTTGTTTCTTAAGCTCGACATGGAGAAATTCGCAATCCCTTCGCTGGAGGAAAAGTCTAATTATAAGAGTAGCGAAACGTCAGATTAATGTTGTCGACGCGGATTCTGTGAGTATCGTAATCTGCAAAAGTAAATTGAGTCAAATAAGGAAGTTCAGCGGAACTGAATCATTTGCTACAAAATCTTATTGCCCGCCGTCTAATTAAATCAAAGGCGTTTAATTTGAAAGTTTAAAAACGAGAGAAACTAGTCGTCAACTTTGTCAACGTAATATTCGTGATATTACTTTGAAAGTAAAGAATATTTTTCTTTACTTAGCTGTAATATACAGCGAAAACCTACAAATACAAAAAGAAACAAGTAGGACCGGCTATAGTCAAACTTTGACTGTACGAGGTCATGGATTTTTAGTGTACATGCGCAGCGGTTATTAATGTTATAAAATTATGAAAATTATAATAATTATTGGGTAATTATTGGCAAGTAAGAAAGCTGCTCTCGAGTTGGCTCAACTGTGAGATACCCGTCCCCCAATTTAACTGACCTGAAGAATAATAAAGAGCGACCATCAAAATATTATATTTTTCAAAAATATACTGGAAAATATACTAAAAATATACCAAAAAATATACATAAATTAATTTTGTTCTAAATGATTAGCTTGGTAGCACTTCATTATGTTTATTGAACACAATTATTATGTCACTGAGTGACAACTAGCTGAACAAGTGCAGCTGCACCCGATTTCGCATTATAAAAGTAATTCGTTAATAACCACATTTTCAGAGATCATTAAGATGATGATTAGTATTGTGTGTGCCAAAACTGAACGTTCTAGCTTTAACATGATGTTTGGAAATCGATTTACGGGGGCGGAAAGGGGCGTGCCCAACATCTAATATAAACTTGATCTGCCGTTCAAGTTTTTACATGTTGTCTCCAAATTTGGTAACTAGCTTTTATAGTCTCGGAGATCTCGATGTTCATACAGACAGAGAGACTGGGCTATATCGATTCGGCTGTTGATGCTGGCCAAGAATGGGGTCACAGACGCCTCCTTCTGCCTGTTACGCACATTCGGACAAACGTAAAAGGTCATGATTTTTGTAAAATACCAAAATTTACTTTGTTCAAAATGGTAGCACCAAAATGACGCTTGTTTTTCGGTTTTTTTGCGATTTTTGGGGGCGGAAAGGGGCGTGGCCAAAATTGTAAACAATCTTGATATGAGTGCAAAAAATAAAACATACTATCCCACAAAATTTGTTGCTCTATCTCTTATAGTCTCTGAGATCTAGGTGTTCATACGGACATGGCTATATCGTCTCGGCTGTTGACGCTGATCAAGAGTATATATATTTTATGGGGTCGGAGATACTTCCTTCTACCTGTTACATGTATTTTCGGTTGACACAAAGTTATACTTCTCTTCTTCCCTTTGGGCAGGCTGGTATAAATTTACCAAAAAAAATTACTGAAATTAACTGCGTACTAAATTAATAGCATGGTAACACTTTATTAGGTTTATTGAACACCATTATTATGTCACTTAGTGATGGCAACTAAAAAGGTGCAGCAGCACCTGATTTTGCTCTCTAAAAGTAATTCTTTAATAACTTCTTATTGTCCGATTGTAAACAAATGCAATCAGAGATCATTCAGATTGTGATTAGTATTGTGCGTACCAAAACTGAACGTTCTATGTTTAAAACAAGTAAGAAAGCTACTGTCGAGTTTGCTCGACTGTGAGATACCCGCCACCCAATTTTTCCATCGAAATTTTATATTTTTCAAAAATATACTAACAATATACCAAAATAATATAAGTTATGAACCCTCTCCGCGTGTCTTCCTCCCCTCTCTCAACCGTCGCTCTTGCACGCGCATTTTGCATTGCGTCACTCGACGCTCAGCGGATACCCACTTCAAAAACGTTGACTTCAACCCCCGCATCTTGTCCACCGACCATGTCGCACCTACGACAGCTACATCAGCGACGCTCAGCGATCACATTGACTGCGTCTTCAAACCACACTTTGTTGTCAAGAACAACAGTGTCGCCGGACGTTGGGTAAGCGCCCGCTGACTTAGCGCGGCTCGTATTTCGGCCGCTTATCCGGCAGCAATGCGGCTGCCCCTTTCTTGCATCGTCAGCTAACGCTGCCCTTAGCTACTGGAGTCGGAGCTCTGGTGGGAGACAGCGAGAACTGAAGTTTTTAGTCTTTTGCCACCGCTGAATCGCAACTGAATCCAATCGCTCTTGTAAAACAACAATTAAGTCTAAGCATATTTCAATAAAGATAATTATAACGTTGAAGCAAAGCTGGTGACTTTTGTTATTAGAGTTCATCGATTCCCGTACAACAGCATGTTCCAGATGTTCGAGATCTTAACTAGGTGAGCTATGCGGTGACGAGAGCCGAAGGTAACCTACACGGGCTACGACTCGTCTTAACTGGCGCCCGAGCAGTCAGAACCAACTGAAAACGTAATGCATCAATGTTTAAAATTAAAGAAATATAAAATAAGTGAAAAGATATAAAAAAAAAAAAAAAAAAATGAAAAGGTGCAGAAGTGACGACAGTGGCAACAGTGAACTTTAAAACGAAACGAAAAGACCACCCGCCACAGCAATGATGCCGCCTTCGTCCAGAAGCGGATCGCATCATTTGCGGGCGCAAAGTGTCTGCGTGGAAGAATAAAAAAGAAATTCTATGTATCGACCCACTGCGGCGATTTGCGTACATTTGCTGTAGCCTATTTGCGAGTGCAAGGTTCATAGAAAGAAAAATCTAGAAAACAACTGATATAATAAGTAAACAAATTGTGTCTAAAGTGGTAATCTGCTGGATAGGCTGAGTGGTGTGGAGACGCCCGAAAAAGCTGCCCAGTGGATTGTGTGGTAACCGTACCTTAGTAGGCTAACGCCAAAAAGGAGAAATACGGACCACCGTGCCCAAGTGTTATGATCGATCGGTCACGTAGTTGCTTTCACCGTCGCCATAAAATTCACTGAAATTATTTACAAACTACGAAAACAAACAAACAATAAATACGAAAACAAAAAATTACCAAAAACTCATTGATTAAGAAATTTTTCTTCTCTTCACTAGAAAATTAGGAACACGTTACTCCTCTACACTCAAAACACCCAACAACAACAACATCCAACAAACATCCAACAACACAACAACATCATTGTAAAGGGTGAGTGAAACGCTATTGCTTTCTATTCTGATTATCGCTATTCGCTATATTGTCACGATAAAAGTTTAAGTAATAAAGCTTAAAAGTAAATCTTGGTTGATCCGTCATTACTCGTTGTCTTGCTTCTTGCTTAAGATAGTCGTTCATCCGTCTTAAATTTACTTCCGTAGTCCGTCGTAATTAAAATGGAAGAAATTAAAGAAACGTTAAATGCACTCCTTACCCAGCTGCCCGGGGTCAAGGACCAGGTGTCCGGGATTAAAGAAGATATGAAGAAAATGAACAATAGAACACCTTAGAAACTGAGAACGAAACTCGTAACCCGGTGGCTACTCCTCAAGTGCCTTTGACGCGCGCGCGCAACGAGTTCGAGCTAAAGGAGACCTTTACGCTCCCAGACTGTGTGAAAGAACTTCAAACATCCGAAGGTTAGCCTGAGAGATTTGCTTCTTGGATGAACCGAGCGCAAGCTATTTTAGATGAATACGAGGTTATCAGGGGGAGGCCCTTGTTCCGAGCAATAGTCTGCCACATTAGGTCAAGGGTAAGAGGCCAGGCCGAAGAAACTCTCGACTCTTATAGGATACCGAATGATGACTGGCAGGGGATTAAGAGAGTCCTGTCTATGAGATAAACGTGACGTGACAACGTTAGAATATCAGTTGGATTTCTAAACAAAGGTAATAGAACCCTGGATGAGATTTATTTAGAGATAAATAAACACCTCTCTTTAATCATCAATGGATTAAAAGATATGGGTTACTCGATGGAGGGGGCCAGAGTCATGTCTGAAAATGCTAGAGAATAGGCCCTCGAAGTCTTTATTCGAGGAGTCAGTAGTGATGCGTAATAGTCTGGACGAGTAATAGTCTGGACGGTGATGCGTAGACCAAAGGACGTACAAGAGGCGCATTACTTCTCTAAAGAGATACAAGTAGGCGCTCCGGGGGAAGTCCCTTGGTTCAGTTTCACCCATCACCAAGCTTCACACCGAATACTCGATTTTACCGGCCGGCGGGTCCCTCTCGTTTTACTTCTTCCTATCAAGGGAACGCTAGACCTCCTTTGGATTCTGGGTATAGTGGCCCTCAAAACTACAATCGCTTCCAGAGCACAAGACCTCCCATTAAGATGAAATCGAACAGGTCTGGGCAGTCACACCATTCTGGATATGGGACCCCTCAGAACGAGAGTTATGGGTCAAAAAGAACGTCGTCCGAATACCCCATGGAGCCTACCTTAGATCTTTCGCCTCCCATCCCCGTCGAACACGGTGAAATAGGACAGTCTGATCCTTACTATAATCAGCTCGGTGCCGGAAATGATGGCATGCCTCATCTGGATGCCACGGAAGGAAGGGATGACCCTGAAGTAGGCACAGAGGGCTCAAATTTTATGACCGAGGCCTCTCAAGCGTCCCATACTTAGAATATGAGGACAAAGATGGGGCTAACTTACAATTTTTAATCGCCGCCGGTTCCACTGTCCTTCCCACCCCCTTTTTCGTCCAATCAGCTACGGGTAGTGTGAAAATAACACACCGCGTGGTTGGCAAATTCTTTGAACGATTAGGGAACAGTTCAACTCTTGCCTTTTTATCCTCCCCACATCTACACATCCAGAAGAGGTGAGACAAACCTTACAAGCATTGGTCGACGAATACTCGCACCTATTCGACCCTTTGTCGCCAGGTGAGGCCGTCGATATTAGTATAAGGGCCGAAATCTGTATGAACACTCCAAATCCGATTTACACCAAAAGTTACCCTTACCCAGCTAATTTGCGGTCTGAAGTGGATAGGCAGATTGGAGAACTCCTTAATGAAGGAATCATCCGCCCGTCCAAAAGCTCGTATAATTCTCTGATCTGGATAGTGCCCAAGACCCCAAAACCCGATGGCGAGAAACAATGGCGAATAGTCCTTGATTTCAAACGCTTAAACGCAGTCACTACTTCCGACACCTATCCTATTCCGGATATAAACTCCATGTTGGCTAGTCTTGGCGGAGCCAAGTGTTTTACAACACTTGATCTTACCTCGGGGTTCCACCAAATCCACATGAAGCCATCCGATACTGCGAAAACGGCATTCTCGACCCTAAACGGGAAATATGAATTCCTCCACCTCCCTTTCGGCCTGAAAAACGTCCCATCCATCTTCCAACGGATGATCGATGATGTTCTACGGGAACACATCGGAAAAATATGCTACTTATACATTGACGACATTATCGTCTTTAGTAACGATTACGATAGCCATTGGATTAACCTTCGCTTGGTTTTTGAGATCCTGAAAAAAGCCAGACTTCAAGTAAATCTAGCCAAGACCCAATTCTTGTCAACCCAGGTAGAATTCCTCGGGTATATCATCAGTCATGATGGTATCAGAGCAGACAAAAAAAAGGTGGAGGCTATATCTAAAATGAAACCCCCTACGAATGTCAAGGAACTAAACAGCTTCCTTGGCATGACATCTTATTACAGGAAGCTTATTCGCGATTACGGCAAAATCGCCAAGCCCTTAACCAATTTAACCCGCGGAGAATCCGCTCGCGTTAAAGCCAATCAATCTAAGAAAGTCTCGGTCGAACTTGACGACCAAGCCTTACAAGCTTTCGACGGTTTGAAAACCATCCTATCCTCATCCGAAGTACTGGCTTTTCCAGACTTCAGCAAGCCATTCAAGACATCGAGAGCAAAGATCGACATATCGCTTATATCTCGTGGACCTTGTCGAAGACCGAGGAAAACTATGCCACTATAGAGAAAGAAATGCACTAGACAACCTCATGTCGTATTTGCACGGCGCTGCGTCAGTCAATGTATATACTCCACCGTGCATAGTGCGGACGAAGACTCGTCTCACTTGCTCCCTCACGTGGAAGCTCCCATTAACGTTTACCGAAACCAACTAGTTTTTGACCATGAAGGAACAGAATATTTGTGTGAACAGCCCCATAGGGGATTTGAACGTCATCTTATTCCCGTTGGGGTCGGTCTTCTATCTGATATAGTCATTACTTTGAAAAGATAAATTAAGCCTTTGGTGATCAACGGGGTTAAAATCCCTGAAATCAACCTGACATCGTTCCAACGCCTGAGCTTAGAGAATTTTGCCGCGTTCAAAATTCGAATAACGCAAAGGTTGGTGACAGATCTGTCAGACCCTGAGGAGATCTGTGAAGTTATAGAAAAAGAACATCGTACAGCTCATAGGGGCGCTAAGGAGGTGCGCTTACAGCTTCTGGAGAAATACTACTTCCATCAGATGGCCAGCATCATCCGCAAGCAAATTTCACCGTGCGAGTGCTATAAGCTTTATAAATACATGAGACACCCCAATAGGCCACTCCTTCAACCGACACCTATCCCGAAGTACCCATGTGAAATTCTTCACATTGATATTTTCACTTTGGAGAAGAAAATCTACTTGAGCTGTATAGACAAATTCACCAAGTTTGCCAAGCTCCTCCCGCTAGAATCAAAATCTTCGATTCATCTGCGAGAAAGACTAGTAGAGGTACTGCACTACTTTACCATCCCAAGGGTATTGGTCTCCGAGAATGAGAGAGGCCTTCTGTGTGTGAACTATTTGCGTACATTAGGCATCGAACTTTATTATACACCGACCCAGAAAAGTGAGGTCAATGGTCAAATCGAGAGGTTTCATTCTACCTTCCTCGAGATTTACCGGTGTTTGAAATGCGAACACCCTGACTTCAAAACCAATGAATTGGTTCCCATAGCAGTGGACAGATATAATAACTCTGTTCACTCGGTGACTAATAGTAAGCCAGTGGACCTATTCTTTGACCGCTCGGCGCGTATCAATTATCAAGGATTGACTAGCTTCAGGACGCAAGTTCTAGAAGATGTTAGAGGGTTAATAGAGTATAGACAAGAGCTCGCGAACGCGACTCATAACAAGGACCGGTCCGACCCTATTTCATACAACCAGGGTGACAAGATATTTGTCGCCAACAAACAAATTAAGACTATGGAGAAACAACGTTTTAGAGCTGAGGAGGTTGCCGAGGACCGTAATGTAACGGTTAAAACCAAGACAGGCAAAATTTTCCATAAATCTGACGTGCGAAATTAAAGCGAAGGCATTGGATTGTTTGCCTGCGTTTCACGAACCTTACTTCCAAAGAGCTCGAATAAATGTCGTAGCACACACATACACAGAAACATTCTCACTAACACCTGTGAACGCACTTTCCTACTATAATATTGTAACATTGTATTAACCTAAATGTAAAACCTTTCTCTTCCCAAAAATTATAAACTTGGCCCTTGCCCAAGTAATAAGCTCAATCCAAATTTTTAAGTGTGAAGCCCCCGTAGTACCAATACAACAGGGTAGCATTTGGCGTATCAATAGCGTTTTGAAATTGGCGCGCGTCATCGACCTAGATAAAATGCTGAAGGCCATCGACGAAATATCACGGGAGGCAACGGCGAAGGCGGACCAAAAAACCGAAGCTTTGGTGGCTCATTATCTGAGCGGGACAGCCGAGGCAATTGGGAGAATAGCAAGCGTGCCGCGGAGGAAACCGCGCTCTATTGATTGGTTGGGCTCGGCATGGAAATGGGTAGCCGGGTCACCGGACGCCGCAGACTGGAATGCAATTTTGAGGAAACAAGACACGGAGGCGAGAAATAATGACCAACAGCTCAGGATCAATACACGCTTGTTCGATGCGACCCACGAAATGGTCGGGAACATCATCTCGCGGGTGAATTCAATGGAAGGGGATTTGCAAGCAACTACGACGATTCTGCATAAAGCCATTATTCTGGCGGGCCAGGAGAAAAAAATTGGCAGAGCATGCCAGTTGGCCAAAACTAGGGTGGTAATCACCAATCTCCTGGACCATGGTTAACTGGAGAGAATACTGGACGAGGTCGACAATCTCCCGTACCAGAATGCAATCGAACCAGTGGAGTTCTCTCGTCCATCCATCATGTCCAATGGGACCATGCTGCTATATGTGTTGGCATTCCCCAAGGTGCTCGACAGGGAATATAGGCGGGTACACCTTTACCCAACAATCTGCGACGGGAAGCAGGTGGCTCTGGAGTATGGCGACCTGGCTTTAGATGAAAGCAAAACTTACGCCGTCTTGGGTGGCTGCCTCTCTATAGGCAACACCACTGTTTGCCAAGCTGGGAGAGGAAAGCTGCATTCCGCGACTGTTAAAGGGTGCCCATGCAGCATGTACTTATCTCAGAAATAACAGGGTCGATCAGACCGCTGTACGAGTTGGACGCGTTTTTTAGTGCGAGGCTTCGTCGGTCGGTGTTCTCCGTCTTTTGTCGGTATATCAAAGTGGAGAAAAAGTAGCGAATTTGAAATTAGTAGTCTTGCGCGAAGTAACGCCAAAGAAAAATATATATAATTATAACTGGTGTTATGATAGTTCAAGTGTATATTTGACTTAATTTAATAAGTGCCACGCGTTATAAGCTCAAAAAATGAGCAGCGTTCCAAAGAATGAGCGTAGAAGCTCCCTTAATCCAAGAAACGCTTGTTACTCTTACTTCTCAACACGCGATATCGTTGAAGAAAGCAAGTCAACAAATTGCAACCCGGCTCTACTGACCGTCGACAGCAAGAGAGCGAGCTCTTGCTCACCCACTCTGCTCACCCCAACTCCTACATCATGGAGCTACCAATGCCCAACCCCACCACCGCCGGCTTCTATGGAAGAAGCTCCAACAACAAGCAGCGCTACAATTTCCGCAGTCGCAGCAAAAGCGCCACCAACAACAAAACCAACTACCAATATTACGAATTCGGTGCCAACGGCCGCAGAGCAAATTGCAATGTCAACAAAAACCGTAAGCTTCGATAAGCAACAAGCGGTCCCGGCTATACAGACCGGTATGGATCGCTACATTCAGATTAAGCGTAAGCTTAGTCCAGTAAACACGGTTGGTAATAAACCAAAGATCAATCGTATCAACAAAAGCAACGACCAAACTAGAAGTTCCAATGATAACCGTTTTTCCATCTTAGCAGAGGCGGAGAACAACCAAGCAGAGCTGGGGCAGGAGACCCAAAAGAAACCAAAGCCCCCACCTATTTATATAAGGGAAAAATGCTCTAACGCCCTGGGCAACAAAATTGTTGCGCTGGTCGGGAACGATAATTTTCATGTTGTTCCGCTCATTAAAGGGAACATCCACGAAACTAAAGTTCAAACGAAGTCCGAAGAACACTTCCGAGCTGTGTCTAAGTACCTGGAGGAAACAAAAAGAACTTCTACACCTACCAACTAAAAAGCAGCAAGGGACTGCAAGTTGTACTTAAAGGAATTGAACCCGACGTCGCCCCCTCTGAGATGCAAGAAGCCCTAAAAGCCAAGGGCTTCTATGCCAAAAATGTCAGCAACATTATCAACAGGAATAAAAAACCGCAACCACTCTTCAAGGTCGAGCTCGAACCAGATAGCAAAGCCTTAAAGAAAAACGAAGTGCACCCAATCTATAAGCTGCAGCTCTTATTGCATCGAAGGATCACCGTGGAAGAACCACACAAACGCATCGGCCCTCTTCAATGCACAAACTGCCAGGAGTATGGACACACAAAGACATACTGCACACTTCGGGCAGTCTGCGTAGTCTGCGGAGACTTCCACAACTCCGTAAATTGCCCCGCAAACAAAGAAGACCCCTTAAAGAAAAAATGTGGCAACTGTGGAGGAAACCATACGGCAAACTACAGAGGCTGTGCGGTCTACAAGGAGCTGAAGAGTCGCATGCAACGAGCGACAACTACGCGTCAACAAAATACGCAAAATGCGTATTATAACTCAAAAAGTACGCCAGACGTATTTTTCGCCAAGGCAGCCAGATCATCATTCGGTCCGCTAAATTCCACTAAGGGCTTCTCATACGCCGAAGCACTACGATCAGGCATGGAAAATCCACTCCAGCCACACTCACAAAACACTCAGCAGGTCCCGATGCAGCCACAAAGCAATTTGGAATCTATGATGTATACCATGCAACAAAGTATGATGGAACTCATGTCATTCATGAAAACAACTATGCAAACCCTTGTTCAGAATCAGAACATGGTGATTCAGTTACTTGTAGCTCAACAGTCCAAATAATAAATGTCTAACCTACGTATATCTATGTGGAATGCCAACGGCATTTCACGGCATAACCTGGAAATAACGCAATTCCTAAATATAAATCACATCGACGCCATGCTGCTGGTTGAAACGCACCTCACAGGGAGATATAACTTCCATATAAGAGGTTATACCTTCTACCGCACAGATCATCCGGATGGGAAAGCCCACGGTGGAACCGGCATCTTAATCAGAGAACGCATCAAACACCACTTTCACCAAAGGTTTGCAACAAATTACCTGCAAGCCACGTCCATAAATGTGCAGTCAGGAAACGGCAACCTTTGCATTGCCGCTGTCTACTGCCCACCTCGATTTACTATCTCTGAAGGTCAATTCATGGACTTCTACAACACACTGGGGGATCGCTTCATAGCTGCAGGAGACTACAATGCCAAACACACGCACTGGGGATCACGCCTCGTGACCCCCAAGGGAAGGCAACTGTATAACGCACTTATTAAAGTGAGCAATAAATTGGACTACGTCTCTCCTGGTAGCCCCACATATTGGCCTGCAGACCCCAGAAAGATCCCAGATCTAATTGATTTCGCGGTGACGAAAAACATCCCACGCGATCTTATAAGCGCCATGGCCCTGTCGGATCTCTCATCCGACCACTCGCCCTTGTTGTTAACCCTTCTTCAAAGCCCAGAAATCACGGACCACCCCCATAGGCTGACGTCGCACAACACCAACTGGATGAAATATAGAAAGTATGTGAGTTCCCACATTGAGCTAACTCCTCAACTAAACATCGAATCGGACATCGACTACTCTGCCGCCGCGCTGGAAGAGGTACTCGTCACAGCAGCCAGGATCTCAACACCAAAAGGGAAGGATGTGAAAATTAAGACGTTCAAAACCAGCCTGCAAATTGAACAGCTGGTTCTGGAAAAAAGGCGTCTGCGACGGGCGTGGCAAACCAGCAGGTCACCATGCTCAAAGCAACGTCTTAATGAAGCCACCCGCAAACTAAGCCGGGCTCTGAAGCAAGATGCTGAAAACGCACAACTAAAATACATAGAAAAACTATCGCCAACTAGTACAAAGCATCCCTTGTGGAGGGCTCACCCAAATCTAAGCTCTCCGGCTGAAACCGTAACCCCAATAAGAAATTCTTCAGGTTGCTGGGCCCGCAGCGACAAAGACAGAGCTGAAACATTTGCCTTACATCTCAGAGGCGTCTTCCAGCCGAACCCCTCAGCAAATGCACATGTTCTTCCGCAAATTCACTCCGAGACGGAATTAACGCCAACTTCATTTCGGCCGAACGAGATTACAAAAATCATTAGGGAGCTAAAACCAAAAAAGGCTCCAGGCCAGGACCTAATAACTACAAAAATGATAATGGAACTTCCGTACTGTGCTGTTGAGGTCATCTGTAAGCTCTTCAATGGTATCATAAGTCTCGGCTACTACCCAAGTAAATGGAAAAAATCAATTATAATAATGATACCGAAGCCTGGAAAAGATCACACGATCCCGTCATCTTACAGACCAATAAGTTTATTATCATGCCTGTCCAAACTTTTCGAAAAATGCCTTCTAACGCGCATAATACCATATATGGAAGCTCACAACATTATCCCAACCCATCAATTTGGCTTCAGAGAAAAACACGGTACTATCGAGCAAGTTAACAGAATAACATCAGAGATTCGCACAGCCTTCGAGCTTAGAGAATACTGCAGCGCGATATTCCTCGACGTATCTCAAGCATTTGACCGCGTCTGGCTCAAAGGTCTTATGCATAAAATTAAAACACACTTGCCTGGGTACACTCATAAACTCCTTGAATCTTACCTCTACAACAGAGCCTTCGCAGTGAGGTGCAACACAACAATATCCGACAACTACACTATCGAAGCTGGAGTCCCACAAGGCAGCGCACTTGGGCCAACTCTATTCGTCCTCTACACAGCGGACATTCCCACAAGTGACCGACTAACAACATCCACCTTTGCTGACGACACTGCGATCCTTAGCCGCTCCAGATGCCCAGTCCGTGCATCAACCCAACTCGCCAAACATCTCATGGTAGTCGAGAAGTGGCTATCTGACTGGCGTATCAAAATAAACGAACAAAAGTGTAAACACATAACGTTTACTCTTAACAGGCAAACTTGCCCTCCGCTCTACCTGAATAGCACGCAGATCCCCCAAGTCAACGAAGTAACGTATCTCGGCATCCATCTCGACAGACGTCTAACATGGCGTAGACATATCGAATGCAAGAAATTACACCTAAAGCTGAAAGCCAGCAGCCTCCACTGGATTATAAACGCCCGCTCGCCCTTGTGCCTGGACTATAAGGTCCTGCTCTATAACTCCACTCTTAAGCCAATCTGGACGTATGGCTCCCAGCTTTGGGGGAACGCGAGCAGAACCAACATTGATATCATACAGCGCGCTCAATCAAAGATCCTGCGAACTATCACTGGGGCACCATGGTATATTCGAAACCAAAACATCCATAATTTGTCAGGGCCATTTCTAATGTTCCAGTCTACATGACTGTTAGCTAGGTTATAGTATAAGATTTGATACACTTATTGTTAGTCTCAAAAATGAGAAGATTCAATAAATAAAAGCAAAATATAAAAAAAAAAAAAAAAAAAAAGAAATAACAGGGAGACGGTGAAGCTAATCGAAGACGGCAATGAACTTCAATGGTACGGTAACAACTGCCACGAGAGACTACGACTTAACCGGTTCCTTTATCATCCGGCTCGACAACGAAACGGCATCCGTTGCGAAGATAAACTATAGCAGCTATTCCAAGAGCCATTTTATGCCCCTGCCGGCGGTACTCACCCATGTAATGGCCACCGACTACAAGCTGTCACTAGAATACGTACATGACATGAGCCTGAAGAACCTGCAAAAGATGTCAACCGCTTCATTTTTTTTACCGAGGCGGCGTTTGCCCTGGTGCTCCTGGCACTGATATACTTCCTATGGAGAAAGTTGACAAGTACCCAGGGGATACCCAAGCTCGACGACTTGGCCTCGGATACGGAATCACAACCCACTCCCGTGCAACCAAAGCCTCACTAATCTGCGGGACGCAGATCTTTAAGGGGGAGGAGTTATGAACCCTCTCCGCGTGTCTTCCTCCCCTCTCTCAACCGTCGCTCTTGCACACGCATTTTGCATTGCGTCACTCGACATCGACGATGCTCAGCGGATACCCACTTCAAAAACGTTGACTTCAACCCCCGCATCTTGTCCACCGACCACGTCGCACCTACGACAGCTACATCAGCGACGCTCAGCGATCACGTTGACTGCGTCTTCAAACCACACTTTGTTGTCAAGAACAACAGTGTCGCCGGACGTTGGGTAAGCGCCTGCTGACTTAGCGCGGCTCGTATTTCGGCCGCTTATCCGGCAGCAATGCGGCTGCCCCTTTCTTGCATCGTCAGCTAACGCTGCCCTTAGCCACTGGAGTCGGAGCTCTGGTGGGAGACAGCGAGAACTGAAGTTTTAAGTCTTTTGCCACCGCTGAATCGCAACTGAATCCAATCGCTCTTGTAAAACAACAATTAAGTCTAAGCATATTTCAATAAAGATAATTATAACGTTGAGGCAAAGCTGGTGACTTTTCTTATTAGAGTTCATCGATTCCCGTACAACAGCATGCAGCTATGCGGCGACGAGAGCCGAAGATAACCTAGACGGGCTACGACCCGTCTTAACTTATACCAATATTTTCTTTGATCGAATTATTAGCTTGGCGGCACTTTATTACGTTTATTTATTATGTCACTGAGTGACATAGCAACTAACTAGGTGCAGCTGCACCTTATTACGCCTTATAAAAGTAATTCTTTAATAAATTCTGTGTTTTTGATCCGATTGTAACCAAATTTTCAGAGATCATTGAAATTATGATTAGTATTGTACGTGACAAATGAATGAATGTTCTAGGTTTAAAATAACGAATTCGTTTTTTTTTTTTTTACGGGGGCGGAAGGGGCGTACCAAAAAGTTTGTTGCTCTATCTCCTATAGTCTCTGAGACCTAGGTGTTCTTACGGACAAACGGACATAGCTATATCGTCTCGGCTGTTGACGCTGATCAAGAATATATATTTACGGTCGGAGATGCTTCCTTCTGCCTATAACATACATTTTCGGTCGGCACAAAGTCATAATACCCTTCTACCCTTTGTGTAGGAGGGTATAATGACACTTGCAAGTCGATGCAAGTAGCCAAAATATAAAACAAACTTGATCTGGGTGCAACAAATTATATAATTATTTAATTCAGCTAAGGGTAACCGATCAGAATAATTTTTACGAATTAAAGAAAAAAGTAATTAAAATTAAAATCCAATGATAATAAAATATAAAAAAGATAATATAGTGAAAATTTTATAAAAAATATTTTATAAAACAAAATATAAAAATAAGTAGGAACGGCTATAGTCAAGCTTTGACTGTACGACGAGGTCATGGATTTTAAGTGTACATCCGTTGGTTGATGAAATCGTGTGACAGTGGTCTCGAGGGTGTGCATTGTCGCTATGCTCGGGTTAAGTTCGACGGTTTGGCCGGGGTTCTTTCTTACCCACTGCACTGGTTACGCTGAAGTTTGAAACATCTAAATATAATGCACGTACTTACCGTCATGTTAGGATTTAATAAATCAAAACACAAGTAAAGAAAAAAAATGAAGAATAGAGAGTAATGAAGAATCGAGTAATAATTATATATATAGGGCCGGTACTCTACAGGTGGTATCTGAGTTATCATCAAGCCTGATAGAGAGAAAAGCTGTCGGACCTATCTTCTTTACCCACCCGACCATGACAATCGTGATATATTTTTAGCGTTGTCGGTATATTGACGGATTTATTCCTTCATGTTACGTTGTGACGTTCATGTAAACTGCAGACAGAATAAAAGGAAAATTTAAGGCATGTTTATTTTGTTTTTTATATAACTTCATATAGTTCTAGATAATTTTCAAATATTCTGGCATTTCCTATTGATTCAGTTAAGCTATCAGATTAAAGAATAAAGCAATAAAAAAAAGGTATGAGTGTAGCTATAGCGAACTTGCGTTTCATGGGAACTCAGTATATATCCAATAAAGTAAATTTCTGTCCAAATTGTTTTTAGTGTTTCACTCATATGACCAATTAATTAATTATATTATCTAGACTAGATGTGCAGATATGGTGTGACCGCTAAATAAATGTAACTTTTAAAGGAAAATGTTAAATATATACATGGTTTCGTTACAAATGCACATTGCCTACTATGCTCATACTTTCACAATTGTTTGCTTAATTAATCTTCCAATGCACATTGTGACATTTTTCGACGAAAATTAAAATTTTTCATAGAAAGTAAACCTGTTTTAATAATAAAATTTAAATAGTATACTTTGACTAAAATGAATCAAAAGATTTTAATTATATTGATGCATCCCTGAAATTTTGGCAGTCCTTCTAAGTCAGCTGTTTGATTGCATGCGTGCAAAACTATAAAGCGCGGGAAAAATTTTGTTGACTTGCGAGCGTGCCAAAATTTTTGTGGTTTAACCAATTTTCACAAAAATTATGGAAAATAATGACCAAGGTATGTAGAATATTTTTATTAAAAAAGATTTCGTTCATGTTTGTTAATGTGTTTTTTGTGTGCGTTTATTTGTGCTGTCCAAAAGTAGAAAAAAGCCAACCTTCTAACCCGTCTTCGGTAGAGTATAACTAATTTTGTGCCAATTTGTGTCAAAAAGTGCAAGTGTGTCATTATAGTGCAAAGTGTATATAAACTAATTTTAAAAATCTTTTTTGCTCCTTTTTGCTCCGATGTGTATAATCTCTAATATTATAGCTGTGTTTGAGTTCGCCTATGAGCAACTGCTTGATATCTACATACAAAATAATTGTAGCGCATCTTCCGTTTCGAGTTGGATTTATGATGAACTGAAAGAATTCGACTTAAGCATGGAGAAGAAGGATGAAATCAACACCAAAGTGAGAAGCTTTCACCTTTACATACAAAAGAATTTGGCAAATTGTAATAGAAATATGCCCAGATTTAAGAAAAAGCATACCGAATGGCTTTTGTCCAACATGGCTATAACAGTAAGTTCATTGTTGTCTTCAAATCCAAAGCCGTCAACATCAAGACCAGTTGGACGCCCACCCATTGAATATGTTAACGCCGGTCCCCGTCAGAAGAGAAAATTGGCAACCGATTTAGCTGTAAATCAGGGTCACAATACACCTCTTCTTATGCATGCCCCGCAGTTTCAGCCAAAAAATCGAACGAAAAAGATACAGCCCTTGTGTTAAAAAATAAATTTTTTATTCCGAGTGACCCCAATAAGGCTAGAAAAAATCTTTTTACTCAGAAAAATGACTCGGTTCGACTAACGGAGGATGAGGTTTAGCGATACAACAACTTTCGCGAGCTGAGCATTTCCCGATCTTGTGAACTTTTACCTGCTTACAACAAAGTGAGAGAAGCTAAGTCGATAGATATAGATACAGATAGATATAGATAGATATAGATAGATATAGATAGATATAGATATATATAGATATATATAGATAGATATAGATAGATATAGATAGATATAGATAGATATAGATAGATATAGATAGATATAGATAGATATAGATAGATATAGATAGATATAGATAGATATAGATAGATATAGATACAAATAGATATATATAGATAATATATAGATATAGATATAGATGTAGATAGATAGAGATAGATACAGATAGAGATTAAAAACAATTAAAAACAAATGCTTATTTATTGCCAAGGAAGGAAGACGGAACAAAGTTCGCCGGTTCACTAGTATAAAATAAATAACTAAATCGAAGCGAAAGAAAAGCTCTGTGCGATGCACCATCGCTCGAATACATATTTTGTGTTTGAAGTGGTATAAGCAATTAGTTTTACATCTTCAACAAAAGACCAAAAACAATATACAAACAAAGAGAAACACTATGAGCCAGAACGACACTCGCGCTCAGCGACAACGCGAGCAAGACGATCGCCGGCTCTCATTGCAACGAAGCAACGCGTACTTCTCATACGTCTCCGCGATTTATGCAGACAGCGAGCGGTCACTCACCCCCAACCCGACGAATTTACCTTTGCCAACAACTCAAGAAAGAGCGCGTTCGTGCTCTCCCTCACTTCTAGCTTCGTCACAAAACCCGCAAGCTCCAAACACTTGCGAAATTTCTCTACGCCTACCTACGGTGACTAGTACTGTGACAACAACAACCACTGCAACTGCAATCACAACAACAACTGGAACGGTATCGTCAGCTCGCTCAATTTCGTCGACGCAAGCACTTGCTCTCACTGAACCAGCGATCAAAACAAATACACAACCTAACGGCTCTGTTGCGCTATCGGCAAACTAAAACGTAAACAAGGACGCCGGGTCGACCATACAGATTGGAATGGATCGCTACATAACAATACAAAGAAAACAGAAAACAAGTCAAAAATTACACGTGACAATGCTAGCATGCTCACTAAGAAAACGCCAGCAAACACCAATAGATTTGAGCTGCTGGCAAATTCTACTCATGAAAGTATACAAACGGCAAAGTCATCCAAAGAGGAACCTAAGAAGGTCAAGCCTCCTCCAATATACATTCGGGAAAAAAGCTCAAGTGCATTAGTGAACAAAATAGCCACACTAATACGAGAAAACTCATTTTACGTAATCCCCCTAAGAAAAGGGAACATAAACGAAACAAAAGTTCAAACTGAAACTGAGGCAAGCCATCGTATCCTAACCAAATTCCTGGATGATGCAGGGAAAACTTTTATACATACCAGCTAAAAAGCGCAAAGGGCCTACAGGTTGTTCTCAAAGGGATTGAGGCAAATGTTTCGACTATTGAAATCGTAGAAGCTCTGAAGGAAAAGAACTTTAATGCAAAAATGGTCATGAACATACTTAACAAAAATAAGGAGTCACAACCAATGTTCAAAGTCGAGTTGGAGCCAGACAGCCAGATACTGAAAAAAAATGAAGTTCACCCAATCTACAAGTTACAGCTCCTACTGCATCGGCGTATCACAGTAGAAGAGCCACACAAGCGATATCGCCCAGTACAGTGCACTGCCAAGAATATGGCCATACTAAGGCTTACTGTACTCTGAAATCTATTTGCGTAATCTGTAGTGAAGCTCATATCACAGCGAACTGTCATAAGAACAAGGAAGACACCTCTGTAAAAATATGCAGCAACTGCGGTGAAAATCACACAGCGAATTGGCGTGGCTGTGTAGTGTATAAGGAACTGAAGAGCCGCCTTAACAAACGTGGAGAATCAACACGCGCCCAGGCCACCCATACCAGTCACACTCCGCCAAAACCGGGCCCGTCTTACACGGCACCACCTCCTACACTTCTTACCAATCCTAGCGTTTCCTTCGCTAGTGCCTTAAAATCTAGAATTAAATCCGTGAACACGAAAACACAAAAGTCGACTACTACGCGGGAAGAACAGAAAATAACAACTTTGAACGAACAAACGCAGAATATATCAACTGGCATTGAAACGATGATGGTCTCACTCCAGCAAACTCTAAAAGAATTTATGACATTCATGCAAGCCACAATGCAATAGCTTATGCGAAACCAAAATACGCTGATACAGCTTCTCGTGTCATCAAAATCATTATAATGTCTCCACTTCAAATATCTATGTGGAACGCGAATGGCGTTTCACGGCATAAGCTCGAACTTGCCCAGTTCTTATCCGAAAAAAATATTGACGTCATGCTTCTCTCCGAGATCGCATCAAACACCATATTCATAATAGAACTGAAATGGACTACCTGCAATCCACTTCCATAAGCATGCAATCCAGCAACGGCCCCGTCACTCTGGCCGCAGTCTACTGCCCGCCTCGTTTTGCAGTCTCTGAGGATCAATTCTTGGAGTTTTTCAACTCACTCGGTGAGCGATTTATAGCGGCCGGTGACTACAATGCCAATCACACGCACTGGGGATCACGCCTTTTGAACCCAAAGGGCAAACAACTTTACAAAGCGCTCATTAAGCCTCGAAATAAGCTCGATTATGTGACTCCGGGTAGGCCTACATACTAGCGAGCTGATCCAAATAAGCTCCCGGTTCTCATCGACTTTGCAATAACAAGAAAGATCCCAAGAAATAATATTACGGCCGAGTCACTTGCAGAACTATCATATGATCACTCTCCAGTTCTACTTACTCTCACGTATCGACCACATACAACTGACCAACCCTACAGGCTGGCAGGCAACAGGACCAAATGGGGAAGGCACACGAAATATGTTTGTACACACATGGAACCAACTCAAACAGTGAATACCGATGAGGATGTTGATCGCCTGGCCGAATCGATGGAGGAAACACTTGTTGCTGCAGCCAAGGCCTCTACTCCTCCAGTCATACATAAAATGACAAATCATACCAAGACAAATCGCGAAATTGAACAACTAGTACTTGAAAAACGAAGACTAAGAAGAGAATGGCAGAATCACAGATCCCCAAAGGCCAAAGAACAACTAAAAATAGCAAAACGTAGACTAACCAGGGCACTTAAGCTCGAAGAAGAAAACGCCCAGCATCTATACATAAAACAACTATCGCCCACCAGCAAAAAGAACCCTTTGTGGAAGGCACACAAAAATATTCAGCCACCAGCAGAAACAATCGTTCCATTGCGAGGCCCCTGTGGAAACTGGATACGCAGCGAAGAAGATAGAGCTAATGCGTTCGCCGATCACCTTCAAAAAGTATTTCAACCAAATTCTGCTAGCAACTCATTTGTCCTACCTGCAGTAACTAAAATCATGCCACCAATAAATCCAATAACATTTAGCTAAAGTGAGATAGCATCTATCATAAAAGATCTTAAGCCCAAAAAATCACCTGGACATGACCTGGTGACACCAAAAAGAAGACGAAATACTATACCATCGCACCAATTTGGATTTCGTAAAAATCATGGAACGATCGAGCCGGTCAATCGATTCACAAATGAAATTCGCACGGCTTTTGAGCACCGGGAACACTGCTCAGCTATATTCCTAGATGTCGCACAAGCATTTGACCAAGTCTGGCTGGAAGGACTTATGTATAAGATAACAAAACTGCTTCCACAGAATACGCATAAACTATTTGAATCTTATCTCTTTAAAAGAGTGTTCTCAATCAGGTGTAACAGTTCGACTTCACACGACCGCGCTATCAATGCTGGAGTCCCCCAAGGTAGTGTGCTGGGCCCCGTGCTTTACACCCTATACACAGCAGATATGCCTACAAACTATCAGCTCACAACTTCTACTTTTGCCGACGATACCGCAATACTCAGCCGATCCAGATGCCCAGCAAAGGCAACAGAAAAACTTGCCTGTCATCTTAAAACAGTGGAAAGATGGTTTGCGGACTGACGTATTAAGATAAACGAGACCAAAAGCAGACATGTAACATTCACACTGAATAGACAAACCTGCCCACCCTGTACCCTAAACAACACATTCATCCCACAATCAGACGTAGTAACATACCTTGGCGTTCACTTAGATAGACGCCTCACCTGGCGGCGACATATAGAATCTGAAAGGACTCACATGAAGCTTAAAGCAGCCAATCTTCACTGGCTTATAAATTGCAACTCTCCCCTTAGTGTGGAATACAAAGTACTCCTTTACAATACCGTGCTGAAACCCATCTGGACATACGGCTGTGAACTATGGGGAAACGCTTCAAAAACCAATATTGACATCATACAGCGAGCTCAGTCAACGATTTTGCGAACTATCACTGGGGCACCATGGTACCTACGCAGCGAAAGCATCCATAGAGACCTCCACATAAATCTCGTCCACGAGGAAACCCAGATGAGAAAGAGTAAACATCAAGCAAAGCTTGCCGCATACGAAAATCTGTAGTGGCCAAATTTGTAGTAAATTATAATCATAACAAAACAGACATTCAAACTGTAGGATTGGTTCACTACTCTTCAAACTGTAGCCGAAAGCTCAACTCAGTCTAAGCTTTTGTCTAGGTAAGCTTATGCTCAAGCTTAACTTAGAAGCTCACTTTATTAAGATAATTGAGTGATTAGACGGTCAAAATAACCTTCGCTTGGTTTTTGAGATCCTGAAAAAAGCCAGACTTCAAGTAAATCTAGCCAAGACCCAATTCTTGTCAACCCAGGTAGAATTCCTCGGGTATATCATCAGTCATGATGGTATCAGAGCAGACAAAAAAAAGGTGGAGGCTATATCTAAAATGAAACCCCCTACGAATGTCAAGGAACTAAACAGCTTCCTTGGCATGACATCTTATTACAGGAAGCTTATTCGCGATTACGGCAAAATCGCCAAGCCCTTAACCAATTTAACCCGCGGAGAATCCGCTCGCGTTAAAGCCAATCAATCTAAGAAAGTCTCGGTCGAACTTGACGACCAAGCCTTACAAGCTTTCGACGGTTTGAAAACCATCCTATCCTCATCCGAAGTACTGGCTTTTCCAGACTTCAGCAAGCCATTCAAGACATCGAGAGCAAAGATCGACATATCGCTTATATCTCGTGGACCTTGTCGAAGACCGAGGAAAACTATGCCACTATTGAGAAAGAAATGCACTAGACAACCTCATGTCGTATTTGCACGGCGCTGCGTCAGTCAATGTATATACTCCACCGTGCATAGTGCGGACGAAGACTCGTCTCACTTGCTCCCTCACGTGGAAGCTCCCATTAACGTTTACCGAAACCAACTAGTTTTTGACCATGAAGGAACAGAATATTTGTGTGAACAGCCCCATAGGGGATTTGAACGTCATCTTATTCCCGTTGGGGTCGGTCTTCTATCTGATATAGTCATTACTTTGAAAAGATAAATTAAGCCTTTGGTGATCAACGGGGTTAAAATCCCTGAAATCAACCTGACATCGTTCCAACGCCTGAGCTTAGAGAATTTTGCCGCGTTCAAAATTCGAATAACGCAAAGGTTGGTGACAGATCTGTCAGACCCTGAGGAGATCTGTGAAGTTATAGAAAAAGAACATCGTACAGCTCATAGGGGCGCTAAGGAGGTGCGCTTACAGCTTCTGGAGAAATACTACTTCCATCAGATGGCCAGCATCATCCGCAAGCAAATTTCACCGTGCGAGTGCTATAAGCTTTATAAATACATGAGACACCCCAATAGGCCACTCCTTCAACCGACACCTATCCCGAAGTACCCATGTGAAATTCTTCACATTGATATTTTCACTTTGGAGAAGAAAATCTACTTGAGCTGTATAGACAAATTCACCAAGTTTGCCAAGCTCCTCCCGCTAGAATCAAAATCTTCGATTCATCTGCGAGAAAGACTAGTAGAGGTACTGCACTACTTTACCATCCCAAGGGTATTGGTCTCCGAGAATGAGAGAGGCCTTCTGTGTGTGAACTATTTGCGTACATTAGGCATCGAACTTTATTATACACCGACCCAGAAAAGTGAGGTCAATGGTCAAATCGAGAGGTTTCATTCTACCTTCCTCGAGATTTACCGGTGTTTGAAATGCGAACACCCTGACTTCAAAACCAATGAATTGGTTCCCATAGCAGTGGACAGATATAATAACTCTGTTCACTCGGTGACTAATAGTAAGCCAGTGGACCTATTCTTTGACCGCTCGGCGCGTATCAATTATCAAGGATTGACTAGCTTCAGGACGCAAGTTCTAGAAGATGTTAGAGGGTTAATAGAGTATAGACAAGAGCTCGCGAACGCGACTCATAACAAGGACCGGTCCGACCCTATTTCATACAACCAGGGTGACAAGATATTTGTCGCCAACAAACAAATTAAGACTATGGAGAAACAACGTTTTAGAGCTGAGGAGGTTGCCGAGGACCGTAATGTAACGGTTAAAACCAAGACAGGCAAAATTTTCCATAAATCTGACGTGCGAAATTAAAGCGAAGGCATTGGATTGTTTGCCTGCGTTTCACGAACCTTACTTCCAAAGAGCTCGAATAAATGTCGTAGCACACACATACACAGAAACATTCTCACTAACACCTGTGAACGCACTTTCCTACTATAATATTGTAACATTGTATTAACCTAAATGTAAAACCTTTCTCTTCCCAAAAATTATAAACTTGGCCCTTGCCCAAGTAATAAGCTCAATCCAAATTTTTAAGTGTGAAGCCCCCGTAGTACCAATACAACAGGGTAGCATTTGGCGTATCAATAGCGTTTTGAAATTGGCGCGCGTCATCGACCTAGATAAAATGCTGAAGGCCATCGACGAAATATCACGGGAGGCAACGGCGAAGGCGGACCAAAAAACCGAAGCTTTGGTGGCTCATTATCTGAGCGGGACAGCCGAGGCAATTGGGAGAATAGCAAGCGTGCCGCGGAGGAAACCGCGCTCTATTGATTGGTTGGGCTCGGCATGGAAATGGGTAGCCGGGTCACCGGACGCCGCAGACTGGAATGCAATTTTGAGGAAACAAGACACGGAGGCGAGAAATAATGACCAACAGCTCAGGATCAATACACGCTTGTTCGATGCGACCCACGAAATGGTCGGGAACATCATCTCGCGGGTGAATTCAATGGAAGGGGATTTGCAAGCAACTACGACGATTCTGCATAAAGCCATTATTCTGGCGGGCCAGGAGAAAAAAATTGGCAGAGCATGCCAGTTGGCCAAAACTAGGGTGGTAATCACCAATCTCCTGGACCATGGTTAACTGGAGAGAATACTGGACGAGGTCGACAATCTCCCGTACCAGAATGCAATCGAACCAGTGGAGTTCTCTCGTCCATCCATCATGTCCAATGGGACCATGCTGCTATATGTGTTGGCATTCCCCAAGGTGCTCGACAGGGAATATAGGCGGGTACACCTTTACCCAACAATCTGCGACGGGAAGCAGGTGGCTCTGGAGTATGGCGACCTGGCTTTAGATGAAAGCAAAACTTACGCCGTCTTGGGTGGCTGCCTCTCTATAGGCAACACCACTGTTTGCCAAGCTGGGAGAGGAAAGCTGCATTCCGCGACTGTTAAAGGGTGCCCATGCAGCATGTACTTATCTCAGAAATAACAGGGTCGATCAGACCGCTGTACGAGTTGGACGCGTTTTTTAGTGCGAGGCTTCGTCGGTCGGTGTTCTCCGTCTTTTGTCGGTATATCAAAGTGGAGAAAAAGTAGCGAATTTGAAATTAGTAGTCTTGCGCGAAGTAACGCCAAAGAAAAATATATATAATTATAACTGGTGTTATGATAGTTCAAGTGTATATTTGACTTAATTTAATAAGTGCCACGCGTTATAAGCTCAAAAAATGAGCAGCGTTCCAAAGAATGAGCGTAGAAGCTCCCTTAATCCAAGAAACGCTTGTTACTCTTACTTCTCAACACGCGATATCGTTGAAGAAAGCAAGTCAACAAATTGCAACCCGGCTCTACTGACCGTCGACAGCAAGAGAGCGAGCTCTTGCTCACCCACTCTGCTCACCCCAACTCCTACATCATGGAGCTACCAATGCCCAACCCCACCACCGCCGGCTTCTATGGAAGAAGCTCCAACAACAAGCAGCGCTACAATTTCCGCAGTCGCAGCAAAAGCGCCACCAACAACAAAACCAACTACCAATATTACGAATTCGGTGCCAACGGCCGCAGAGCAAATTGCAATGTCAACAAAAACCGTAAGCTTCGATAAGCAACAAGCGGTCCCGGCTATACAGACCGGTATGGATCGCTACATTCAGATTAAGCGTAAGCTTAGTCCAGTAAACACGGTTGGTAATAAACCAAAGATCAACCGTATCAACAAAAGCAACGACCAAACTAGAAATTCCAATGACAACCGTTTTTCCATCTTAGTAGAGGCGGAGAACAACCAAGCAGAGCTGGGGCAGGAGACCCAAAAGAAACCAAAGCCCCCACCTATTTATATAAGGGAAAAAAGCTCTAACGCCCTGGTCAACAAAATTGTTGCGCTGGTCGGGAACGATAATTTTCATGTTGTTCCGCTTATTAAAGGGAACATCCATGAAACTAAAGTTCAAACGAAGTCCGAAGAACACTTCCGAGCTGTGTCTAAGTACCTGGAGGAAACAAAAAGAACTTCTACACCTACCAACTAAAAAGCAGCAAGGGACTGCAAGTTGTACTTAAAGGAATTGAACCCGACGTCGCCCCCTCTGAAATTCAAGAAGCCCTTAAAGCCAAGGGCTTCTATGCCAAAAATGTCAGCAACATTATCAACAGGAATAAAAAACCGCAACCACTCTTCAAGGTCGAGCTCGAACCAGATAGCAAAGCCTTAAAGAAAAACGAAGTGCACCCAATCTATAAGCTGCAGCTCTTATTGCATCGAAGGATCACCGTGGAAGAACCACACAAACGCATCGGCCCTCTTCAATGCACAAACTGCCAGGAGTATGGACACACAAAGACATACTGCACACTTCGGGCAGTCTGCGTAGTCTGCGGAGACTTCCACAACTCCGTAAATTGCCCCGCAAACAAAGAAGACCCCTTAAAGAAAAAATGTGGCAACTGTGGAGGAAACCATACGGCAAACTACAGAGGCTGTGCGGTCTACAAGGAGCTGAAGAGTCGCATGCAACGAGCGACAACTACGCGTCAACAAAATACGCAAAATGCGTATTATAACTCAAAAAGTACGCCAGACGTATTTTTCGCCAAGGCAGCCAGATCATCATTCGGTCCGCTAAATTCCACTAAGGGCTTCTCATACGCCGAAGCACTACGATCAGTCATGGAAAATCCACTCCAGCCACACTCAGAAAACACTCAGCAGGTCCCGATGCAGCCACAAAGCAATTTGGAATCTATGATGTATACCATGCAACAAAGTATGATGGAACTCATGTCATTCATGAAAACAACTATGCAAACCCTTGTTCAGAATCAGAACATGGTGATTCAGTTACTTGTAGCTCAACAGTCCAAATAATAAATGTCTAACCTACGTATATCTATGTGGAATGCCAACGGCATTTCACGGCATAACCTGGAAATAACGCAATTCCTAAATATAAATCACATCGACGCCATGCTGCTGGTTGAAACGCACCTCACAGGAAGATATAACTTCCATATAAGAGGTTATACCTTCTACCGCAAAGATCATCCGGATGGGAAAGCCCACGGTGGAACCGGCATCTTAATCAGAGAACGCATCAAACACCACTTTCACCAAAGGTTTGCAACAAATTACCTGCAAGCCACGTCCATAAATGTGCAGTCAGGAAACGGCAACCTTTGCATTGCCGCTGTCTACTGCCCACCTCGATTTACTATCTCTGAAGGTCAATTCATGGACTTCTACAACACACTGGGGGATCGCTTCATAGCTGCAGGAGACTACAATGCCAAACACACGCACTGGGGATCACGCCTCGTGACCCCCAAGGGAAGGCAACTGTATAACGCACTTATTAAAGTGAGCAATAAATTGGACTACGTCTCTCCTGGTAGCCCCACATATTGGCCTGCAGACCCCAGAAAGATCCCAGATCTAATTGATTTCGCGGTGACGAAAAACATCCCACGCGATCTTATAAGCGCCATGGCCCTGTCGGATCTCTCATCCGACCACTCGCCCTTGTTGTTAACCCTTCTTCAAAGCCCAGAAATCACGGACCACCCCCATAGGCTGACGTCGCACAACACCAACTGGATGAAATATAGAAAGTATGTGAGTTCCCACATTGAGCTAACTCCTCAACTAAACATCGAATCGGACATCGACTACTCTGCCGCCGCGCTGGAAGAGGTACTCGTCACAGCAGCCAGGATCTCAACACCAAAAGGGAAGGATGTGAAAATTAAGACGTTCAAAACCAGCCTGCAAATTGAACAGCTGGTTCTGGAAAAAAGGCGTCTGCAACGGGCGTGGCAAACCAGCAGGTCACCATGCTCAAAGCAACGTCTTAATGAAGCCACCCGCAAACTAAGCCGGGCTCTGAAGCAAGATGCTGAAAACGCACAACTAAAATACATAGAAAAACTATCGCCAACTAGTACAAAGCATCCCTTGTGGAGGGCTCACCCAAATCTAAGCTCTCCGGCTGAAACCGTAACCCCAATAAGAAATTCTTCAGGTTGCTGGGCCCGCAGCGACAAAGACAGAGCTGAAACATTTGCCTTACATCTCAGAGGCGTCTTCCAGCCGAACCCCTCAGCAAATGCACATGTTCTTCCGCAAATTCACTCCGAGACGGAATTAACGCCAACTTCATTTCGGCCGAACGAGATTACAAAAATCATTAGGGAGCTAAAACCAAAAAAGGCTCCAGGCCAGGACCTAATAACTACAAAAATGATAATGGAACTTCCGTACTGTGCTGTTGAGGTCATCTGTAAGCTCTTCAATGGTATCATAAGTCTCGGCTACTACCCAAGTAAATGGAAAAAATCAATTATAATAATGATACCGAAGCCTGGAAAAGATCACACGATCCCGTCATCTTACAGACCAATAAGTTTATTATCATGCCTGTCCAAACTTTTCGAAAAATGCCTTCTAACGCGCATAATACCATATATGGAAGCTCACAACATTATCCCAACCCATCAATTTGGCTTCAGAGAAAAACACGGTACTATCGAGCAAGTTAACAGAATAACATCAGAGATTCGCACAGCCTTCGAGCTTAGAGAATACTGCAGCGCGATATTCCTCGACGTATCTCAAGCATTTGACCGCGTCTGGCTCAAAGGTCTTATGCATAAAATTAAAACACACTTGCCTGGGTACACTCATAAACTCCTTGAATCTTACCTCTACAACAGAGCCTTCGCAGTGAGGTGCAACACAACAATATCCGACAACTACACTATCGAAGCTGGAGTCCCACAAGGCAGCGCACTTGGGCCAACTCTATTCGTCCTCTACACAGCGGACATTCCCACAAGTGACCGACTAACAACATCCACCTTTGCTGACGACACTGCGATCCTTAGCCGCTCCAGATGCCCAGTCCGTGCATCAACCCAACTCGCCAAACATCTCATGGTAGTCGAGAAGTGGCTATCTGACTGGCGTATCAAAATAAACGAACAAAAGTGTAAACACATAACGTTTACTCTTAACAGGCAAACTTGCCCTCCGCTCTACCTGAATAGCACGCAGATCCCCCAAGTCAACGAAGTAACGTATCTCGGCATCCATCTCGACAGACGTCTAACATGGCGTAGACATATCGAATGCAAGAAATTACACCTAAAGCTGAAAGCCAGCAGCCTCCACTGGATTATAAACGCCCGCTCGCCCTTGTGCCTGGACTATAAGGTCCTGCTCTATAACTCCACTCTTAAGCCAATCTGGACGTATGGCTCCCAGCTTTGGGGGAACGCGAGCAGAACCAACATTGATATCATACAGCGCGCTCAATCAAAGATCCTGCGAACTATCACTGGGGCACCATGGTATATTCGAAACCAAAACATCCATAATTTGTCAGGGCCATTTCTAATGTTCCAGTCTACATGACTGTTAGCTAGGTTATAGTATAAGATTTGATACACTTATTGTTAGTCTCAAAAATGAGAAGATTCAATAAATAAAAGCAAAGTATAAAAAAAAAAAAAAAAAAAGAAATAACAGGGAGACGGTGAAGCTAATCGAAGACGGCAACGAACTTCAATGGTACGGTAACAACTGCCACGAGAGACTACGACTTAACCGGTTCCTTTATCATCCGGCTCGACAACGAAACGGCATCCGTTGCGAAGATAAACTATAGCAGCTATTCCAAGAGCCATTTTATGCCCCTGCCGGCGGTACTCACCCATGTAATGGCCACCGACTACAAGCTGTCACTAGAATACGTACATGACATGAGCCTGAAGAACCTGCAAAAGATGTCAACCGCTTCATTTTTTTTACCGAGGCGGCGTTTGCCCTGGTGCTCCTGGCACTGATATACTTCCTATGGAGAAAGTTGACAAGTACCCAGGGGATACCCAAGCTCGACGACTTGGCCTCGGATACGGAATCACAACCCACTCCCGTGCAACCAAAGCCTCACTAATCTGCGGGACGCAGATCTTTAAGGGGGAGGAGTTATGAACCCTCTCCGCGTGTCTTCCTCCCCTCTCTCAACCGTCGCTCTTGCACACGCATTTTGCATTGCGTCACTCGACATCGACGATGCTCAGCGGATACCCACTTCAAAAACGTTGACTTCAACCCCCGCATCTTGTCCACCGACCACGTCGCACCTACGACAGCTACATCAGCGACGCTCAGCGATCACGTTGACTGCGTCTTCAAACCACACTTTGTTGTCAAGAACAACAGTGTCGCCGGACGTTGGGTAAGCGCCTGCTGACTTAGCGCGGCTCGTATTTCGGCCGCTTATCCGGCAGCAATGCGGCTGCCCCTTTCTTGCATCGTCAGCTAACGCTGCCCTTAGCCACTGGAGTCGGAGCTCTGGTGGGAGACAGCGAGAACTGAAGTTTTAAGTCTTTTGCCACCGCTGAATCGCAACTGAATCCAATCGCTCTTGTAAAACAACAATTAAGTCTAAGCATATTTCAATAAAGATAATTATAACGTTGAGGCAAAGCTGGTGACTTTTCTTATTAGAGTTCATCGATTCCCGTACAACAGCATGCAGCTATGCGGCGACGAGAGCCGAAGATAACCTAGACGGGCTACGACCCGTCTTAACTTATACCAATATTTTCTTTGATCGAATTATTAGCTTGGCGGCACTTTATTACGTTTATTTATTATGTCACTGAGTGACATAGCAACTAACTAGGTGCAGCTGCACCTTATTACGCCTTATAAAAGTAATTCTTTAATAAATTCTGTGTTTTTGATCCGATTGTAACCAAATTTTCAGAGATCATTGAAATTATGATTAGTATTGTACGTGCCAAATGAATGAATGTTCTAGGTTTAAAATAACGAATTCGTTTTTTTTTTATTTACGGGGGCGGAAGGGGCGTACCAAAAAGTTTGTTGCTCTATCTCCTATAGTCTCTGAGACCTAGGTGTTCTTACGGACAAACGGACATAGCTATATCGTCTCGGCTGTTGACGCTGATCAAGAATATATATTTACGGTCGGAGATGCTTCCTTCTGCCTATAACATACATTTTCGGTCGGCACAAAGTCATAATACCCTTCTACCCTTTGTGTAGGAGGGTATAATGACACTTGCAAGTCGATGCAAGTAGCCAAAATATAAAACAAACTTGATCTGGGTGCAACAAATTATATAATTATTTAATTCAGCTAAGGGTAACCGATCAGAATAATTTTTACGAATTAAAGAAAAAAGTAATTAAAATTAAAATCCAATGATAATAAAATATAAAAAAAGATAATATAGTGAAAATTTTATAAAAAATATTTTATAAAACAAAATATAAAAATAAGTAGGAACGGCTATAGTCAAGCTTTGACTGTACGACGAGGTCATGGATTTTAAGTTTACATCCGTTGGTTGATGAAATCGTGTGACAGTGGTCTCGAGGGTGTGCATTGTCGCTATGCTCGGGTTAAGTTCGACGGTTTGGCCGGGGTTCTTTCTTACCCACTGCACTGGTTACGCTGAAGTTTGAAACATCTAAATATAATGCACGTACTTACCGTCATGTTAGGATTTAATAAATCAAAACACAAGTAAAGAAAAAAAATGAAGAATAGAGAGTAATGAAGAATCGAGTAATAATTATATATATAGGGCCGGTACTCTACAGGTGGTATCTGAGTTATCATCAAGCCTGATAGAGAGAAAAGCTGTCGGACCTAT
Organism: Drosophila pruinosa; assembly: GCA_018150935.1. NCBI lineage: Eukaryota > Metazoa > Arthropoda > Insecta > Diptera > Drosophilidae > Drosophila > Drosophila pruinosa. The sequence continues at coordinate 7,117,147 of JAECWR010000255.1, read as the reverse complement.
CTTCTTTACCCACCCGACCATGACAATCGTGATATATTTTTAGCGTTGTCGGTATATTGACGGATTTATTCCTTCATGTTACGTTGTGACGTTCATGTAAACTGCAGACAGAATAAAAGGAAAATTTAAGGCATGTTTATTTTGTTTTTTATATAACTTCATATAGTTCTAGATAATTTTCAAATATTCTGGCATTTCCTATTGATTCAGTTAAGCTATCAGATTAAAGAATAAAGCAATAAAAAAAAGGTATGAGTGTAGCTATAGCGAACTTGCGTTTCATGGGAACTCAGTATATATCCAATAAAGTAAATTTCTGTCCAAATTGTTTTTAGTGTTTCACTCATATGACCAATTAATTAATTATATTATCTAGACTAGATGTGCAGATATGGTGTGACCGCTAAATAAATGTAACTTTTAAAGGAAAATGTTAAATATATACATGGTTTCGTTACAAATGCACATTGCCTACTATGCTCATACTTTCACAATTGTTTGCTTAATTAATCTTCCAATGCACATTGTGACATTTTTCGACGAAAATTAAAATTTTTCATAGAAAGTAAACCTGTTTTAATAATAAAATTTAAATAGTATACTTTGACTAAAATGAATCAAAAGATTTTAATTATATTGATGCATCCCTGAAATTTTGGCAGTCCTTCTAAGTCAGCTGTTTGATTGCATGCGTGCAAAACTATAAAGCGCGGGAAAAATTTTGTTGACTTGCGAGCGTGCCAAAATTTTTGTGGTTTAACCAATTTTCACAAAAATTATGGAAAATAATGACCAAGGTATGTAGAATATTTTTATTAAAAAAGATTTCGTTCATGTTTGTTAATGTGTTTTTTGTGTGCGTTTATTTGTGCTGTCCAAAAGTAGAAAAAAGCCAACCTTCTAACCCGTCTTCGGTAGAGTATAACTAATTTTGTGCCAATTTGTGTCAAAAAGTGCAAGTGTGTCATTATAGTGCAAAGTGTATATAAACTAATTTTAAAAATCTTTTTTGCTCCTTTTTGCTCCGATGTGTATAATCTCTAATATTATAGCTGTGTTTGAGTTCGCCTATGAGCAACTGCTTGATATCTACATACAAAATAATTGTAGCGCATCTTCCGTTTCGAGTTGGATTTATGATGAACTGAAAGAATTCGACTTAAGCATGGAGAAGAAGGATGAAATCAACACCAAAGTGAGAAGCTTTCACCTTTACATACAAAAGAATTTGGCAAATTGTAATAGAAATATGCCCAGATTTAAGAAAAAGCATACCGAATGGCTTTTGTCCAACATGGCTATAACAGTAAGTTCATTGTTGTCTTCAAATCCAAAGCCGTCAACATCAAGACCAGTTGGACGCCCACCCATTGAATATGTTAACGCCGGTCCCCGTCAGAAGAGAAAATTGGCAACCGATTTAGCTGTAAATCAGGGTCACAATACACCTCTTCTTATGCATGCCGCCGCAGTTTCAGCCAAAAAATCGAACGAAAAAGATACAGCCCTTGTGTTAAAAAATAAATTTTTTATTCCGAGTGACCCCAATAAGGCTAGAAAAAATCTTTTTACTCAGAAAAATGACTCGGTTCGACTAACGGAGGATGAGGCTTTAGCGATACAACAACTTTCGCGAGCTGAGCATTTCCCGATCTTGTGAACTTTTACCTGCTTACAACAAAGTGAGAGAAGCTAAGTCGATAGATATAGATACAGATAGATATAGATAGATATAGATAGATATAGATAGATATAGATATATATAGATATATATAGATAGATATAGATAGATATAGATAGATATAGATAGATATAGATAGATATAGATAGATATAGATAGATATAGATAGATATAGATAGATATAGATACAAATAGATATATATAGATAATATATAGATATAGATATAGATGTAGATAGATAGAGATAGATACAGATAGAGATTAAAAACAATTAAAAACAAATGCTTATTTATTGCCAAGGAAGGAAGACGGAACAAAGTTCGCCGGTTCACTAGTATAAAATAAATAACTAAATCGAAGCGAAAGAAAAGCTCTGTGCGATGCACCATCGCTCGAATACATATTTTGTGTTTGAAGTGGTATAAGCAATTAGTTTTACATCTTCAACAAAAGACCAAAAACAATATACAAACAAAGAGAAACACTATGAGCCAGAACGACACTCGCGCTCAGCGACAACGCGAGCAAGACGATCGCCGGCTCTCATTGCAACGAAGCAACGCGTACTTCTCATACGTCTCCGCGATTTATGCAGACAGCGAGCGGTCACTCACCCCCAACCCGACGAATTTACCTTTGCCAACAACTCAAGAAAGAGCGCGTTCGTGCTCTCCCTCACTTCTAGCTTCGTCACAAAACCCGCAAGCTCCAAACACTTGCGAAATTTCTCTACGCCTACCTACGGTGACTAGTACTGTGACATCAACAACCACTGCAACTGCAATCACAACAACAACTGGAACGGTATCGTCAGCTCGCTCAATTTCGTCGACGCAAGCACTTGCTCTCACTGAACCAGCGATCAAAACAAATACACAACCTAACGGCTCTGTTGCGCTATCGGCAAACTAAAACGTAAACAAGGACGCCGGGTCGACCATACAGATTGGAATGGATCGCTACATAACAATACAAAGAAAACAGAAAACAAGTCAAAAATTACACGTGACAATGCTAGCATGCTCACTAAGAAAACGCCAGCAAACACCAATAGATTTGAGCTGCTGGCAAATTCTACTCATGAAAGTATACAAACGGCAAAGTCATCCAAAGAGGAACCTAAGAAGGTCAAGCCTCCTCCAATATACATTCGGGAAAAAGCTCAAGTGCATTAGTGAACAAAATAGCCACACTAATACGAGAAAACTCATTTTACGTAATCCCCCTAAGAAAAGGGAACATAAACGAAACAAAAGTTCAAACTGAAACTGAGGCAAGCCATCGTATCCTAACCAAATTCCTGGATGATGCAGGGAAAAACTTTTATACATACCAGCTAAAAAGCGCAAAGGGCCTACAGGTTGTTCTCAAAGGGATTGAGGCAAATGTTTCGACTATTGAAATCGTAGAAGCTCTGAAGGAAAAGAACTTTAATGCAAAAATGGTCATGAACATACTTAACAAAAATAAGGAGTCACAACCAATGTTCAAAGTCGAGTTGGAGCCAGACAGCCAGATACTGAAAAAAAATGAAGTTCACCCAATCTACAAGTTACAGCTCCTACTGCATCGGCGTATCACAGTAGAAGAGCCACACAAGCGATATCGCCCAGTACAGTGCACTGCCAAGAATATGGCCATACTAAGGCTTACTGTACTCTGAAATCTATTTGCGTAATCTGTAGTGAAGCTCATATCACAGCGAACTGTCATAAGAACAAGGAAGACACCTCTGTAAAAATATGCAGCAACTGCGGTGAAAATCACACAGCGAATTGGCGTGGCTGTGTAGTGTATAAGGAACTGAAGAGCCGCCTTAACAAACGTGGAGAATCAACACGCGCCCAGGCCACCCATACCAGTCACACTCCGCCAAAACCGGGCCCGTCTTACACGGCACCACCTCCTACACTTCTTACCAATCCTAGCGTTTCCTTCGCTAGTGCCTTAAAATCTAGAATTAAATCCGTGAACACGAAAACACAAAAGTCGACTACTACGCGGGAAGAACAGAAAATAACAACTTTGAACGAACAAACGCAGAATATATCAACTGGCATTGAAACGATGATGGTCTCACTCCAGCAAACTCTAAAAGAATTTATGACATTCATGCAAGCCACAATGCAATAGCTTATGCGAAACCAAAATACGCTGATACAGCTTCTCGTGTCATCAAAATCATTATAATGTCTCCACTTCAAATATCTATGTGGAACGCGAATGGCGTTTCACGGCATAAGCTCGAACTTGCCCAGTTCTTATCCGAAAAAATATTGACGTCATGCTTCTCTCCGAGATCGCATCAAACACCATATTCATAATAGAACTGAAATGGACTACCTGCAATCCACTTCCATAAGCATGCAATCCAGCAACGGCCCCGTCACTCTGGCCGCAGTCTACTGCCCGCCTCGTTTTGCAGTCTCTGAGGATCAATTCTTGGAGTTTTTCAACTCACTCGGTGAGCGATTTATAGCGGCCGGTGACTACAATGCCAATCACACGCACTGGGGATCACGCCTTTTGAACCCAAAGGGCAAACAACTTTACAAAGCGCTCATTAAGCCTCGAAATAAGCTCGATTATGTGACTCCGGGTAGGCCTACATACTAGCGAGCTGATCCAAATAAGCTCCCGGTTCTCATCGACTTTGCAATAACAAGAAAGATCCCAAGAAATAATATTACGGCCGAGTCACTTGCAGAACTATCATATGATCACTCTCCAGTTCTACTTACTCTCACGTATCGACCACATACAACTGACCAACCCTACAGGCTGGCAGGCAACAGGACCAAATGGGGAAGGCACACGAAATATGTTTGTACACACATGGAACCAACTCAAACAGTGAATACCGATGAGGATGTTGATCGCCTGGCCGAATCGATGGAGGAAACACTTGTTGCTGCAGCCAAGGCCTCTACTCCTCCAGTCATACATAAAATGACAAATCATACCAAGACAAATCGCGAAATTGAACAACTAGTACTTGAAAAACGAAGACTAAGAAGAGAATGGCAGAATCACAGATCCCCAAAGGCCAAAGAACAACTAAAAATAGCAAAACGTAGACTAACCAGGGCACTTAAGCTCGAAGAAGAAAACGCCCAGCATCTATACATAAAACAACTATCGCCCACCAGCAAAAAGAACCCTTTGTGGAAGGCACACAAAAATATTCAGCCACCAGCAGAAACAATCGTTCCATTGCGAGGCCCCTGTGGAAACTGGATACGCAGCGAAGAAGATAGAGCTAATGCGTTCGCCGATCACCTTCAAAAAGTATTTCAACCAAATTCTGCTAGCAACTCATTTGTCCTACCTGCAGTAACTAAAATCATGCCACCAATAAATCCAATAACATTTAGCTAAAGTGAGATAGCATCTATCATAAAAGATCTTAAGCCCAAAAAATCACCTGGACATGACCTGGTGACACCAAAAAGAAGACGAAATACTATACCATCGAAATACTATACCAACGATCGAGCCGGTCAATCGATTCACAAATGAAATTCGCACGGCTTTTGAGCACCGGGAACACTGCTCAGCTATATTCCTAGATGTCGCACAAGCATTTGACCGAGTCTGGCTGGAAGGACTTATGTATAAGATAACAAAACTGCTTCCACAGAATACGCATAAACTATTTGAATCTTATCTCTTTAAAAGAGTGTTCTCAATCAGGTGTAACAGTTCGACTTCACACGACCGCGCTATCAATGCTGGAGTCCCCCAAGGTAGTGTGCTGGGCCCCGTGCTTTACACCCTATACACAGCAGATATGCCTACAAACTATCAGCTCACAACTTCTACTTTTGCCGACGATACCGCAATACTCAGCCGATCCAGATGCCCAGCAAAGGCAACAGAAAAACTTGCCTGTCATCTTAAAACAGTGGAAAGATGGTTTGCGGACTGACGTATTAAGATAAACGAGACCAAAAGCAGACATGTAACATTCACACTGAATAGACAAACCTGCCCACCCTGTACCCTAAACAACACATTCATCCCACAATCAGACGTAGTAACATACCTTGGCGTTCACTTAGATAGACGCCTCACCTGGCGGCGACATATAGAATCTGAAAGGACTCACATGAAGCTTAAAGCAGCCAATCTTCACTGGCTTATAAATTGCAACTCTCCCCTTAGTGTGGAATACAAAGTACTCCTTTACAATACCGTGCTGAAACCCATCTGGACATACGGCTGTGAACTATGGGGAAACGCTTCAAAAACCAATATTGACATCATACAGCGAGCTCAGTCAACGATTTTGCGAACTATCACTGGGGCACCATGGTACCTACGCAGCGAAAGCATCCATAGAGACCTCCACATAAATCTCGTCCACGAGGAAACCCAGATGAGAAAGAGTAAACATCAAGCAAAGCTTGCCGCATACGAAAATCTGTAGTGGCCAAATTTGTAGTAAATTATAATCATAACAAAACAGACATTCAAACTGTAGGATTGGTTCACTACTCTTCAAACTGTAGCCGAAAGCTCAACTCAGTCTAAGCTTTTGTCTAGGTAAGCTTATGCTCAAGCTTAACTTAGAAGCTCACTTTATTAAGATAATTGAGTGATTAGACGGTCAAAATCACGCCATTATCCCGTTGCATACTGGCGCATATGATTATCTTTGCGAAGAGTAAGCAGTACAAGACTATTAAAGCTTTTGAAAACGTGGTTCGAGCTTATAATTCTTCACGTAGTTTAACTCCAATTATTCTAAGTGAAATGCTGAAAAAGTAAAGTCGCAAGTGCTCTAAAAGAAAACATAAGTGGTCGAATTATCACATGCAAATAAGTGTTAACCAAAAGAGATAGACGTTTCTCTTAATTTAAGTGGAATTTTACTGAATTTATCTAAACCCCTCCAAAAGGTTAGTAATAGTTAATTGAGTGCGATTTAAAAGTTCAAATCTTTAACCCGATCCTATCTTTCTGAAAGGGTACAGTCGGAGTGTACGAACCGTCACAGGTATAACCAGTGGTTAGCAGACGAAGAGCAGCCAACCTGCTTGACATCATAGTTCACCGGCACGGCACTACCAAGGCCAGCACTTTTGGAGAGATCTTTACAACCGGCCTTACGGCCGGAGCGGTCGTCACATCCCCATAGTATTATGCACCCATATTCATATATCTAATCATCCATATACATCATACATACGGGTATATACGTCACAGCGTTGGGTTATGTATTATCTTTAGATGAAACCAGTAACACAGTTCGATATTGCCGTCACAATTCGTTAAATTGAAATAGAAGTGCTACAGATAGTATGAATTGAATCGCTACGTTTCTTTGAGTACAAGTCATGGTTAAATCTATCGCTACCAATGACATATTAAAAAGCGTGTGAGCCGTAGTTTAGTTTTAGTTATTATAAGTCTCGTGGCTTCCAAACTAAAAGTTCTGGAACACAGTAATTATATTTTAGTAATTAGAGTAAAAAAATGATATCTCTTTGAATAATATTAGCTTTGTAATTCAGTTTATGTATTGTTAAAAGATTTGATAAGGTATGGGTATTGGAGATTAGTAAGATCATTTAACGAAAATTGAATAGATGTATGTACGATTCTTTCCACAGCATATATATATTATATATCAACGAACGTCGTCCATGAGCTCATCGACTGCGGAGTAAGCTGAAATACGCATGTAAGTGAACTAAATAGTCGTACACACGGAGATTGCGTACTTTGTAAATACCTTTGTCATGATTTAAATTATCCCGATTTTGAATTGAATATCATATATTTTATTTGATTAATATAGAAATACCCACGCGCATATCATAGTCTTTATTAAAAATCCTACATGAAAACGTTTGTTAGTAATATTAAGAATCTGCACACAAACCGGACAATGCATCTAAGAACGAAATTATATAAGAACAAAGTCTTTATCGGGATCGAACACTAAAATGTTCGGAATTGTTCGCTCTTTTCCATCATTCAAGAAGAAAGAGAATAAACTAGTGAATTTATTTGAAACCAACATGTTATAAATCTTATCTTTCGTCCCGAGTAAAGCATAGGCAATGAAGAAGTAGGGTAGAAATGCTATAGAACGTCAAAAGGGGTACGACAGTTCATCAGATTGTTCGTGCCGGTAGGGTGGGTAAAGAGAGAGGGACTCCAAGACACCAGAGTTCCCTAAAATCATAGCAACATATAACCTCATAGCATTCATTCTTATTTGTAATCTTCCTTAAATAAACTTCGCCACCACTAACTTCTAATAAGACTAGTTTTTTTTTATAAAGCATCGTGCACTTATATTTTTTTTATGCCTGTATACGCAGGAGTTCGATTATTAGGAGGAAGTAGGAAGAACCCCGGCGAGCTCCCCGGCGAGCTAGTAAGAGCATAGCTAGAAGTGCACAAATCGAAAACTCTTAGAACTCTAAAAAAACAAGACCACCAATAGTGAGGCTATGTAAAGCAAACACGTGGAAACTCGTAAATAGTATACTACAAATCCTCTCACGAAGTCGCTTACACAAGTCTGCAGTCAGAGCCGACTGAAGCGCAAAGATTCTCCAGCCCAGCAAAGAAATCCTAGGGCCGCCTATAAGTAATACAATTACTTCAAATTGTAATTAATCTAAGTTATATAATAAGATTTGAATAATTATTGTTTGTCTCACATTTAGAGAAGATAAATAACGCAATAAGTTTGAAAAAAAAAAATAAATAAAAAAAATTATTTGTGACCTACCAATTGATCCAACACAATTTAAAAAATATTGCCAGAAAACCATAACTCTATATATGTCCTTGTATCCATGGTTTCCAATGTCGGCAACGGTCCATAAAGTGTTAATGCACGTGTACCAAATAATAGAAGCATCAATCCTTCCATTAGGTGTTCTTGGCGAGAACGCCTCAGAGGCTCGCAACAAATACTATAAGAGTGACAGGAGGTTACACGCTGGAAGACGTTTTCCACAGAGCAATGGATTCCTCAGATCCTCTTGTGTCGAGCATATATCTAACAAAAAGATTGGGCCAGCAAAATAAACTACCCCTACCAGCAGACGTAATCGAACCTTTGAAATCACCAAACTTGCTAAATTTTGTTAACATGAACAATAATAACAATGTTCCCGATTTTGATGCTAACAATAGTTATAGTGATTCAGATTCAGAGACCCAAAGGGTAGAAGGGTATTATGACTTTGTGCCGACCGAAAATGTATGTAACAGGCAGAAGGAAGCATCTCCGACCCCATAAAGTATATATATTCTTGATCAGCGTCAACAGCCGAGACGATATAGCCATGTCCATGTAACACAGAAGTTATTAAGAAATTACTTTTATAAGGCGTTACCACGTGCAGATGCACCTAGTTAATTGCTATGACACTCCGTGACATAAAAATGGTGTTCAATAAACCAACTAAAGCGACGCCAAGCTAATAATTTCGAACAAATAAAATTTTGGTATATTATTTTGGTATTTTTAGTTTATTTTTTTTTTAATATTTTTTTAGTATATTTTTATACTTCTAGGTTTAAAACGACGCTTGCAATTCAGCTTTTTTTCAATTTGCATGGGCGGAAGGGGGCGTGGCCAAAATCAAAAATAAACTTGATCTGCGTGCAACAATAAGACATACTGTCGTGAAAAATTTGTTGCTCTATCTCTTATAGTCTCTGAGATCTAGGTGTTCATACGGACGGGCAGACGGACATGGCTATATCGTCTCGGCTCTTGACGCTGATCAAGAATATATATACTTTATGGGGTCGGAGATGCTTCCTTCTGCCTGTTACATACATTTTCGGTCGGCACAAATCCATAATACCCTTCTACCCTTTGGGTAGGCGGGTATAAAAACAAGTAAAAAAGCTACTGTCAAGTTTGCTCGACAACCCAATTTTACTGAATGGAAGAATAAATAACAGTGACCATCGAAATATTATATCTTCAAAAATATGCTGGAAAATATACTTCAAAATGTACCCAAAAATATACGAAAATAAACTTAATTCGAAATTATTAGCTCGGCGGCACTTTATTAGTTTTATTAAACACCATTGTTGCCAAAATTTCAGAAATCATTAAGATGGTGATTAGTATTGTGTATACCAAAATATATATAGGTTTAAAATAACGCTAACAATTCCGTTTTTCCGGTCTGCGGGGGCGGAAAGGGACGTGGCCAACATCTAAAATAAACCTCATCTGCCCACTAAGTTTTTACATGTTGTCTCCAAATTTGGTGGCTCTAGCTTTTATAGTCTCTGAGATCTCGATGTTCATACAGACAGACAGGGCTATATGGACTCGGCTGTTGATGCTGATCAAGAATATATATAGTTTATGGGGTCACAGACGCCTCCTTCTGCCTGTTACGCACAGTCGAACAAACGCATAAGGTCATGATTTTTTTTAAAATCCATGACCTAAAAAAAGTAAACGGATGTCATTTGAATTCAGTAGTCTCTTACTATATAAGCTCAATCTTCTTGGATTTCCAAAAAACTTAAATTTGTGGATGTCTTCGTATCTTTCATGTAGAACTCAAAGGGTATTTTAGAAGGGCTCTGTATTTGAGACCGTCCAAGTCACTTCTGGCGTACCCCAAGGAAGTCATTTCGGCCCATTCATAAATTATCTTCCATCCGCTATATCATACTCTCGCATACTTATACTTATGTATACGGATGATGTTTAGAATTGTCTGACTTTTAATGATCCCATATATAGCCTCAGATTGCAATCTGACCTTGATTGTTTTCATTCATAGATTAATTAAATCTTAATTGCAATAAATGTAAACTTATGCCATTTTTCAGGATTCAAAATAAATGTTTGATAAGCATAGTTTGTCTGTTTCCCATAGAGCCATGGGTGTCCTTAGATTTATTAAACGTTGGTCAAAAGAATTTGTCGATCCCTACATAACAAAACATCTGTACATCTCATTGGTTCGTCCAATTCTTGAGTATGGATCTAATATCTGGTTTGCCCAGTATAGGGTTCTTCAAGATAGTCTTGAATCAGTGCAGAAACTATTTCTTCTCTTTGCTCTTCGTAGTCTTAACTGGAATCCCACTATCAGATTGCCTTCGTATCGTAGGAGACTTTTATTGGAACTATGCTGGGTGTAGTGTTTCTACATAGATTACTTATTGGTGAAATTGACTCCTTGCAGTTGACAAGCGAGATTAGCTTTGGCGCTCCGGTCAGAACGACTAGAAATGTCCTTGCTCTCTCTCTTTCTCGTTATTGTACTAACTATGCCAGTCATAATCCTTTTCGTATTTTATGTGTAAATTACGATACATTTTCTAATGTGATTTGCAAATACTACTTTCAGATGAAAACCTTACTTTTACAAGACTTATCTTGTAGTTAAGTATACATAGTTCTTATTATTTTGTCTTTAGCGTATGTATTAATTTTTCGCGACCTCTGTTCCCGCACATGATGCGGTGTGCCCCTCATTCGGATGGGCGGATCATTGCGTCTGCCTGGGCCACTTGATCGTACTACGTTAGTCCAAGATAATGCATATTCTGTATGTACTCCAGAGAATGTGAGCTGCTTAAATTCAGGCAAACAAGTCCTGTGTGCTCATTCAACCATATAATTTGCTGTTGACTCATCGCAGAAAAGTAGATGAACACGGTGCATACAGTTTGCGAACATCTAGTTGCTCTCTTAAACGCGATTTAAGATTTAGCAATAAATCATCAAATTGAAAGCGGAATTTACTTTCAATTTAATCAAGCTCATCGTGTGTTATATTAAATGAATTTTGAGTCTGATCAAGCAACTCAGTTGTGATGAAATTAGTGATTTCGTATGAATCTAGAATCTGCATCAAGCCGTCGCAAACCCTCGAAAATGGCAGTTAACTTTCGATTAAAAAAATTAACGCGATTTTCTCTGGTTGTGAATGATTACTCCATGTCACAGATGTCCTGATTTCGACTAATTGGTTTAATTTTATTTATTTACCATATAATTTGACTGCACAATTTTGCCGACAGTTAAGCTGCCAGCGAGGCGGCTGCATTATGTAGCATAAATATAGCAATGAAGTCTTACAATATGTTGGTTATTAAAAAAATTCTTATTACTACACTGTGTAGAGTGTCTATTCAATTTGTGTCCATACCAGAAGATAATATTATTAATAGCTTAAACCATTATTTTATACCAGTTTTTATTCTTATTTTTTTCATAAAAATTAAAGTTTTGCTTGTTATTTATATGTTAAAAACAAATTAAAAATGTATATATTATACTTATATATTTAATATTCTTGTCTACCCTAAGGGTAGAAGGATATTATAATTTTGTGACAATCGAAAATATGTGTAACAGCAAAGGGAGCCATATCCGACCCCATAAAGTATATATATTCTTGATCAGCGTCAACAGCCGGGACGATATTTTCTTCTGTCTGTCTGTAAAAAAAGATGGGTTTCAGAGACTATTGGAGCTAGTGTAACCAAGTTTGGTGATAATATGTAGTAATATTGCCACTGTTGCGAGTTTTAAAATTTGGTCTCACTATCTTCCGCCGTGCAAATTAATACAGCAAATTTAAAGCGTGTATTCATTTTTTGTAATACACAATCGTAATCACTATCTAAATGATTTCTGAAAGCTTAGTTACGATCGAATATAAAAAGACACAAGTTATTCCATAAATACTTTTAAAGGTAATGAATAAACCTAGTAAGATGCCACCAATCTAATATTTTAGATAGTGGTACATTGCGGTATATTTTTTGGTAGATTTTTTAGTATATTCCCTTTATTAATGTTTGTTTCATTCAGTCAAAATGGGTGCAGGTATCTTTTTAGCATATTCTCTTCTTTAATGCTTGTTTCATTCAGTCAAAATGGGTGGCGGGTTTCTTACAGCCAAGCAAACTGCCGAGTTTTGCTATTGGATATTCTAACTGTTTGTATGATTGTGAGGAATAAAAAATAAATAAAACTCTACATGTTTTTGCATGTTTAATTTTCGAGTACTTCTAAATATACAAAATTTTTTTGGTTATACTCGGGAAATTGAAAAACACACAGTTCTAAAGACTGGCCGTGAGATTTGTTCATCGTGAATACAATCTTTTGGATTAAAATGGTATATTAGTCGGGATTATGAGAGCATCTTCGGAATAATAAGAGCATATTCGCATTTTGCATAAATTTATAACCTGCAAGTCGCTTGCATTTAGAGTTTCAGCTGGTTAATATTCCGTAGCAAGATAATTGGAAAAACGATTTTATATTTTAATATATGTGGTGGCATTCCTGGCAAATCATGCGGAATCAAAAATTCTATTGGAAAATTAAGCGCTACATCCGCCTTCATTCTTAATTCTGGATTGAATGATATTGTGGATTTGGTAGATATCGTTATTATTTGCTACTAGGATAGCACGTTAGCTCAAACAATCGAGTTTCTCATAACGGACTTGAAAAATAGGAAATACTTGTTCGATCAATTCATCTCTCGATTTTACTAAGCTACAGAAATTCTGCGGAAAATAATTTTTGCAGCATGTGTGCGCCACCAGTAGCCTTCCATTCGTAATGTCCAATAACTGTTTTGAGAAAATTTTAACTGATTAATCATTCTGTAACTGGACATGCGTATTCATAGTCAATTGCAATGCATGTCAAAAAAATATAGTTGTATTAAAGATATCGACTTAATTTTATCGCGGAGTGTCATAGCAACTAACTAGGAAGCTCTAGCAGTTACACGTGGTAACGCCTTATAAAAGTAATATCTTAATAACTTCTGTGTTTTTTATTCGATTGTAACCAAATTCGCAGAGATTATCAAGATGGTGATTAGTATTGTGCATATTGAACATTCTAGGATTAAAATGACGCCTGTAATTCGGTTTTATTAGATTTACGGGGAGGGAGGGGGCGTGGCCAAAATCAAAAACAAACTTGATCTGCGTGCAACAATAAGACATACTGTCGCGAAAAATTTATTTCTCTATCTCTTATAGTCTCTGAGATCTAGGTGTTCATACGGACAGACGGACAGATGGACAGATGGACAGATGGACAGACGGACATGGCTATATCGTCTCGGCTGTTGACGCTGATCAAGAATATATATACTTTATGGGGTCGGAGATGCTTCCTTCTGCCTGTTACATACATTTTCGGTCGGCACAAAGCCATAATACCCTTCTACCCTTTGGGTAGGTGGGTATAAAAATATATTTTTATGAGAGGGTATAAAAATATATTTTTATGAGATTTTTATACCCGCCTACCCAAAGGGTAGAAATGTATGTAACAGGCAGAAGGAAGCATCTCCGACCCCATAAAGTATATATATTCTTGATCAGCGTCAACAGCCGAGACGATATAGCCATGACCGTCTGTCCATCTGTCCGCCGTATGAACTAGATCTCAGATCTAAAAGAGTTAGAACAATCATTTTTTTGGGACAGTGTGTTATTGTTGCACGCAGATCAAGTTTATTTTAGATTTTTGCCACGCCCCCTTCCGCCCCCGTAAATCGAATAAATTTCAAGCGTAATTTTAAACCTAGGACGTTCACTAATCACCATTTTAATGATCTCTGCAAATTTGGTTACAATCGGATAAAAAACACAGAAGTTATTGAGAAGTTATTACTTTTATAAGGTGTAATCACGTGCAGCTGCACCTGGTTGCTATGTCACTCCGTGACATAAAGATAGTGTTCAATAAACCAACTAAAGTGCCGCCAAGCAAATAATTTCGAACAATGAAAATTTTCGTATATTATTTTGCTATATTTTTTTTAGTATATTTTTCAGTATATTTTTGAAAAATATGATATTTCGATGGAAAATATGGGTGGCGGGTAGCTCACAGTCGAGCACACTCGACAGTAGCTTTCTTACTTGTTCAGTATATTTTTGAAAAATATAATATTTCGTTGGTAAAATTGGGTGGCGGGTATCTCACAGTCGAGCACACTCGACAGTAGCTTTCTTACTTGTTTTATGATGTCAATGTTACTACTGCTTGCTGGGAGGTATACATCCAGATTGGTTTCAACTTTGACTTATAGAACGTTCTATAAGAAAAAAACAGACTTTTGGTCTTAAGTTTTCGGTATATTTTGTATGCTTCGACATGTCCGCGCGAAGTAAGTTATCTGTCGAAGTGTACACCGAGATATGTTGCTTTGGAAGCATATGGAAGTACAGCATTATTTATAATGATAGGAGGGTAGTCTTGCCTCCACTTCGGCAAATGACTGATGTGTATTTTCTATAGTAGATCTTTTGCCAAGACAATCAAGTCAGCTATTTTGTTTGAGTCGGTAAACCAAAACGTAAACCTGTATCGAGAAACGCAGTCAAGCTAACTATGTGCCTTTATTATTGTAATGTATAATTGATTTTCTTAAGGTTTCAGAAATCGAGATCACCTGTGCTAGTATTTTAGACTCCTACTACGATCCGACTCCTAAGCGATCCGTTAAGTAACTACAAACCTTTGATATAGCAGCTACCCATTTGTAAATGTTATATATGTTGATTTCAAGTAACTATTTACAAACTTTACCCACCCAGATTTTCGTCAGAATAATTTATTTTATAGTCGATTATTTGAAAATAAGAAATTTTTAGAGTCAAAAGCAATTGATTACCCTAAATGATTTCATGGAAGCATCAGTTTGAGCAGATTTTCAGCCGTCATAGGCAGCAAGGGGATCAACATGTAATCCCAGTATTGGCTGGGGCACATGCCGTCCTTGCCTCTACTGTCGGAAGTGCGACTATACTTTCCACGCGAGGGCGGCTGGAAGCAGGCCCCTAGACTAGTTTTGTATCTGCTAGAGGCGCTGACTTATTGTAGTCGGGCGAAGATCGTGAATCTATAAGTCACCCCAATACAAGGCGGAACAGCATACGCTGCTGGATGCATGGCTGGAGGTAGACCGGTCTATAGTATGCGGACTTTGGATACCTGTTGCCCTCCAGTTGGCTATGCTATGGATGACCTTCCTTACCCGCCAACTCGTGGGATAAATTTTTATGGATCAAAATATTAAAATAGAATAGACTGATACGACTGCAATAGTATCATCCTTGAGCGATGCCTTCACGGCTGACCCCTATACCAGCACTGCAACCAGTGTGCTGCTGGCTTCCACCTTTCATACTACGGGTCTCGACTCTTGTATTTAAGGTGACCTGAATGGGTCACGAACTCCCTTGGACACAGGGTTCTGAACTTCCGTCCAATAGCGGTTCAGTCCAGCAGCAAGCCGTCGAGGTATTGTCCTCCGACGAGGAAGCTGACTGCGACCGAATCAGCTTTGCTGACTACGCTTCCGTGGCCTCTCAGAGGTCAGGCCTCACGGAAGCAGGCTCTCAGATCCACTTGCTGCGGCTGGAATCGAAGGACGCCTATATAACACTGAAGAGCCGCTGCTCCCCCCGTTAACACCAAGGCAAAACGGACGCGCGCTGACGATACTATCGTCGAGCCCACTAGCTCTTCAAAGAGGCCCAAAAAGACTCATAAGGACTCCACGATGCCACTTTTCAGCCAAGTTTTTAGCAGGGTGAAATTGGGCTTCACTTCGGCTGAGTCATCCAAACCCATTTCGGAGCGGAGCAGTTGGCTACGTTGAAGTCCAGCATACTAAAGGCGGTGCTGTTGCACTCCACACCAAATATTAGCCCAGGTTTCTAGGGCTGTATACCCCGAAATGAGTGGCTGCTTCTGGTGTGCGAGGATAGCAGCACTGCCAATTGGGTCAGGGGAGCTGTTGGACACATCAGGTCCATCAGCGCCCTTGACGTCAAATTGCTGGAGGAAGCAGAGTTTCCCAAGGCTCACCTCATTAGAGGTTACTTTCCGAGTAGCGCTGAGTTTACTCCTGCGACCATCCTGGTATACATTGAGCTCCAGAACGCCAGGAGCTTCTCCACGAAGCTGTGGCGGGTGGTGCAGCACAGCCTAAACGGCACAACGACTCACCTCGCAATGATGGTTGACGAGGAGTCGTACAGGGCTCTGACGGAGTGCCAAGGGAGGGTGAAATTCTGCTTTGGCATGGTCAAGCTGATCCTTAAGGATTCAGCTTCCGAAGGCTCCTCCGCCACCCCTGCTCCATCCCCATCCTCACCCGTTTCCTCTCCTGCCAGTGCCCCTTCGGCAACGGCTCCAGTGGTTCCCTCTGAAATGTCAGCAGTGGCTGACCCTGTGGCCTACATCAGCGTTGCTGCCGGATCGGTACCCAAGGTTCCGTCCCCTGAACCACCGGCCATCGTGGTAACGGCCCCGAATGGCCCAACTAGTCGTGTGGTTACCGTCCGACAATCGTCAGAGGTGCCTCGGTCACGCCCACTGCCAGCACCTCGGGCCGCAACCCACACGCAAGGGTGCCTCCCGTAAGCGGGGTTGCAAGGCGACCTCCCCTGACTGGCTCATCCAGACCACCGAAGAGCATTCGTGGTAATGACTCTTGGGGAAGCAAGGCAAGTGGCCTTGTCACGACCGCCATTAGGATGGAGAATGAGCAGAATTCAAGTGCTCCAAGTGCTCAAGTGCGAACCTGCACCACGCCAGAGGAGCGTCGGCCACACTGTGCAGGGTCGTCTGTGATGATCGAATCAATCTGGCTCTCGTCCAAGAACCATGGTTGATCGGTGGCCGTATACGTGGATTATCATGTGGATCACGTAAGTTGTTATATGACCGTATGGGAGGTGCCCCTCGCACTGCTATACTTTTGGATAACAGTGTAAGACGTTTTCCATTAACTAACTTCATCATCAGAGACCTGGTCGCAACGGCTGTTGAGGTAGCGGACGGTGTCCGGGAAGTTGTGATCGCCTCTGCATACTTGCCGGGTGACGTGGATGAAGTACCCTTAGCAGAGGTCCAGCGGCTGGTAGACTTCTGTCGTCGCTAACACAAGCAGCTGGTGATACCATGTGATGGAATGCACATCACAGGATCTGGGGGAGCAGCGACATCAATAAACGTGGTGAGTCCCTCTTAGACTACTTATTGTGTTGTAAATTAGATGTAGCTAACATAGGGTGCAAACCCATTTTTATTAATGCGATTAGGGAAGAGGTTTTAGATCTCACCCTAATCAGCAACTCGATAGTGAGTTCGCTTGTTAACTAGCGAACCAAGATGTGCTTATCCCATTCTTTGAGGACAGCTCAGTCCAGAAGTCCCTAAGGGTCAATCGTAAAATTCCATGGTTGAATGAGGAACTGGCTGTACTTAGAAGGAGGGTTAGAAGACTGTAGACTCTTTCGCTCCCTTCAAAGCCCCTGGGGGTGACAAAATCTCCCCAGCCCTTATTCAAAACAACCTCACTCATGTTCCTGATCCACTGGTCGGCCTTCTTAGACCTAGTTTTCCTTGGGGATACATACCCAGCTCTTGGAGGAGAGTAAATGTGGTATTCATTCCCAAGCAAGGGAATTGTCTTCTTGACCAGCCTAAGTCCTATTGGCCGATCAGTCTTACTTTATTTTCTGCTTAAGACGGCGGAAACGCTGATGATATGCACATTCGGTGCTCTCTGCAGACGTCGACACCTCTGCATCCCACGCAGTTTGCATAAATAGCCGGTAGATTGACGGAGGTCGCTCTCCACAGGTTAGAGGGCAAAATTGAAAGAGCCTTCATATCCATGAACATCGCTTTATGTTCTTTTATGGACAAAGAAGGAGCCTTTGATAATACTGGCTACGAGTGCATCTCTACTGCACTAGGGCACAGACGAACTGCCCGTCCCTTGATCCGGCGGATTGATGCTATGCTCAATCACCGGATAATAACTTCCACATTGAACTCCACGTATGCATGTATTAATGCCATCAAAAGCTGTCCCCATTGAGGAGTTCTATCCCCCCTACTCTGGTCCCTAGTTGTTGGCGAACTGCTAGTCTTACTCTGCTAGCAGGGCGTTGAAGCAATCGGTTATGCTGACGACTTGGCTCTAATAGTGACCGGGAACCATGCTAGCACCGTGACAGAGTTGATGAAATCAGCTCTGAACACGGTAAGTAGATGGTGTGCAGATGTTGGTCTTAGCATCAATCCACAAAAAGCTATTATATTTCCCTTCACTGGGCACTATTCCGTTGACATTGGTCAAATTTATATTAGCGGCTCCTATGAGGGGCTATCCAACGAGGTCAAATATCTAGGGGTAACCCTCGATAAAAGACTAAAGTGGAACTCCCACCTCAGCAACACCCTCATTAAGGCGACCCATGCCATGGGGGCCTGCAGGAGATTCTTTGGTAGAATCTGGGGTCTTAAATCCTGCACCATCCGGTGGCTTTTTGCCATGATGGTCAGACCCATCGTCACCTACGCTGCTATTGTGTGGTGACCAAAAGTTACGCAGGTCACTGCCATCAGCATATGCAATAAAGTGCACAGGCTGCTATACCTCTCATACCTGTCCCACCGCAGCAATGGAATCGATACTGAATCTGACTCTGCTGCATATCCAAATTAAAGAAGTTGCTGCTATGACCCTACTTAGCATCAAGCTCCAATCAGGGCTTTTAGCTACCGAATCAGGACATGCTAGTCTGATTATAGACATTGCTGGCATAGATATCTGCACTAGATCAGATACTATGACTAAGGAGCTTTTCTTTGGTGCTAAATTCAGAACCGTCATCCCGGACTGGAGGGACTGGGACACTGGCAAGCCCATAAGAGACCCCTACGGTATCCACTGGTATACCGACGGGTCATAAACTGATCAGGGTGTTCGAGCTGGGATCTTTGAACCCAATTCCATTTCCTCAATTGCTATGGGCAATTGGCCCACAGTCTTCCAATCTGAGGTTCATACCATCGAGCTCCGCTGCCGTCTGATCCTAGAGAAGGGGATTAGAGGAGTGAACAACTACATATTCTCTGACAGTCAAGCGGCCATCTAAGCCCTCTCTTCTAAAAGAATAAGCTCTCGACTGGTGGCCGATTGCTGGAACTGTTAGTAAAAGGCAGTCTTTGGATTCTTCTATGGGTACCTGGACACTCTGGTATCCAGGGCAATGAGATGGCGGACGGACTTGCGAGAGCCGGTTCGTCAGCCACTTTTCCCGGCCCTGAGACTTTCTGTGGCGTGGGTTGGTCAACCATCTCGGCTGTTGTGAAAACCTGGGCTGTTAGGTTGACTGATTGCTACTGGTCGGTCCAACCAGGGATGCGGCAAGCCAAGGAGGTTATCAATCCCGTGATCGACCAAAGAACTAGCTTACTCTCCAGGAGGGATCTTCACCTAATTGTAGCCTATATTAGTGGCCATCACACGGTGAACTAACACCTCACTAAAATGCGTCTGTCTTCCGATGCTGAGTGTAGACTCTGCAAAGAAGACGATGAGACAACCAGACACATTCTGTGCGACTGTCCAGCCTTGGTATGGACTAGGAGGAAACATCTGCACGTGGATACCGCAGGTCTCGAGCATATTGTTCGTTCCTCGACGAAAGATGCCTAATGAAGCAGAGAGCCTTATAGAGAGCCTTATAGACACAAAAGACCACCATGGTCGCAGTGCCTCGCCCCTTCACTGCTGGGAGACTCCCTTTATCATTATTATTATTATTAAGACCTTGCGTAATAGTCTACGTGTACATGTACTCAGAATAGACATCATAGTTATATTTTGTTATTTTGCTACTTCTCCAATAGTGGATGGTCCGGGATTGGTTGTATTTGGATAACGTACGTCATAGACTGAAGCACAGCAGAACTGCTAATTTTACATTTTTGGTAGTAAGTGCTTGACGATATATCTGCAGAAGAACTGAAGACGATACGTTTTGTATTTAATCCATTTTGGAGGCACAGCACTGCAGAGAGATAGCCCACAGTTTATGGTCCTTTTCAGAGCTGTGACGGTTTTTATTAGATTTGCACTTAGCTGAGTCCCGACACCAAGCACGGGCTTGTCACCTCGCGGGCCGAGGCAACCCAGAGGCGCACCTCCTGACGTGCGGAAACGGAGGTCGCAAACACATAACAAAAACTTTATTGGCAAAACATTGGTGACAAAAATTAACTACGAGAATTACAGGAGAAATTTTTTTGAAATTTGCAATTAGCATAGATGGTAGTACAGTGGGAAAGAAATTTCTAGTCATCCTAACCGGAACAGCAAAGCTAATTTGGCTTGACACCGAAGA
Organism: Drosophila pruinosa; assembly: GCA_018150935.1. Taxonomy (NCBI): domain Eukaryota; kingdom Metazoa; phylum Arthropoda; class Insecta; order Diptera; family Drosophilidae; genus Drosophila; species Drosophila pruinosa. The sequence goes on along the minus strand of JAECWR010000255.1, from coordinate 7,096,263 downwards.
GTCACCTTCACGGTTAATTAGTCTGTCTAAAAACAGTACACCTAGCAAAGTTATACGGTTAGAAAGGGTGTGAAAGCTTAATCATAAAAGTATATAACGATACAATTGTTTCTGTACTGAATTTAAGCCTATCTTGATGAACCCTTTACTCGGGATAATATACGCTAGACCCATACTCAAGTATAGGACGAACCAATGAGATATACAAATTTTTAGATTATTATTATAATAAGGGAGTCTCCCAGCAGAGAAGAGGCGAGGCACTGCGACCATGGTGATCTTTTGTGCCTATAAGGCCCTAACTAGACCAAAGCTACTCTGCTTCCCTAATCAAGCAGATCAAATCTTTCGTCGAGTAACGAACAATATGTTCGGGACCTGCATTATTCACGTGCAGATGTTTCCTCCTAAGTCCATACCAAGGCTGGACAGGCGCCCAGAATGTGTCTGGTTGCTCATCGTCTTCTTTTCAGAGTCTACACTCAGCATCGGAAGATAGACGCATTTTAACGAGGTAATAGTTCACCGTGTGATGGCCAGTCAGATAGCCAACCTCAGATTGGAAGACTGTGGGCCATTTGCCCATAGCAATTGAGGTTTTGCAATTAAGTCCAAAAATCCAACTCCAACCCCCTGATTAGTTTTTGACCCGTCGGTATACCTGTGGATATCGTGGGGGTCGCTGATGAGGTTGCCAGTGTTAAAGTCCTTCCGGTCCGGGATGAGGGTTCTGAATTTAGCACCAAAGAAAAGTTCCTTAGTCATAGTATCTGATCTAGTGCAGATATCTATGCCAGGAATGTCTTTGATCAGGCTAGCATGTCCTGATTCGGTGGCTAGAAGCCCTGATTGAAGCTGTATTCTAAGAATGTTCAAAGCTGCGACTTCTTTAATTTGGATATGCAGCGGAGTCAGATTCAGTATCGATTACATTTCTGCGGTGGGACAGGTACGAAGTGCACCTGTCAGTGAGAGGCACAGCACCCTTTGCACTTTATTGCATTTGCCGTTGGCAGTGACCTGCGTAACCTTTCCCACCATACAATAGCAGCGTAGGTGACGATGGGTCTGACCATCATGGCAAAAAGCCACCAGATGGTGCAGGACTTAAGACCCCAAATTCAACCAAAGAAGCTCCTGCAGTGGATCAAGAATATGAGTCAGGTTATTTTGAATAAGGGTTGGGGAGATTTTGTCACTCCATGGGGCTTTAAAGGGAGCAAAGAATATACAGCCCATTTGACCTTTTTGGGGTCAAAATGGATCCAGATAAGCTGAACCCGAGTGAGTTCGGTGACAAAATGGCGTCATCGCGACTGAAAGATCTGGATTGGCCACAGAATGCGCGAAGTGAAATAGAATAGAAACCCTATTCTATTAGATGACCCTTTGGCCAATACTTTATGGAGTCTTGCTACCTCTGGCAACTATTCTATGCTACCACAGTAGATGCACCATGTATCGCGTTTAGCTCGTCTAATTCTTTTGTTGTAGCTGGTGAGAGCATCCCTATAGACGTCCCAACTTGCACGGTTAGACTAAGTCTTATTAAATAGGCTTCTAACCGTCTTTCTTAGAACAGCAAGTTTCTCATTCCACCAAAGAATTTTACGATTTACTGTTAGGGACTTCTGGACTGAGCTGTCCTCGAAGGATGAGATAAGCACATCCTGGAGCAGATTAGCAGCGAGTTCTCGTTCACTGATAGGATTGTTAACTAATAAGTCTGCTTTGAAAGCTTCGGAGACTTGGAGAAGCTCTCAATTCGTCTATTTGGGAGAGAAAAAGTTGTGATAATTCTCGACTTGGCTTGAAAGGTCAAACCTGATATGCTGATGGTCTAACAAAGTGTCTGTGACCCGCCAGTCACTATCGAGTTGCTGATTAAGATAAGATCTAAAACCTCTTCCCTAATGGCGTTAATGAAAGTGGATTTACACCCTACATAAGCTACATCTAATTAATAGTACAATAAATAGTCTAAGAGGGACTCACCATGTTTGTTGACATCGCTGCTCCCCCAGATCGTGTGATGTGCATTTCATCACATTCTATCACCAGCTGCTTGTTGTAGCGATGACAGAAGTCTACCAGTCGCTGGACCTCTGATAAGGGTACTTCATCCACGTCACCCGGAAAGTATGCAGAGGCGATCACAACTTCCCGGACACCGTCCGCAGTGGCTACCTCAATAGCCGTTGCGACCAGGTCTCTGAGGATGAAGTTAGTTAATGGAAAATGTCTTGCACTGTTATCCAAAAGCATAGCAGTGCGAGGGGCAACTCCCATACGGTCATATGCACGGTCACATGCACGTATAAGGCCACCGATCAACCATGATCCCTGGACGAGAGCCAGGTTGATTTGATCATCACAAACGACCCTGCACAGTGTGGCCGACGATCCTCTGGCGTGGTGCAGGTTCGCCTGGAGCACTTAAATTCTGCTCATTCTCCATCCTAATGGCGGTCGTGACAAGGCCACTTGCCTTGCTTCCCCAAGAGTCATTACCACGAATGCTCTTCGGTGGTCTGGATGAGCCAGTCAGGGGAGGTCGCCTTGCAACCCCGCTTACGGGAGGCACCCTTGCGTGTGGGTTGCGGCCCGAGGTGCTGGCAGTGAGCCTGACCGAGGCACCTCTGACGGTTGTCGGACGGTGACGACACGTCACACGACTAGTTGGGCCTTTCGCGGCCGTGACCACGATGGCCGGTCCGGCAGCAGCGCTGGTGGTGGCTACAAGATCAGCCAATGCTAACACCCCGGAGGGAACAACTGTCGCCGTTGCCGGAGGGGCACTGGATGGAGAGGGAACGGGTGAGAAGGGGTTGGAGCAGGGGTGGCGGAGGAAGCTTTGGGAGCTGAATTCATTAGCATTAGCTTGACCCTGCCAAAACACAATTTCACCCTCCCTTGGCACTCCGTCAGAGCCCTGTACGACTCCTCGTCAACCAACACTGCGAGGTGAGTCGTGGTGCCGTTCGAGCTATGTTGCTTCGTAGAGAAGCTGCTGGCGTTTGGGAGCTCAATGTAATCCAGGAAATAACCTCTAATGAGGTGAGCCTTCGGAAACTCCGTTTCCTCCAACAGTTTTACGTCAAGGACGCTGATGGACCTGACGTGTCCAACAGCTCCCCTGACCTAATTGGCAGTACTGTTATCCTCGGGGTATACAACCCTCAAAACCTGGGCTAACATCTGATGTGGAATGCACCGCCTTTAGGATGCTGGATTTCAACGCATCGAACTACTCTGCTGGTAAGGGCTTGGAAGAAACAGCCGAAGTAAAGCCCAATTTCACACTCGACGGGTTCCTGCCGGACTGAACCGCTATTGGACGGAATGTCAGCACTAGCAAACCCTGTGCCCAAGGGAGTTTGTGAAAACCTTACTTTAACAAAACCTATCTCGTAGTTAAGTATAGTTTATATTATTAGTATTAGAATAGTTATACCCGCCTACCAAAAGCGTAGAAGGGTATTATAACTTTGTGCCAACTGTAAATGTTTGTAGCAGGCAGAAGGAATCATCTCTCTCTATTCTGGATCAACGTCAACAGCCGAGACGATATAGCCATGTCCGTCTGTTCGTCTGACTGTCAATATGAACACCTAGATCTTAGAGACTATAAGAGATAGATCGGGATAGTGTGCCCTATTGTTGCACGCAGATCTAGTTTGTTTTAGATTTTTGCCACGGCCCCTTCCGCCCCCGTAAATCATAAAAAACGAATTTCAAGCGTAATTTTAAACCTAGAACAATACTTATCATCATCTCAATGATCTCTATATATTTGGTAAAAATCGGATAAAAAACACAGAAGTTATTTAAGAATTACTTTTATAAGGCGTAATCAGGTACAGCTGCATCTAGTTAGTTTGCTATGTCACTCCGTGACATAATAATGGTATTCAATAAACCTACTTAAGTGCCGCTAAGCTAATAATTTCAAACAAATAAATTTTTTGTATATTAATTTGGTATATTTTTAGTATATTTTTTTAAGTATATTTTCCAGTATATTTTTAAAAAATATAATATTTCGATAGTAAAATTGGGTGGCGGGTATCTTACAGTCGAGCAAACTCGACCGTAGCTTTCTTACATGTTCAGTATATTTTTAGTATATTTTTGAAAAATATAATATTTCGATGGCCGCTTTTTATTATTCTTCCATTCAGTAAAATTGGTTGACAGGTATCTCACAGTCGAGCAAACTCGACAGTAGCTTTCTTACTTGTTTTACCCAATAATTATTATAATTTTATAACATTATTAAACGCTGCATTTCATGAATATCTTCTTTTATGCTCTATATTCCGCATATAAACTTAAAATCCATGAACTCGTACAGTCAAAGCTTGAGTGTAGCCGTTCCTACATGTTTTTTGTAATCTTTATTTTTATAATCTTATTGAAATTAAATTAAAAGCTTTGTTCCGTTTATTCACAAGAAAAAAATAGAAAGAGTTCCGAGAATCTCTGCTTAATATCCATATTCCAATAGACACAAAATCCACAAGAATAAAGATTGCCAATAGTGCGGTATCCCTTAGATGCTATACTTCATTGTGGTCAGCAAATGTCAGGTTTAGTTCGAGTCGTATATTGGTCTCTAGACACACACGATTGTTTTGCCTCCACGCTCTGTGCAACTTAGGCGAACAAATGGCACCTCATTAAATCGCAGCTTAAGACTTAAAATAACCTGGCTTGCATCACATCTTATACTGGCTGCTCTTAAACAGTTCCTCAGCAGGTGTCAAAATTGACTACTGGGACTGGAATCTAGTATTTCTCAGAGCGACCAGCCTATAAAGAAAAACTCTAGCTCTCTAGCTCTAGCTGACCAAATCATAATTAACAGAAAAAGTTCTCCATGAATTGTATCGCATTAATTTTACAGTTGTCACAACTAACCTCTTCCCCAATGCCGTCACTGAATATGTCAACACATCTAATTAAGCAGCCGGGTCTTCAATCTCTTTAGTGTAAACATAAGCGACGCACACTAATTATAAGGACACCAAGCTGAAATAGAATTCACGAGCAGAATTGAAAAAGAATAAAATTAAAAAAAGAATCGAATATCAATTTGAAAATTAGTTGTAACAAGTAAAAAAACTAATAACTAATAACTAACTAATTAAAAAATATACTAACAAGTAAGAAAGCTACTGTCGAGTGTCCTCGACAGTGAGATACCCGCCACCCAATTTCACCATCGAAATATTATATTTTTCAAAAATATTCTGAAAAAAATATACTAAAAATATACCAAAATTTTCTTTGTTCGAAATTTTTAGCTTTGCGGCACTTTAGTAGGTTTATTGAACACCATTATTATGTCACGGAGTGTCATAGCCACTAACTAGGTGCAGCTGCATGTGGTAACGCCTTATAAAAATATTTTCTTAATAACTTCTGTGTTTTTCATCCGATTGTAACCAAATTCGCAGAGATTATTAAGATGGTAATTAGTATTGTGCCTACCAAAATTGAACATTCTACGATTACGCCTGTAAATCAGTTTTATTAGATTTATGGGGGCGGGAGGGGGCGTGGCCAAAATCAAAAACAAACTTGATCTGCGTGCAACAATAAGACATACTGTCGCGAAAAATTTGTTGCTCTATCTCTAGTCGCTGAGATCTAGGTGTTCATACGGACGGACAGACGGACAGACGGACATGGCTATATCGTCTCGGCTGTTGACGCTGATCAAGAATATACACTGCTGGCCAAAATAATAAGTACACGCGTTTGAGGTTTGTTTAAAGTTCCATAAAACTTTTTTTATAAACTTAAATAAAAAATCCGCTTTATTTTTAGTTTTCGAACTTACACTAGATAATAAAAATTGATAACAAAGGAGTCTTTCACTTCAAATTTGCAGACTGTAGTCGATTTTATCGAAAAATCATAAAAATAGGTTGGCCAAAAAAATAAGTACAGGAATTCTTCTCAGCGTAAATCTCGAAACTTATCAAATATTCTAAACTTTTATGTTCTTTCTAGTAATCTTATACTTATACCCTGTATGACCGCCCTTATTTTGAACCACTTTCGCAATTCTTTTTGGCATACTAGCTATCAATTTGCGGCAAGTATCTACTGGAATTTCATACCGAGTTTTCTCCACAAATTTCCATAAATCTTCAGCATTTCGAAATGTGTTGGTTCCAATTCTGCGTTTTAACTCTCCCCACAAATTTTCGATGGGATTTAAGTCAGGGGATTGACTTGGCCAACTCATAACCTCAACCTTATTGTCATCAAACCAGGACTTCACAAGTTTTGACGTGTGTTTTGGGAATATATATACTTTATGGGGTCGGAGATGCTTTCTTCTGCATGTTACATACATTTTCGGTCGGCGCAAAGCCATAATACCCTTCTACCCTTTGGGTAGGCGGGTATAAAAATTTACCAAAATTTTCTTTGTTCGAAATTTTTAGCTTGGCGGCACTTTAGTTCCTTTATTGAATACCATTATTATGTCACGGAGTGATATAGCAACTAACCAAGTGCATCTGAATGTAATTACGCCTTATAAAATAATTTCTTAATAACTTCTGTGTTTTTTATCCGATTGTAACCAAATTTTCAGAGATCATTAAGATGGTGAATAGTATTGCGTGTACCAATATTCGTTCTAGGTTTAAAACGACGCTTGCTATTCCGTTTTTTTCGATTTGCATGGGCGGAAGGGGGCAAGGTCAAAATTAAAAACAAACTTGATCTGCGTGTAATAATAAGCCACGCTAAAATTGTCTTATTATTGCATCCCGAAAATTTGGTTGCTCTATTTCTTATAGTCTCTGAGATCAAGGTGTTCATACGGACAGACAGTCAGATGAACAGACAAACATGGCTATATTGTCTCGGCTGTTGATGCTAATCAAGAATATATTTACTTTATGGGGTCTGAGATGCTTCCTTCTGTCTGTCACATAGATTTTCGGTCGGCACAGAGTTATAATACCCTTCTACCCTTTGTGTATAGAGCCTGACTGTCTTGAACATAGATAGAAACTATAGCCGCTCTTCAAAGTCGAGCTCGAACCTGACACCAAAGCGACCAGGAAAAATGAAGTGCACAGAATTTACAAGCTATATGACTCTGGCGTATCAACAAAAGCAACGACCAAACTAGGAGTTCCAATGATAACCGTTTTTCCATCTTAGCAGAGGCGGAGAACAACCAAGCAGAGCTGGGGCAGGAGACCCAAATAAAACCAATGCCCCCACCTATTTATATAAGGGAAAAAAGCTCTAACGCCCTGGTCAACAAAATTGTTGCGCTGGTCGGGAACGATAATTTTCATGTTGTTCCGCTTATTAAAGGGAACATCCACGAAACCAAAATTCAAACGAAGTCCGAAGAACACTTCCGAACTGTATCTAACTACCTGGAGGAAACAAAAAAGAACTTCTACACCTACCAACTAAATAGCAGCAAGGGACTGCAAGTTATACTTAAAGGAATTGAACCCGACGTCGCCCCCTCTGAGATTCAAGAAGCCCTTAAAGCCAAGGTCTTCTATGCCAAAAATGTCAGCAACATTATCAACAGAAATAAAAAACCGCAATCACTCTTCAAGGTCGAGCTCGAACCAGATAGCAAAGCCTTAAAGAAAAACGAAGTGCACCCAATCTACAAGCTGCAGCTCTTACTGCATCGAAGAATCACCGTGGAAGAACCACACAAACGCAACGGCCCTCTACAATGCACAAACTGCCAGGAGTATGGACACACAAAGACATACTCCACACTTCGGGCAGTCTGCGTAGTCTGCGGATACTTCCACAACTCCGTAAACTGCCCCGCAAACAAAGAAGACCCCTTAAAGAAAAAATGTGGCAACTGAGGAGGAAACCATACGGCAAACTACAGAGGCTGTGCGGTCTACAAGGAGCTGAAGAGTCGCATGCAACGAGCGACAGCTATGCGTCAACAAAATACGCAAAATGCGTATTATAACTCAAAAAGTACGCCAGACGTATTTTTCGCCAAGGCAGACAGATCATCATTCGGTCCGCTAAATACCACTAAGGGTTTCTCATACGCCGAAGCACTACGAACAGGCATGGAAAATCCACTTCAGCCACACTCAGAAAACACTCAGCAGGTCCTGATGCAGCCGCAAACCAATTTGGAATCTATGAATCTTACAGACCAATAAGTTTACTATCATGCCTGTCCAAACTTTTCGAAAAATGGCTTCTAACGCGCATAATACCATATATGGAAGCTCACAACATTATCCCAGCCCATCAATTTGGCTTCAGAGAAAAACACGGAACTATCGAGCAAGTTAACAGAATAACATCAGAGATTCGCACAGCCTTCGAGCTTAGAGAATATTGCAGCGCGATATTCCTCGATGTATCTCAAGCATTTGACCGCGTCTGGCTCAAAGGTCTTATGCATAAAATTAAAACACACTTGCCTGGGTACACTCATAAACTCCTTGAATCTTACCTCTACAACAGAGCCTTCGCAATGAGGTGCAACACAACAATATCTGACAACTACACTATCGAAGCTGGAGTCCCACAAGGCAGCGCACTTGGGCCAACTCTATTCGTCCTCTACACAGCGGACATTCCCACAAGTGACCGACTAACAACATCCACCTTTGCTGACGACACTGCGATCCTTAGCCGCTCCAGATGCCCAGTCCGTGCATCAACCCAACTCGCCAAACATCTCATGGTAGTCGAGAAGTGGCTATCTGACTGGCGTATCAAAATAAACGAACAAAAGTGTAAACACATAACGTTTACTCTTAACAGGCAAACTTGCCCTCCGCTCTACCTGAATAACACGCAGATCCCCCAAGTCAACGAAGTAACGTATCTCGGCATCCATCTCGACAGACGTCTAACATGGCGTAGACATATCGAATGCAAGAAATTACACCTAAAGCTGAAAGCCAGCAGCCTCCACTGGATTATAAACGCCCGCTCGCCCTTGTGCCTGGACTATAAGGTCCTGCTCTATAACTCCACTCTTAAGCCAATCTGGACGTATGGCTCCCAGCTTTGGGGGAACGCGAGCAGAACCAACATTGATATCATACAGCGCGCTCAATCAAAGATCCTGCGAACTATCACTGGGGCACCATGGTATATTCGAAACCAAAACATCCACAGGGACCTCGGCATTTTCGCAGTAAAAGATGAAATAGACAAGCAAAAAGCGTCCTATAATGAAAAACTCTCTGTCCACCCAAATCCCCTCGCAAGGGTCTTGACTCGGGTTTCCAACCGATCCCGCCTGCAACGTACCGACCTTCCAACCCAGCCATAATTTGTCAGGGCCATTTCTAATGTTCCAGTCTACAATGACTGTTAGCTAGGTTATAGTATAAGATTTGATACACTTATCGTTAGTCTCAAAAATGAGAAGATTCAGTAAATAAAAGCAAAGTATAAAAAAAAAAAAAAAAATATGACTCTGCCCATTGCACGGCAAATAAAAGCGATCACAGCACCAAAAAGTGCGGAAACTGTGGCGGTAACCACGCAGAAAACTACAGAGGCGGTCCAATATTCAAAAAACCTTAAAAGCCGGACTCATCACCGAGTAACATTTGCACGCCTCCAAAATGCTCCGAAATGTACCCTCAAAAGCAAGCCCAGCATGCAAGACCTCATATATGGTGATTATATAGAAACGTTCTAAATAAATAATATCTGCCCTATGAATATTATTGAATACGACTAAACTTGAAATAGTTCAATTTCTTCATGATAAACACATTGACATCATGCCACTGTCGGAAACACATCTTACTGATAAATACAACTGATAAATACAACTTACGAGACAAATCATCCAGGCGGAAAAGCACATGGCGGAACCGGTATCCTGATTAGAATCTGTATCAAACACCACAGCCATAGGGAGTTTGCAACAGGCCACATCTACAAACGTTCTTTAATGTATCTGAACAACAATTTATGGACTTCTTCAACACCCTAAGGGGATCTCATTGCTGCAGGTGACTACAATGCCAAACATACCCACTTAGGACCCAGCCTTGTCACACCTAAAGGAAAACATTGTATAACGCCATCATAAAATCAAATAGAAAGACTACGTTTTTTCAGGCAACCCATCGTACTGACCAACCGACCCAAAGAAAATTCCTGACCTGATTGATTTTGCAATCACTAAAATTATCCCTCGAAACCTTATAAATGCCGAGTCTCTCCCGGACCTATCATCTGACCACTCACCAATCCTTTTAAACCTGAACCTCCTCCAATGCCCTGAGACTGAAAAGCAGAGTAGCAGATTAACATAAATGAGAACAAACTGGATCAAATACAGAAGATATATAAGTTCACACATTGAGCTGAATCAATGATTAGCAAAGCTAATTTTCGATATCGATATTGAATGTGCAGCAAAATCCCTCGAGAGTGTCATAGCTCACTGTGGAAAGCTCATCCCAGTTTAACACGCCGACAGAAACTATTGCACCTTTAAGAAACATCGCATACGCTCGAAGCCATAAAAAAAAGAGCGACCACATTCGCAACGCACCTTCAACATGTGTTCCAGCCGAACCCCAGACAAAATTGTTTATATCACCGGCGCTAATAGATGACGACCAATCGCCACATGATCCAATTGAGTTTCGAACTAATGAAATAGCAACAAGTAAGAAAGCTACGGTCGAGTTTACTCGACTGTGAGATACCCGCCACCCAATTTTTCCATCGAAATATTATATTTTTCAAAAATATACTGAAAATATACTAAAAAATATACTAAAAATATTCCAAAATAATATACGAAAATTTTCTTTGTTCGAAATTATTTGCTTGGCGGCACTTTAGTTGGTTTTTTGAAACCCATTATGTCGCAGAGTGACATAGCAACCAGGTGCATCTGCACGTAATTACGCCTTATAAAAGTAATTTCTTAATAACTTTTATGTTTTTTATCCGGTTGTAACCAAATTTGCAGAGATCATTAAGATGGTGATTAGTATGGTGCGTACCAAAATTTTTTCTAGGTTTAAAATGACGCTCGAAATTCGGTTTTATTCGATTTACGGAGGCGGAGGGGGCATGGCGAAAATCTAAAATAAACTTGATCTGCCTGCAACAATAAGACATACTGCTCTTTTTTGCTCTATCTCTTATAGTCTCTGAGATCTACGTGCTCATACGGACGGACAGACGGACTGTAGCATACAACGTATGACGAATGAGCAGTTGTTAGTTAGTTGACGGTACGTAAACACGCGCTGGTCTCCGGCTCATGTGTGTCGGCAATGGAGTGGGTATATGAAACATAACCGTTTCAACTCAGGCTCAAACCAATAATAATATAAATAAAAAAAAAAATCGCGTGCTGTATTTCATTACGACGATCGCCAAAATGGAACAAGAAATCGGAAAAAGAATCGGTCGGAGGCAACAGGAGTTCCAGTCGAAGGCCCGAACCCACTACCGAAGTGGAAGAGGAATAGAGCAGCAGTTCGGAAATAATAAAACGTTATAGCAGCCTTTTGAGCACGCCTCGCTTACTGAAGCGACTGTTACCCCACCCTTCCATGGTCGCCGGTTGTGGGACATAAATATCGGCGATCCCTTTAGGCCACTATTTTTTTAAGGCATAGTTGCCTTATATCCATCCTCCATGACTCCCGAAAACAATAGTTATTTAAGCTAAATTCATTTTAAAACAATTTATTTCTTAAAATATTAATGTCTCTCCTAACCATCTTCTTAACCTAATCTTTATTTTATGTATATTCGACTACTTTTTATTTCGAGTAAAGGTAAGAATGTATCTTAGTATTAATTCTTAATGTTCATTCATAATAAGGCGGTATTTCATTTATTTAATTATATATTCATTTTATTACTTTGTCAATGGTTGCGAATAGATATATATATATATAATAATGTGTAATACGTAGTAATGGTAGGTGTAAATAAAAAAATTTAAAATCATGTAAAACTAAATAGACCAAAGAAGGCAAATTATCAAAATAAGCAATAAGTTTAGAAATCATATTAAATTAAGGATTTAAAAATGATAATACAAAAAAATTAGGAAATTAAAGAAAAATCAAGATCAAAATTAATTAATTAAAACTCAAAACATGATTAATTTAAATCGAAAATTCGATTGCAAATCAAAAATAAATAAAATAAAAAAATTAGACTTAGAAGAAATCTAACACGCTTGAAGAGCAGTAACTCCCCAAAATCAACAAAAGTGCAAAACAAAATAAAGAAAAATTGTCAAACAAATATTGAATAAAAAGCACTCACAGTTTGTTGTTATCCATCGACGAAAGATCTTCCGTGGTGTGGTATCATTTTATATGTGTGGGTATAGATGTTTACATTAGTTTATTTCGTTTGTCACTGATGATTGGTTTCATTTTGTTGTTTTTGTGTATTTGTTTGTCTCACTTGTTTTTTTTCTTTAGAAGTACCTTTTTATGGTCATTTGCAAATAGTCGAGGGAAACAAAAAAAATTAACCTAGAAAAATTATTGGTAACTCGCGATAATTAGATATAGATATTTATTCGCACCATTGACCCTATTCTTTATTAACTAATTATGAGACCTTTTATAATATAATTTAGAATTATTTAACAACTATTCCGGTGATATTCTAGTTTTCAATGACTTATTTAAGGCAATCACGGTGATATTATATTTTTCATTGCCTTATTTATGGCAATCACGGTGATATTATATTTTCATTGTCTGATTTACGGCAATCACGGTGATATTATAGTTTCATTGTCTGATTTACGGCAATCACGGTGATATTATAGTTTCACTTACTTATTTAAGGTAATCACGGCGATATTCTATTTTTTATTGTCTGATTTACGGCAATCACGGTGATATTATAGTTTCACTGACTTATTTAAGGTAATCACGGCGATAGTATGGTGTTTAGGAGCTTCCCATCAGGCCCCTTATAGGGCTCCCCTGGACGAATCCGCTTGACGCATGAAGTGCTCCAAAATGTGGGTAGCACAAGGTGCCAGAATCTGAAAAAATACATTCTTCATTAGATTCTGCAATAGATTCATTTGGTCTTCCAAATTTACCTGAATCTGGCACCTGTTTTTTTTTTCCTTCTGTTATTCAGCCACTCTACGAGGTTGTCCTAATCTTTCGAAATCTCTGCAATCTTAATACCTTTGCAAAATTCACTAATTAGAATTTTGTTATAGGCTTTTTTTCTGCAAATACTCACTTAATATTTTAGGGATATATTAAATATTATTATATTTAATAATAGAAAAGATTCTCCTCGTGGTTGGCACCAGTGAACAAGATTATCAAACACGTCTGTGTTCTTCGGCAGCTCCAATGTAAAAGAATGAACCGACCCAGGTTACCCGATAGCCTTGACCTACTTAACGAAACAAAACAATACCCACTGATGCATTTTGATTGCGCTCAGCTGATCCCCAAAAGCTCGATAGCCTTGACCTACTTAACGAAGCCAACAATACCCACTAATGCATTCTGATGGCTCTCAGCTGATCCCCAAAAGCTCGGTCAAGGGGTCAGTGCCTAAATGGTGCCTACTTACAGGGGGTCCAATGGAACGTTATGTTCAAACGCTGGAGTTACCAGAAACAAAAAAAACCGAAAACAACCAGTGACCAGCGCCACTTCAACTCCCCCCGGCTAAAATCAGACTTGGTGGGAGTCAACAAGGATGATACACGCTAGGAGCTGATTGTTACTGGTTAAGATCCTTGGCGTGAAATTTCCCAATAAAATTCCCTTTCATGTCCTCAACTTCATAATATGCGGATCCAAATTTCTTTCTTATACGAGCTTTTATGAACGAAGGGGCTAATTTGGCACAGAAACCTTTTGCATTTCTTCGCCTTCCGAACGTTATCTCCCGACTGCGCATGTTATATGCTCTTTCGTTGCGCGTATGCTGCTTTTGCATACTACGTGCAGCCTGGTCTCGCATAATATTCGTGGAATCTTCCCGATTAAAAGATATCGACCGATCTTCTAAACAGTTTAATCGTCGCAACAACTCATATTGAGAACCGTTGGTCAGCATATGCTGCCCAAACACCAAACGATTAGGAGTATTATTCACCGCCGTGTGATTGTTTGATCGGAGTGCGCAACAAATCTGACTTAAATTTGCATCCCAATTATCTTGGTCTGGGCTTGTACGCCTTGATGGCGGCTAGCACCGATCTATTCACCCGTTCGGACGCATTTCCTTTAGGGGCATAAGATGCCGTGTAGGCATGATGAACGTCATATTTTTGTAACAAGGTATTGAAGGCATTCGATTTAAATTGTACCCCATTGTCCGAAACAACAGTTTCCGGTACCCCAAAACAATGAAATAGCTCCTTCTCTATATACGGCAAAATTGCATCGACGGAAAACTTTTTCACGGCTTTTAGGAACGGGAATTTGGTGAAGTGGTCGAGGACAATAAAAATACCAATATTACCGGTTTTGGAGCGTGGATATGGTCCCAAGTAATCCACATAAAGTTTTTGAAAAAACCTATGGCTCTCTGTTGTCTTAGATAATGGTGGCCTGAGAGTTTGGTTCGGATGTTTCGTGCTTTTACAAATTTCGCACTGATTCACGTACCTTCTCACATCTGCCACTAAGTTCGGCCAAAAGTAATATCGACGGATACGCTCTAATGTCTTATTAATCCCGCCATGTGCCGCTAACTTGGCTGCATGTGCCCATTGCAATACGACAGGAACGAGTTCCGTAGGAATCCACAGCTTCCAAATAGTATCATCCGCTACTTGTTGTTTTGACGCATGTTCGGCTCGTCGAAAAATAAACCCATCAACAACTTTAATTTCGGAAGAAGCAGACAAGCTCCGTTCGACCTCTTCTTTAAGAGTTTGATACTCTTGTGAGTGAAATTAAGGCAACTGCAGGTCAACACCCATACAATGGTCAAGTGCGGAAAGATCGTCCGTGAAGACACGGGACAGAGCATCGGGCACAATATTCTGTTGGCCTTTTCGATGTTGAATCTGAAAATCATAGCCATGAAGTTTTAAGGCCCACCTAGCCAATCGACTACCAAGGTCCGATTGGGACATAAGCCACTTTAAGGACGCGTGATCGGTTATGACCGTGAACGACTGTCCTTCGACATAAGCACGGAATTTCTGGATGCAACAACAGCCGATACGATATAGCCATGTCCGTCTGTCCGTTTGTCCGACTGTCCGTATGAACACCTAGATCTCAGAGACTATACGAGATAGAGCAACCAAATTTTCGGGATAGTATATCTTATTGTTGCACGCAGATCAAGTTTGCTTTAGATTTTTGCCACGCCCCCTTCTGCCCTCGTAAATCAAAATAAAAACGAATTTCAAGCGTCTTTTGAAACCTAGAACGTTCAATTTTGGTGCGTACAATCCTAATCATCATCTTAATGATCTCTGGAAAACTGGACGATGTTCGCAAATTGCCGGCAGCTCTTCTCACACAATCAATTTGCGCATATACACATAATCACACATTCATACTAGAGCTTCGACTAACATCAAACGTGTGCAAGTTCGAATGCGGCGTAGGCCGTCGCAACCAAAACCGGTTTTATGCAGTTATTTGTCGGTGGACAGCAAAGTCCTACGACCCAACATGTTCGTGGGCAGCATCGCAATAAAATAGTGTGCACGAATAGTCTCTCAACAAAAGCCCAGTCTATCTCTTATATAGTTAGTGGCACAGTGGTGCTCATAAAAAACAGTCACACTTTTTTTCACAATCTGACAATCTCCTGGCAATTATGAAAAACTTAAAAAAAAACAAGTATGAAAGCTACTGTCGAGTTTGCTCGACCGTGAGATAGCCGCCACCCAATTTTACCATCGAAATATATTTTTAAAAATATACTGAAAAAATACTAAAAAAAATATACTAAAAATATCAAAATATATTAACATTTTCTTTGTTCGAAATTATTAATTGGCGGCACTTTAATTGGTTTATTGGACACCATTATTTTATTTATATTATTATTATGTCAAGGAGTGTCATAGCAACTAACTTGGCAGCACTAGCAGTTGCACGTGGTAACGCCTTATAAAAGTAATTTCTTAATAACTTCTGTGCTTTTTATCCGATGTAACTAAATTTTCAGAGATCATTAAGATGGTGATTAGCATTGTGCGTACCAAAATTTAACGTTCTAGGTTTAAAATGATGCTTGCAATTCAGTTTTTTTCAATTTGCATGGGCGGAAGGGGGCGTGTCCAAAATCAAAAACAAACTTAATGCAACAATAAGACATTATTATTATTATTATTAGTGAAAGGGAGTCTCCCAAAAGAGAAGGTGCGAGGCACTGCGACCATGGAGGTCTTTTGTGCCTATAGGCTCTCCCTAGCTGGACAAAAGATACTCTGCTTCCCTAATGAAGCAGAGCAGATCCTTCGTCGAGGAACGCACAATGTGCTCGGGGCCTGCTGTATTCACGTGCAGATGTTTCCTCCTAGTCCATACCAAGGCTGGACAATCGCACAGAATGTGTCTGGTTGTCTCATCGTCCTCTTTGCAGAGTCTGCACTCAGCATCAGAAGACAGACGCATTTTGGTGAGGTGGTAGTTCACCGTATGATGGCCACTAAGAAAGCCAACGAGGAGGTGAAGATCCCTCCTGGAAAGTAAGCTGGTTTTCCGGTCGACCACGGGATTGATAAGCTCCTTGGCTTGCCGCATCCCTGGTTGGACCGATCAGTAGCGATCAGTTAACCTAGCAGCCCAGGTTTTCACAATAGCTGAGATGGTTGACCAACCCACGCCACAGAAGGGCTCAGGGCCGGACAAGTAGCTGACGAACCGGCCCTCGCAAGTTCGTCCGCCAGCTCATTGCCCTGGATACCAGAGTGTCCAGGTACCCATAGAAGGGTGACATTGTCAATAAGAGACAGTCTCTGGAGGCAGTTCCAGCAATCGGCCATCGGTCGAGAGCTTACTATTTTGGAGGAGAGGGCTAAGATGGCGGATTGACTGTCAAAGAAGATGTAGATGTTCACTCCTCTAATCCCCTTGTCTAGGATCAGACGGCAGCAGAACTCGATGGCATGAACCTCAGATTGGAAGACTGTGGGCCATTTGCCCATAGAATTCGAGGTTTTGGAATTGGGTCCAAAGATCCCAGCTCCAACCCCCTGTTCAGTTTTTGACCCATCAGTATACCAATGAATACCGTAGGGGTCGCTGATGGGGTTGCCAGTGTCCCAGTCCTTCCGGTCCGGGATGACGGTTCTGAATTTAGCACCAAAGAAAAGTTCCTTAGTCATAGTATCTGATCTAGTGCAGATATCTATGCCAGGAATGTCTTTGATCAGGCTAGCATGTCCTGATTCGGTAGCTAGAAGTCCTGATTGGAGCTTGATTCTAAGAAGGCTCATAGCAGCGACTTCTTTAATTTGGATATGCAGCGGAGTCAGATTCAGTATCGATTCCATTACTGCGGTGGGACAGGTACCAAGTGCACCTGTCAGTGGGAGGCACAGCAGCCTGTGCAATTTATTGCACTTGCTGACGGCAGTGACCTGCGTAACCTTTGGCCACCACACAATAACAGCATAGGTGACGATCGGTCTGACCATCATGGCAAAAAGCCACCGGATGGTGCAGGATTTAAGACCCCAGATTCTACCAAAGAATCTCCTGCAGGCCCACATGGCATGGGTCGCCTTTGTGAGGGTGTTGCTGAGGTGGGAGTTCCAATTTAGTCTTTTATCAAGGGTTACCCTTAGATATTTGACTTCGTTGGATAGCCCCACAGGGGAGCCGCTGATATAAAGTTGACCAATGTCAACGGAATAGCGCCTAGTGAAGGGAACTATACTAGCTTTTTGTGGATTCATGCTAAGACCAACATGTGCGCACCATCTAGTTACCGTGTTCAGAGCTGATTGCATCAACTTTGTCACGGTGCTAGTATAGTTCCCGGTCACTATTAGAGCCAGGTCGTCAGCATAGCCGATAGCTTCAACGCCCTGCTCGGAGAGTAAAACTAGTAGTTCGTCAACTACTAGGGACCAGAGTAGGGGGGATAAAACCCCTCCCTGGGGACAGCCCTTGACTGCATTAATGCATGCAGTCGTAGAGTCCAGGGTGGAAGTGATTATCCGGTGCTATGCTCAAAAGCTCCAAACCACCGGATCAAGGGACGGGCAGTTCTTCTACGTTCTAGAGCAGTAAAGATTGACCCGTAGCCGGTATTATCAAAAGCACCTTATATATCCAGAAAAGAGCACAAATCAATGTTCTTGGATACGAAGTCTCTTTCAATTTTTCCCACCAACCTGTGGAGAGCGACCTCCGTCGATCTGCCGGCTATGTACGCAAACTGCGTGGGATGCAGAGGTGTCGACGTCTGCAGAGAGCACCGAATGTGCATATCTATGAGCCTTTCCGCCGTCTTAAGCAGAAAGGAGCTAAGACTGATCGGCCGATAGGACTTGGGCTGGTCAAGCGGACGATTCCCTTGCTTGGGGATGAATACCACATTTACTCTCCTCCAAGAGATGGGTATGTATCCCCAAGGAAAACTAGATCTAAGAAGGCCGACCAGTGGATCAAGAATATGAGCCATGCTGTTTTGAATAAGGGCTGGGAAGATTTTGTCACCCCCTGGGGGTTTGAAAGTAGCAAAAGTATCTGCAGCCCATTTGATCTTTTCGGGGTCGAAGATGGATCCAGATAGGCTGAATCCGCGTAAGTCCGGTGACAGAGTGGCGTCATCGCGACCGGAGAGATCTGGATTCGCCACAGAACCCGGGAAGTGGACTTGCAGTAGAAGCTTAAGTGTTGCCCTGCGATCTTGAGTGAAAGAGCCATCTGCTCTTTTAAGAAGCCCTGTTCCATTAAACGATCCTTTAGCCAATACTTTATGGAGCCTCGCTGCCTCTGGCAACGACTCAAGGCTACCACAGTAGCTGCGCCATGTATCGCGTTTAGCTCGACTAATGCTTTTGTTGTAGTTGGTGAGAGCGTCCCTATAGACGTCCCAACTAGCACGGTTAGATTTAGCCTTATTAAAAAGGCTTCTAACACTCATTCTAAGTACATCCAGTTCCTCATTCCACCACGGAATTTTCCGATTGACCCTTAGGGTCTTCTAGACTGAGCTGTCCTCGAAGGATGAGATAAGCACATCTTGGAGCAGATTGGTAACGAGTTTTATCTCACTGATAGACTTAGAATTGCTAACCAATAGGTCTGCTTTGAAAACTACAGAGGCTTTAAAAAGCTCCCAATTTGTCTTTTTGGGACAGAAGGAGTTTTGACGAATTTCGACTTGGCCAGGAAGGTCAAACCGCATATGCTGATGGTCTGACAAAGTGGCTTCGTCTGTAAACCGCCAGTTAACAAGCGAACTCGGTATCGAGTTGCTAATTAGGCTGAGATCTAAAACCTCTTCCCTAATCGCATTAATAAAAATGGGTTTGCACCCTATGTTAGCTACATCTAATTGACAACACAATAAGTAGTCTAAGAGGGACTCACCACGTTTATTGATGTCGCTGCTCCCCCAGATCCTGTGATGTGCATTGGCGTCACAGCCGATCACGAGCGGCTTGTTGTGACGACAGAATTCCACCAGCCGCTGGACCTCTGCTGGGGGTACATCATCCACATCGCCCGGGAAGTATGCGGAGGTGATCACAACTTCCCGGACACCGTCTGCAGGGGCTACCTCAATAGCCGTTGCCACCAGGTCTCTGTGGATGAAGTTAGTTAGTGGGAAATGTCTGACACTGTTATCCATAAGTATAGCAGTGTTAGTATAGCACTGTTATCCCATACGGTCATATAACAACTTACATGACCCACATGATAGTCCATGTATGTGGCCACCGATTAACCATGGTTCTTCGACGAGAGCCAGGTTGATTTGATCATCACAGACGTTCCTGCACAGCGTTGCCGACGCTCCTCTAGCGTGGTGCAGGTTCGCCTGGAGCACTTTAAGTTTGCTCATTTTCCCTCTTGATGGCGGTCGAGACAAGGCCACTTGCCTTGCCCCCCTGAGAGTCGTTACCGCGAATGCCCTTCGGCGGTCGGGACGAGCCACTCGGGGAGGTCGCCTTGCGACCACGCTTACAGGCCCTTGCGGGTGGGTTGCGGCCTGAGGTGCTGGCAGTGGGCCTGACCGAGGCACCTCTGACGGTTGTCGGACGGTGACCACCTGTCACACGTCTAGTGGGGCCTTTCGGGGCCGTGACCACGATGGCCGGTGGGGTGGGCGAAGTTACCTTGGGTACCGATCCGGCCGCAGCGCTCGTGGAGGCCACAGGGTCAGCCAATGCTGACGTCTCTGAGGGATCCACTGGCGCCGTTGCCGGAGGGGCACTAGCGGGAGAGGGAGCGGGTGAGGGTGAGCATGGAGCAGGGGTGGCGGAGGAGCCTTCGGAAGCTGAATCCTTAAGGATCAGCTTGACCCTGCCAAAGCAGAATTTCACCCTCCCTTGGCACTCCGTCAGAGCCTTGTACGACTCCTCGTCAACCATCATTGCGAGGTGAGTCGTAGTGCCGTTCAGGCTGTGCTGCACCACCCGCCACAGCCCAGTACTCCAGTAGTAGACTCAGCACTAGTAGACTCAGCACTTCTAGGAAAGTAACCTCTGATGAGGTGAGCCTTGGGGAACTCCATTTCCTCCAGCAATTTGACGTCAAGGGCGCTGATGGACCTGATGTGTCCAACAGCTCCCCTGACCCAATTGGCAGTGCTGCTATCCCCGCACACCAGAAGCAGCCACTCATTTCGGGGTATACAGCCCTCGAAACCTGGACTAACATTTGGTGTGGAGTGCAACAGCACCGCCTTTAATATACTGGATTTCAACGTAGCTAAATGCTCCGCTGAGAGGGGTTTTGTTGAATCAGCCTAAGTAAAGCCCAATTTCACGCTGCTAACCACTTGGCTGAAGAGTGGTTTCGTGGACTCCTTATGAGTCTTTTTGGGCCTCTTTGAAGAGCTGGTGGGCTCGACGATGGTATCGTCCGTTTGGCATTGGTGTTAGATTCCAGCCGCAGCAACTGGATCGTAGAGCCTGCTTCCGTAAGGCCTGACCTTTGAGAGGCCACGGAAGCGTCGTCAGCAAAGCTGATTCGGTCGCAGTCAGCTTCCTCGTCCGAGGACAATACCTCGACGGGTTGCTGCCGGACTGAACCGCTACTGGACGGAAGTTCAGCACTAGCGAACCCTGTGTCCAAGGGAGTTCGTGGCCTATCCGGGTCCCCTAGAATACTAGAGTCGAGACCCGTAGTATTGGGGGTGGAAGCCAGCAGCCCACTGGCTGCAGTGCTGGTGTAGGGGTCAGCCGTGAAGGCATCGCCCAGGGATGATACTTTTAAAGCCGTATCAGACTTAAAATTTTGATCTATGATTAAAGATCCCACGAGTAGGCGGGAAGGGAAGGTCATCCACGGCATAGCCCGCATACCGTGGAAAGTCTAAATGAAACTGGAGAGCGACAGGTATCCAGAGTCTGCATACTAGAGACCGGGCTACCCCCGGCCATGCATCCATCAGCGTATGCTGTTCACGATCTTCGCCTGACTACAATTGGTCAGCACCTCTAGCAGAGACATAACCGTGCTAGGGGTATGCTTCCAGCCGCGCTCGCGTGGAGAGTATAGTCGGAATTGCGACATTAGGAGCAAGGACGGCACGTGCCCCAGCCAATACTGGGATTACATGTTGATCCCCTTGCTTCCTCTGACGGCTGACGGCCAACAATAAGACATACTGTCCCGAAAATTTGGTTGCTCTATCTTTTATAGTCTCTGAGATCTAGGTGTTCATACGGACAGACAGACGGACAGACGGACGGACATGGCTATACCGTCTCGGCTGTTGACGCTGATCAAGAATATATATATACTTTATGGGGTCGGAGATGCTTCCTTCTGTCTGTTACATACATTTTCGGTCGGCACACAGCCATAATACCCTTCTACCGGCGGGTATAATCAGCCGAATCGGCACAGTGGTGCTCATAAAAAGCAGTCACACTTTTTTTTGTCTGCATTTTTATGTATATACTAATGAACCGGCGAACTTTGTTCCGCCTTCCTTCCTTCTCTATCTGTATCTATCTCTATCTGTATCTATCTCTATCTGTATCTATCTCTATCTGTATCTATCTCTATCTGTATCTATCTCTATCTGTATCTATCTCTATCTGTATCTATCTATCTATCTCTATCTATCTATCTATCTGTATCTATCTACCTATCTCTACCTATCTATCTATCTCTATCTATCTATCTATCTCTATCTATCTATCTCTATCGATCTATCTATCTGTATCTATCTATCTCTATCTATCTGTATCTAACTATCTGTATCTATCTGAAAAAAAAAATTAAGAACATTATTTATTTATTTTATTTATCTATCTCTATCTATCTCTATCTATCTCGATCTACCTCTATCTACCTCTATCTATCTCTATCTATCTCTATCTATCTCTATCTATCTCTATCTATCTCTATCTATCTCTATCTATCTCTATCTATCTCTATCTATCTCTATCTATCTCTATCTATCTCTATCTATCTCAATCTATCTCAATCTATCTCTATCTATCTCAATCTATCTCAATCTATCTCAATCTATCTCTCTATCTCTATCTCTATCTCTATCTCTATCTCTATCTCTATCTCTATCTCTATCTCTATCTCTATCTCTATCTCTATCTCTATCTCTATCTCTATCTCTATCTCTATCTCTATCTCTATCTCTATCTCTATCTCTATCTCTATCTCTATCTCTATCTCTATCTCTATCTCTATCTCTATCTCTATCTCTATCTCTATCTCTATCTCTATCTCTATCTCTATCTCTATCTCTATCTCTATCTCTATCTCTATCTCTATCTCTATCTCTATCTCTATCTCTATCTCTATCTCTATCTCTATCTCTATCTCTATCTCTATCTCTATCTCTATCTCTATCTCTATCTCTATCTCTATCTCTATCTCTATCTCTATCTCTATCTCTATCTCTATCTCTATCTCTATCTCTATCTCTATCTCTATCTCTATCTCTATCTCTATCTCTATCTCTATCTCTATCTCTATCTCTATCTCTATCTCTATCTCTATCTCTATCTCTATCTCTATCTCTATCTCTATCTCTATCTCTATCTCTATCTCTATCTCTATCTCTATCTCTATCTCTATCTCTATCTCTATCTCTATCTCTATCTCTATCTCTATCTCTATCTCTATCTATCTTTCTCTATCTCTATCTATCTCTCTCTATCTGTATCTATGGCTATCTGTATCTATCTCTATCTATCTCTCTCTATATGTATCTATCTCGTATCTATCTATCTCTATCTATCTATCTCTATCTATCTATCTCTATCTATCTCTATCTTTCTATCTATCTATATCTATCTATATCTATCTATCTATCTATATCTATCTATCTATCTATATCTATCTATCTGAATCTATATCTATCTATCTGATTCTATATCTATTTATCTGAATCTATCTATCTATCTGAATCTATCTATCTATCTATCTGTATCTATCTGTATCTATCTGTCTGTATCTGTCTATCTGTATCTATCTACCTGTATCTATCTACCTGTATCTATCTACCTGTATCTATCTACCTGTATCTATCTACCTGTATCTATCTATCTGTATCTATCTATCTGTATCTATCTATCTGTATCTATCTATCTGTATCTGTCAATCTATCTGTATCTATCAATCTATCTGTATCTATCAATCTATCTGTATCTATCAATCTATCTGTATCTATCAATCTATCTGTATCTATTAATCTATCTGTATCTATCAATCTATCTGTATCTATCTATCAATATATCTGTATCTATCTATCAATCTATCTGTATCTATCTATCAATCTAACTGTATCTATCTATCTGTATCTATCTATCTGTATCTATCTATCTGTATCTATCTATCTGTATCTATCTATCTGTATCTATCTATCTGTATCTATCTATCTGTATCTATCTATCTGTATCTATCTATCTGTATCTATCTATCTGTATCCCTTTATCTGTATCTATCTATCTGTATCTATCTATCTGTATCTATCTATCTGTATCTATCTATCTGTATCTATCTATCTGTATCTATCTATATCCCTTTATCTGTATCTATCTATCTGTATCTATCTATCTGTATCTATCTATCTATATCTATCTATCTATATCTATCTATCTGTATCTATCTATCTGTATCTATCTATAAAAAAAAGTTAAATACATTATTTTATTTATTTTTTATTTGTTTTTAATTTTTTTTTTTTTTTTTTATTTTAATTATTTTTTTATTTTTTTTTTTATTTATTTATTTTATTTATTTAATTTATTTATTTTATTTAATTTATTTATTTTATTTAATTTATTTATTTTATTTATTTATTTATTTTATTTATTTATTTTATTTATTTATTTTATTTATTTATTTATTTTAATTATTTATTTATTTACTTTTTTTTTTTGTGTGTTTTTTTTTTATTTATTTATTTATTTTATTTTTTATTTTATTTATTTTATTCTAACAATCACTCAATGAACGATGCACAGCGAATGAAAAAACCAGAGCTCGCAAATAACAGTGACCGTCTTTCGTTTGGCGGTCTGCACAACCGTAAAAGACGATGCGCGTGTGCTCTCGTTCTGAACAGAACTTTTCGTTTCTCTTCGTTTTGGTTTTCGGTTAACTGCTCTCAGTTGCGTGGTTCTTGTTATGCTCACTCAACAACAACTCAGAGAGAGCAATCCAACTGAACGCTCGCTCATTGAGGGTCAGCAGAAGAGCGAAAAAACGAAAAACTCATCGTAAACGGTCTTTTGTCTTCAGTGCCTTTTAAACAAAGCTTAGCAACAAAAAGGCTTTCCCTCGGTCGTCACAATCTTTATAATCGAAGAGACGATTGATTCTTCACTGGTTTCATATGAAATTTTTCTTTTTTTCATATTTTGTTGAATTTTGTCGTCGAATTCGATAAATTCATTAAATACTTCCGCATGTTTTGCAATTAAATGCCGTTTTAAATTTGTTACGTGGGAGCCTGCTAACTTCACACCGCAAACATTGCACTTATTGTCTTCTGCATTAAATTGAAAAAAAAGTGCACTTTTTTGTTGTGGTCGTAACCCATTTTTGGCACAAAAATTATAACACACCAAACGCACCGAATCCACAAAAGCAAGTGTGATTTACATACAAGTAAACTAATCATTCGCATTTACACTTAAACAAATGCAAAAGACTTTTATTTTCTTCGCTCGTTGCAAAACGGTCAGCGAATGAGCAGAGCAAAAGGGAAACACGAAATTGGTTTTTGGTTGAGCACAGACCGTTCGTTGAAGAGATACTGGTGAACGGCTCTTGTCTGACTTTTTGCGCAGCAGTGGTGCGGAAAAAACAGTTACTTGGTGACTGCAAGAAACGGTTAACTGATATTTGCGAGCTCTGGAAAAAACATACACGTATAATTTCGATTTCGGATTTATTTATTTTATTTATTTTATTATTTGTATTCCAATAATAATCAATCAATGAACGATGCACAGCGAATGAAGAAACATACACGTATAATTTCGATTTCGGATTTCAGAGCCTCCTTTGGTATTGGCGTTTGTTGCTAAAAAAGATTTTTTCAATTTAAATTCAGAGCCTCCTTTGGTGTTGGCGTTTGCTAAAAACGGTTTTTTCTATTTTTCGGTTTTTGCAAAGATTTTCACAGGATAAAAAGTATCCTATGTCCTTCTCCTGGCTCTAAACTACCTCACTGCCAATTTTCAGCTAAATCGGTTCAGCCGTTCTTGAGTTATAAGTTTTCGTAGTTTTTCGTGTTGTTCTTTTATATATATAGATATATATATATATATAGATAGATGGATAGATAGATAAAAAAGGAATCAAAAATAGCAAGACACTTAAGGGTTAAATAAAAAGTTAATTCTGATATTCGCTTAACAGAGAGAAAGAGCAAAACACAAAATACAATAAGAGCGCAAGCGTATCGAAAACCACAGACGCGCGTGATAGACACAAGCCAAAAATATATTGAAAAGCCAAAAATATATTGAAATAAGCAAAGTGCTATAGAGCAAAAGAGTGCAAAAAAATACAACAACAGAGCAATAAGCAATAAAATTAAAGGCAAATTATTTGTTTTGCACACCAAAAGTGACTTTATATAATATTATATATGCAAATGTTGTTTCACTTTTATACATTTTTCATTAATTATTTCGAATATGACAATAAACCACAGTTGTAAGTACACAAATATATAATATATAAGGCACAAAACAGTAAAAATTTAAAATAATTATTTGCAAGAAAAAAAAAAAACGTCCGACTTGGTAATTGGGTAAAACCACATTGTGGTAATTGTTCATCACATTGTGGTAATTCTTCGTCTGCGCGATCAAAATGAGTCCAAAATCGCAAAAATATTAATTTTTGGGAAAAATTGTTGTGGGTGGCTCAGCTGTAAAAAACCCTAATAGCGCTGCCAACTTATCACAATGTTCCATCTGGTCCGAATGGCGATGCCAGATTAACAGCGCTGCCAGAGTTACTTTGGATATCTGTGGGGCGCCCAAACATAAAGCTCAAATTTCAATTTAATTTCAAATTGAAGAATGTCGAGGTCTCCCATAAGACGAGTAGGAATCACGGTGCAGGGAGCTGGAATCTCGGTGCCGCCGATCGTGAGGGGGAGCAAGCGGACCCTCAAATGTCAGCGTTGATATCCAGCAACCGCGGTGCTTTTGAGGTGGATTAGTTGGACTCTTCAGAATCTAATAGTACAAGTCAGAAGAAGATCGTCGATTTTATCAGCGTGCCGATTCAGAAAATAGTTGCGCAATCACTATCTGGCTCTCCAATAAGGCCGTAACACCTATCGGAGTACAAAAACGGGGACCTGCGGAATATATTGAAAAGGATGAATGCCAAGATCAATATGCTGCTATCCGCGTTCGTGACGCAACGTCACGTGATCAAAGAAACCAAAGGTACAATCGTGGATCTGGCCGTCGGCTGTCTTGATGTCGCAAAAGAGACCTCTACAAGGAACACCGCTACCCAAACGGAGGCACAGCTGAAGAAAGACTACACAACTGCGCCTAGTACAAGAAGCGTTCCATCAAAGCCGCCCCTGGTGAAGTCTCCTCCTAGCACCAAAATGGAGATTCATAAGACTAAGGAGCCAACCTCCTCTTTCTGTTAAAAACATCCGCAAAAGGGTGTCGCTAGTTAGCGACGGTGTTATTAAACTCAAATGATGCAATGACTGTTAAAAAAGGGTTTGGCAATCACCCAGGATTTATGCCCAATGAGGTGCTTCAGATGTCTGGGATACACCAATGAGCTGCCAACTGCAAGGCAGCCGATTGTTCGGACTGCTGTTTGCCGTGCGGCGAACGAGGGGATAGAATAATGGGCTGCGAAGCACCGCTAAGATATCTGTCGCAACGATGTGGATAGTTGCTAGGTGGAGACCTTTGTTTTATTATTATTATCATAATAAGGGAGTCTCCCAGCAGAGAAGGGGCGAGGCAAAAGGGACTAGACAAAAGCTGATCTGCTTTCCTAAAGAAGTAGAGCAAATCTTTCGTCGAGGAACGCACGATATGCTTGGGACCTACGGTATCGACATGCAGATGTTTCCTTCTAGCCCATACCAAGGCTGGACAGTCGCACAGAATATGTCTGGTTGTCTCATCGTCTTATTTGCAGAGTCTACACTCATCATCAGAACACAGACGCATTTTAGTGAGTTGATAGTTCACCGTGTGATGGCCACTAAGATAGACAACGAGGAGGTGAAGATCCCTCCTGGAGAGTAAGCTAGTTCTTCGGTCGACCACAGAATTGATAAGCTCCTTGGCTTGCCCAACAGCCCAGGTTTTCACAAGAGCCGAAATGGTTGACCACCCCACGCCACAGAAGAGCTTAGGGCCGAAAAAAGTGGCTGACGAACCGGCCCTCTCAAGTTCGTCCGCCAGCAATACCCATAGAAGGGTGACGTTGTTAATTAGACAGTCTCTGGAGACAGTTCCAGCAATCGGCCACCAATCGAGAGCTTACTCCTCTATCCCCTACTCAAGGATCAGACGGCAGCAGAACTCGATGGCATGAACTTCAGATTGGAAGACCCAAAGATCCCAGCTCCAGCCCCCTGATCAGTCTTTGACCCGTCGGTATACCGTGGGGGTCGCTGATGGGGTTGCCAATGTCCTAATCCTTCCGGTCCGGGATGAGGGTTCTGAATTTAGCACCAAAGAAAAGTTCATTTTTTAGTAGTAGATATAGGAGATATCAATGACAGAAATGTCTTTGATCAAACTAGCATGTTCTGATTCGATAGCTAGAAGCCCTGATTGGAGGTTGATTCTAAGAAGGCTCATAGCAGCGACTTCTTTAATTTGGATATGGAGCGGAGTCAGATTGAGTATTGATTCCATTGCTGCGGATGTACAGGTACGAAGTGCACCTGTCAGTGGAGAGGCACATAAGCCTGTGCAATTTATTGCATTTGTTGATGGCAGTGACCTGGGTAACCTTTGGCCACCAAACAATAGCAGCGTAGGTGTTGATGGGTCTGACCATCATGGCAAAAAGACCAACGGATAGTTAAGAATTTAAGACCCCAGATTCTACCATAGAATCTCCTGCAGGCCCACATGGCATGGGTCGCCTTAATGAGGGTGTTTCTGAGTTGGGAGTTCCTATTTAGTCTTTTATCGAGGGTTACCCCTATATATTTGACCTCGTTGGATAGCCCCACAGGGGAGCCGCTGATATAAATTTGACCAATGTCAACGGAATAGCGCCTAGTATAGTTATACTAGCTTTTTGTGGATTCATGCTAAGACCAACATGTGCGCACCATCTACTTACCGTGTTCAGAGCTGATTGCATCAACTCTGTCACGGTGCTAGCATGGTTCCCGGTCACTATTAGACCCAGGTCGTCAACATAGCCGATTGCCTAAACGCCCTGCTCGTCAGCTACTAGGCAGCAGAGTAGGGGGGATAGAAACCTTCCCTGGGGACAGCCGTAAACTGCATTAATGCATGCAGTCGTGGAGTCCAGGGTGGAAGTGATTATCCGGTGCTTGAGCATAGCTTCAATCCACCGGATCAAGGGACGGGCAGTTCCTCTGCCCTCTAGAGCAATAGAGATACGGGTCATAGCCTGTATTATCAAAAGCACCTTCTATATCCAGAAAAGAGCACAAATCAATGTTCTTGGATACGAAGTCTCTTTCAATTTTTCCCACCAACCTGTGGAGAGCGACCTCCGTCGATCTGCCGGCTATGTACGCAAACTGCGTGGGATGCAGAGGTGTCGACGTCTGCAGAGAGCACCGAATGTGCATATCTATGAGCCTTTCCGCCGTCTTAAGCAGAAAGGAGGTAAGACTGATCGGCCGATAGGACTTGGGCTGGTCAAGCGGACGATTCCCTTGCTTGGGAATGAATACCAAATTACTCTCCTCCAAGAGATGGGTATGTATCCCCAAGTAAAACTAGCTCTAAGAAGGCCGACCAGTGGATCAAGAATATGAACCAAGTTGTTTTGAATAAGGGCTGGGAAAATTTTGTCCCCTCCTGGGGCGGAAGAATCTGCAGCCCATTTGACCTTTTCGGGGTCGAAGATGGATCCAGATAAGCAGAAACCGAGTGAGTCCGGTGACTAAATGGCGTCATCGCGACTGGAGAGATCTTGATTCGCCACAGAACCCGGGAAGTGGACTTGTAGTAGAAGCTCAAGTGTTTTCCTGCGATCTTTCCTGTTTTTTTCAGCTCTTGTCTTCACTTATATACTTCATACATCAACTGATGAGCAACTTTTTGTTCTATTTGTGGAATCTAGAAATTTTGTTGATTAGCGTGCATTATTTTCTGTGTGACGGTCATTATTTGATATATACATATATCATATATATAAAATACATATTATTATTACATATCATGGTATGTAATCTTTGGAGCCACTAGGAAAACTTTTCGTTCGATGTTTTTACAGAGGTTTCATAGTTCCTTGTACAGCTTAAATATTGTCATCTCAGCTAAGCGGCTCTTAGATGATATCCTATGTAGTGCGGAGATCGATTAAGAAATTTATATATTTCTTCCGTTCTAACCAGTATCAACTAACCATGCCACTACGACTCCATTTAGTATAGTTATTTTAAGTCGCTTCTTAAGATTACTGTATTTTTCAGCGGTCAAACAATTTTTTATAATATTTATCCGACGCCTTCGTATTTAAAACATTTCATTTTAACTTTGCAGTCCACCCTCATATAGACTGTTGATCCATAGTCAGTATTCTTTACTCATACATTTTTCTTGGCCCCATTGTGTGGATTGTATTATTTCTCACTGTTACATTTATTTTTATATGTTTCAAATTACTTTTTCAACTCTTGATTTGTCTTACATCTTAATTTATATTAAGGCTGATTAAATATCTTATTCTGTGTTCAGAAAGAAGCTTAGTATATATCAACGGACTTTCACATATTTTGCTTTTCATTGAGTTCATTCGGTTTGCGTTCTGCTCTGTGATGTGATTCATATGTGGGTTAGCCTATGGATAACGAGACCCAGAGCCAGATAAATTTTGTAAACTATTTCATTTTACTAACGAGACCCAGAGCCAGATAAATTTTGTAAACTATTTCATTTTACTAAATATTAACTTAAAATCATCGCGTTTTCTTACTGTGCTTCGCAAAATGTAACCTATAATTCGAACTGTGCAGTGCTAAAAAAAACATCTTAGCAAAAGGACGTTCATTCCGATGAATAAAAGACTTAATAAATAGAAAGAAAAGTTACCTGAACAGCCGAAAGATTAGTCAGACCGAGACCCTCGCGTTCATCAACAAACATTAATAGTAGGTACTTTTGGCATATGCATGCTTGAATACCCGAAACGCTGTATCGCTCAACGATGCAAACGATGATCCACGAACTTCACCGACAACAATTTAATCTCCAAAGTGAACAGCACTCCGTTTCAAGTGCATACACCAAAACAGCTCACGAGCGACCAAAGATAAACTATCCGCAAGTTTTTATACCCGGCTACCCAAAGGGTAGAAAGGTATTATAACTTTGTACCCACCGAAAATGTATGTAACAGGCAGAAGGAAGCATCTCCGACCTCATAAAGTATATATATTCTTGATCAGCGTCAAGAGCCGAGTCGATATAGCCATAGTCTGTCCGTCTGTCCGTATGAACACCTAGATCTCAGAGACTATAAGAGATAGAGCACCAAATTTTTCGGGACAAGTATGTCTTATTGTTGCACGCAGATCAAGTTAGTTTTAGATTTTTGACACGCCCCCTTCTGCCTCCGTAAATCGAAAAAAACGAATTTCAAGCGAATTTGATTTACAGTATTGTAAATTATTATAAACTATTTACAGTTTTGTTTTATGTTTTACAAATATATGTTTTTCCTTATCAAATTTTGTGGTAAATGTTAGCAATTTTAAGAAAATATAGTATAAGTTTTGAGTTAGCTTCGCTGGAATTTTGTAATAGAGTATTGGGATTTTTGTTTTTAAATATATTTGATCTGTGTTGTGCTAGTGTGGGGCAGGATGTTAGGATGTGTTTGATATTGGAAGATAAAGGATATTTTTCAGTATATTTTTAAAAATATATGATTTCGATGATAAGTTTGGGTGGCGGGTATCTCACAGTCAAGCAAACTCGACAGTAGCTTTCTTACTTGTTTGTTACTTAATTCAGTTGCTTACCCTATAAAAGTATTTCTGGAATAACTTTTCTATTCATTGTCCGATGGAAACTAATATTGGCATGTCATTGAAAGTTAAAAAAACGCTAGCGATTTGGGTTAAATGGATTTGCGGGGCGAAAAGGTGCGTGCCCAAAATCTATTGTAGTATGAACTTGATCTACATGCAAAAATTTGGTTTTTAGCTCTTATAGTCTTTGAGATCTAGGTGATCATACGAACAGACAGACGGTCATGGTTATATTGACACGGCTGTTGATACTGCCGGTTGCATAGATTTTCGGTTGGCACAAAGTTATAATACCCTTGCGGAGGCAAAGGTATGCTCATCTGTGAGATACCCACCATCCATATTTACTGAATGCAATAAAAATTAAGAGCGACAATCCATATATTCTATTTTTTGAATATATACTGAAAAATTACATTAAAATAAAAATACACATCTTGTTCGACAAGCTTGTAACAAAGAAAAAGGCGAACACACAGACACAAAAGGATGGCTAGTGTTAATACTTTTTAGGTCATGGATTTTAAAAAAATTATGACCTTTTACGTTTGTCCGAATGTGCGTAACAGGCAGAAGGCGTCTGCGACCACATAAACTATATATATTCTTGATCAGCATCAACAGCCGAGTCGATATAGCATTGTCAGACCGTCCGTATATCTGTCTATCTGTCTGTCTATATGAACATTGAGATCTCAGAGACTATAAAAGCTAGAGCTACCAAATTTGGAGACAACATGTAGAAACTTGGGCGGCAGATCAAGCTTATTTTATATGTTGGCCACGCCCTCTGTAAGCCATTAAAAACATATTTACAGCCACAATTATAGCCATACAGTGTTTGTTTGTTTTTAGATCCCAGATGTGAATAATCCTAGCGCGGACGTTTAATGAAAATTTTATTAAAATCGGACGATAAACGTGGAAGATATAGCAGTTTTAGTTCAGTTAGATATAGTAGCACCCTAGCCAAGTAGCTCGGGTCCCTTGGGCCACTTTGCTAAAAGTTCAAATACCTGACAGTGCAGCTCAGATTTTTTTTTTCACAATTATTATTTTAATGTTATATATTATTTCTCGTAATTAGAATTGTGGTATAATGCATTTTTATCAACGTTCATCAAAATGAGATTGTGGCGTGATTGGTTAACTAGGGGAGAGCTGATTAAATGTTGGCAGTTATTATTTTAATATAACATACTCGTAATTAGAATTGTCTCAAATCGCATTTTTATCCACATTAATCAGAAAGAGATGCTGGCATGATTGGTTGAGTATGTATGTTGGCGGTTCGATCCCCGCTCGGGCGAAAGTTTAGCACTCGAAAATTTTTTATTCATCCAAATATTTATAATATACATAAATATGCATTTTTATACCCGCCTACCCAAAGGGTAGAAGGGTATTATGACTTTGTGCCGACCGAAAATGTATGTAACAGGCAGAAGGAAGCATCTCCGACCCCATAAAGTATATATATTCTTGATCAGCGTCAACAGCCGAGACGATATAGCCATGCCCATCTGTTCGTCTGTCCGTCTGTCCGTATGAAAACCTAGGTCTCAGAGACTATAAGAGATAGAGCAACAAATTTTTCGGGACAGTATGTCTTATTATTGCACGCAGATCAGGTTTATTTTTGATTTTGGCCACGCCCCCTACCGCCCTCGTAAATCTAATAAAACCGAATTGCAAGCGTCGTTTTAAACCTAGAACGTTCAATTTTGGTACGCATAATGCTAATCACCATCTTAATGATCTCTGCGAATTTGGTTACAATCGGATAAAAAACACATAAGTAATTAAGATATTACTTTTATAAGGCGTTACCACGTGCAATTGCTAGTGCTGCCTAGTTAGTTGCTATGACACTCCGGGACATAACAATGGTCTTCAATAAACCAACTAAAGTGCCGCCAAGCTAATAATTTCGAACAACGAAAATGTTGATGTTGTTAGTAAATTTTTTTGTAGTATTTTTTCAGTATATTTTGAAAAATATAATATTTGGATGGTATAATTGGGTGGCGGGTCGAGCAAACTCGACTGTAGCTTTCTTACTTGTTAAAAGTGTGTTGTTGTACAACACATAATAACATAATATTTAGGTTTTTTGTTGCGAATGTTGTTTCCTACGAATATGACACTTGAATTAATATCACAATTTGTGCGGTCGTTAATCAAGATGTTTGAGTGGTTTAGCGAGGAGTTGACCCATTTGCTGTTCAATAGACCGCGGGTTCGATTCCCGGGCGGTGTGGTGTTAAAAGTTAAAGTTAAAGTTAAAGCTTTTTTCATTTGCTTAAATATTTTAGAAATTAGAAATTGAATTTAAAAGCATGTATCAGTGGCTAATGTGTTATGTTGTATACAATTCAGCTGGTTTTCATAATATCTTCTATTATGCTCTAACTTTCTCATGTACACTTAAAATCCATGACCTCGTACAGTCAAAGCTTGACTGTAGGCGTTCCTACTTGTTTTAATCATGTTGGTGAAAAACCTCAGCTGATCTATCCTAGATCTAGAGCCAAATGATTATGTGAATTAAAATATTCTAAACAAGTAAGAAAGCTACTGTCGAGTTTGCTAAACTGTGAGATACCCGCCACCCAATTTTACCATTGAAATATTATATTTTTCAAAAATATACTGAAAAATACTAAAAAAAAATATACTAAAAAATACCAAAATAATATATCAAAATTTTCTTTGTTTGAAATGATAAGCTTGGCGGCACTGTAGTTGTTTTATTGAACACCATTATAATGTTACGGAGTGTCATAGCAACTAACTAGGCAGCACTAGCAGTTGCACGTGGTAACGCCTTATAAAAGTAATATCTTAATAACTTTTGTGTTTTTTATTCGGTTGTAACCAAATTCGCAGAGATCATTAAGCTGATAATTAGTATTGTGCGTACCAAAATTGAACGTTCTAGGTTTAAAACGACGCTAGCAATTCGGTTTTATTAGATTTACGGGGGCGGGAGGGGGCGTGGCCAAAATCAAAAACGAACTTGATCTGCGTGCAACAATAAGACATACTGTCGCGAAAAATTTGTTGCTGTATCTCTTATAGTCTCTGAGATCTAGGTGTTCATACGGACAGACAGACGGACAGACGCACATGGTTATACCGTCTCGGCTGTTGACGCTGATCAAGAATAGATATACTTTATGGCGTCGGAAATACTTCCTTCTGCCTGTTACATACATTCTCGGTCGGCACAAAGCCATAATACGCTTCTACCCTTTGGGTAGGCGGGTATAAAAATCGTAAAAAGTCTCTACTGCCTAAAAGCTAAGCTTAGAACTTTAGGATAAAGGGCACAAACTATTCGCATACTTCTACGGCTGGGCCTAAATGATAAATTATGTGAGTCATTTTAGGTCACAAGCGCCCTACAAGTTTCCCCAAAATCTGTTGGCAACCATAGCTTCCAAGCTGACGTCTGCTATTTGCTGACAATTTTGCTCTATTTTAGCCGCTAACTCATTGTTAGTTTTCGAGTTAAAATAAGGAGATTTCAAGTCTATAATTTGATGAACAGATACAGCTGATAGATCTTCGGTCTGAGCACGAGATAAAGCATCTGGTATCACATTTTTACTTCCTTTTCGGTGTTTTATTTCGAATGTATATGTCTGCAATTTAAGAGACCATGGACCTAATAATGCATCTATGACTTAGATGAATCTGTGATGACATTAGCAATTGAAACGAGGCGTGATCAGTGATCGCAGTGAATGGATGCCCTTCGGCGAAGGGTCTAAACTTTTCAATCCAGAGGTATTAGTAGTATTGCTGCCAAACACTATTTTTCGGTCACCTTATCATTCTCATGAATACCGTTACCAATTACACGATCTAAGTATTTTACTTCTTTAACATAGAATTTACTTTCTTGTACGTTTATTATCAAGCCAGCTTTGTTCAAATTCTGACAATTCTCAATTCTCGTAACACTTCTAAATGGAGCTCGAAAGTAGTAGAGATCACAAGAAGGTCGTCTAAATAAACGAATACTTTATTCATAAACTTGGGATGAACAACCTTGTCCATTAGTTTCGACATGGATGAGGTAGCATTGGTAAGTCTAAAAGCTATTACTTTGAAATGATAAAGTGTACCGCCCGGAATTGTAAATGGGGTTGTATCGCGGGATTTTTCTTCGAGAGGGATCTGCTAGAAAGCGTCTTTTTAATCTAGGCTTTTAATGTATTCTTCTTTAGGAAACCGATCCAGAATTCCGTTTATTAAGGGAGTAGGGGAGGAATCCTTACGAGTTATGCGATCGAGTTCAGCAGAGCAGTATTATACACATCAAAAATATGAGTTAACAATGATGTTCTGCCTAAGCTTTTCACGACAAATGAGGGGAAGAGTTGAATGGAATCCTGAAGTTGTTTTTAAAACTACTCTGGCAACAATGTATATTCTCCCGATTTTATTGTTAGGCACGCAACGGTTTGAAGCGAATTTTTACCTTGCAAAGAGAAAGGTAACAACCCATACTGTCCCTAAATATCTATACCCAAATATGGAGTTAAAAAAGGAATCAGATAAATGGTTAAGATATTAGCTTCATCACGTTCTGTATGAATCCTGCCTATTATTTTGTTGTGCGTTGTCATCAGCAGTTCTCGATTTTGAAGTAACTTTTTTGTATGGAATTTTGATTGTTGAAAAGTACCATGCTAAACTTTCTCCAATGCAGTTTATTGATGCCTCGGTGTCCATCAACCCAGTTACAGAGTTTTCCAACAAGGTCACCTCTGCATTGGGTCTAAAATCATAGCCAACCATTGCATCTATTAAAACTTTTTATACCCGCCTACCCAAAGGGTATAAGAGTATTATAACTTTGTGCCGACCGAAAATGTATGTAACAGACAGAAGGAAGCATCTCCGACCCCATAAAGTATACATATTCTTGATCAGCGTCAACAGCAGAGACGATATAACCATGTCCGTTTGGTCAGTCCGTCCGTATGAACACCTAGATCTCAGAGCCTATAAGAGATAGAGCAACCAAATTTTTGGGATGGTGTGTCTTATTATTGCACGCAGATCAAGTTTGTCGTTTTAAACCTAGAACGTTCAATTTTGGTAAGCACAATACTGATCTGGTCGCCAAGCTAATAATTTCGAACAAAGAAAATGTTGGTATATTATTTTGGTATATCTTTTTTTAGTATTTTTTCAGTATATTTTTTAAAATTATAATATTTCGATGGTAAAATTGGGTGGCGGGTATCTCACAATCGAGCAAGCTCGATAGTAGCTTTCTTACTTGTTTTTTCTGTTTCTTATGTACTCTATGGTTGGTTGGTTTTAAACCTCTTATTCGGTGTTGGTCGCGATCGTAACCACCCGAGATTTCATTACGGTTCGCATGAACATTTCTCGTGTACGAACGACACGGCGTAAATGAGATATATTGCTTATACTTTCATGCAACAATTCATCTCGGGTGTGAGATTTGAACGAATTATTTCGAGCAAAGAGACGTCCGATAATGGGGTTGTTAATTTATCTGGCAGCAGAGCTACCGATTCAGAGAAAGAAAGATTCACAATCCGTTTGCTCAAGATGTGCAGTTTGTCTGGAGCTTGTTTGTGTAATCGTGTCTGCAATGGTTTTTTGTAACACAATTGATTCAGGGGAACAATACTACGACTGAGCTGAATCTGAAACGCTGGCATTTAAGTTCGGATTCACCACTGCGGTATCCAACCGCTTATCCTGACTGCGAGCTTAAGCTGGCTTAGCTATTGCAGGAAAATTCTCGGTTGACTGAGCTAGATCAGCGTTAAATGATAAGTTTAAGCTTGAACATGGTAAGGCGGTTCTACAGACACGACAGACTTCTTGATTCCTTACTCTGTAATTGAAACACGCTCAATGAAATGCATGCCCGAAACTAGTAGATAGTAGCTGAGAGTTAAATGCTATGCAAATATAGCACTGGACCTTTGCAAATAGAGCACTGTTTTGGTTCATAGGCTATGTTCTTCGAGCTTCTGAATATCAGCATGACAAAGAGCAGCTATCCACTAACAACGGAAAACATTGCTTGATTGTGATTTAATGTTTCCAATTTGTGTCTATATAAATTTGGTTATATCATACGTTATAAGGGAGATGATACGATAGAATAAAAATATATAATAATTTCATAAACAAAGTACGGAGCTATACTATCTAAGGGTAACGTAATTAGCTTTTCAGTTTTTTCATTTATTGGCTATAGCTAGACGTGTAAAACAAAATTTTATTAGTTTGCTTACCGAAGGTAAAATGCTATTTTTAAATCCCAATGTTGCAACCAAAAATGATCTAAACGAAACGTATTGTTTCAGTTTGCAATGGTAGTGTTAAACAGCCAATTGTGCTCTGACAAGTATCTAGGACTTGAGATTAGACGAAAAAATATAAGCAAAACACCATAACCTACTTAGAAATATCTCCAAAGGTAGACGGTTGACGGATGTTGCCATCGCCTCGTTGTGCTATGCAGATGGAAATGCACCAGCGTTTGCCTACCCTACCTTGCTCACCTTCAGGCCGCGGGGTAATTTAAACCCAGTGATCCCTATTGCAAACTACGACTTGTCTACTACGTCATAACTAGGATGCATGACTCTGAATAAATAAGGGCTTAGTGGTTCATTTCAAATGTTATAAAGAATATAATTTGTTTATAAAAATTAAACAAGGTTAGACGCAAAACATTTGAAAAATATTAAATATATGTGTTCATGTGTTTATCCACATGTAAAATATATATATTTTATTATTGTAATATTTTATTTTTTTTTTGTTCTTAATAATTAAGGATGTGATATCTTGGACGTTGACGTACTAACGGCAGTACGATCAAGTGGCCCAGCGACACCAAGCTCGGGCTTGTTAACGCGCGGACCTAGGCAGACACGACCACCCGCCCATCCGACCGAGGGGCAACCGCATAACGTGCGGGAACGGAGGTCGCGAACAATTAGCACAGACAAAACAACCAAATTGTATTAACAAAAAGAATAAAATAATAATAATAATACTATTACTACTAATAATAATAATTAGAACTATTCTTAAATACGAGCTAATGTATCTAGGAGTAATGTTTTAATTTCTAAGGTAGTGTTAGTATTATTAACTAGACTAGAAAAGTTATTATAATTTACACATAAAATACGGAAAGGATTGTGACTGGCATAGTTAGTACTACAACGGGAAAGTGAGAGGGAAGGAAATTTCTAGTCGTTCTGACCGGAACGGCAAAGCTAATCTGAGTTGTCAACTGCAATGAGTCAATTTCGCCAATGATTAGTCTATGTAGAAACACTACACCTAGCATAGTTCTACGGTCAGAAAGAGAAGGAAGGTTTAGTAATAAAAGTCTACTACGATACGAAGGCAATCTAATTGTGGGATTCCAGCTAAGACTACGAAGAGCAAAAAGAAGAAATTGTTTCTGCACTGATTCAAGCCTATCTTGATGAACCCTATACTGGGTGAACCAGATATTAGATCCATACTCAAGAATAGGACGAACCAGTGAGATGTACAAGTGTTTAGTAATGTAGGGATCGTTAAATTCTTTTGACCAACGTTTAATAAATCCAAGGACACCCATGGCTCTATTAGAAGCAGCCAAAATATGCTTATCAAACTTTAATTTTGAATCAGAAGGATACCTAAATCAGTTACTGACTCTATTCGCTCAAGTGGAGTATCATTAAGATGATAATTATTTAAATGGAGAATACCCCTAAAAAATGTCATAAGTTTACATTTATTGCAATTAAGATTTAATAAATTTATAGCACACCACGATTGAAAACAATCAAGGTCAGATTGCAATCTGAGGCTATTTATGGGATCATTAAAAGTCAGACAAATCTTAACATCATCTGCATACATAAGTATGCGAGTATGATATAACGGACG
Organism: Drosophila pruinosa; assembly: GCA_018150935.1. NCBI lineage: Eukaryota > Metazoa > Arthropoda > Insecta > Diptera > Drosophilidae > Drosophila > Drosophila pruinosa. The sequence goes on along the minus strand of JAECWR010000255.1, from coordinate 7,056,462 downwards.
GTAGATCATTTATAAATAATGTGAACAGCAATGGGCCTAAATGACTTCCTTGGGGTACGCCGGAAGTGACTTGGACAGTCTTGGACACAGAGCCCTTGTAAAATACTCTTTGAATTCTAAATGAAAGATATGAAGATATCCACAAAATTAAGTTCTGCGGAAATCCAAGAAGATTGAGCTTGTATAATAAGAGACTATGGTTGACAGAATCAAAAGCCTTACTGAAATCAGTGTAAATGACATCCGTTTGCATTTTTGATTGGAACCCTTCAATAACAATTGATGAGAATTCTAATAAGTTAGTGGTAGTAGACCTACATTTCACAAACCCATGCTGGTAGGGTGAAATTATAGATTTACAGCAGTGTTGCAGTTGAGAAGTTATTAGTTTCTCAAATGCTTTGGGAATAGCAGACAACTTGGAGATACCTCTATAGTTTTGAACGTTGGATTTATTTCCTTTTTTCAAGAGAGGAATAATGTAAGACTCTTTCCAAAGATTAGGGAAAGAGCACAACTCTACAGACAATTCAAATAATTTTAAAAGTGGTTTACAAAGTCACTCTGCACAGAGCCTAAGCATGCAACTAGGAACACCGTCAGGGCCAGGAGAAAAAACTGGTTTACATGACTTAAGTTCACGTAAGAGTAAACTTTCAGAAAGTAAGGGACCAAAAATGCAATTCGCTTTGTTTACTTGATACGGATAAAGCTGTGCTCTGTAAAAAGTTAATGTGGAATAGGTCGTTTGAAAAAAATCAGCAAACAGATCAGCAATGCCACGATCATTAAAAGCTGTCTTTTTATCATAAAATAATGTTGTTGGAAGTGTTGACGTCTTTCGCTTCGAATTAACGAAGTCATAGAAGCGTTTCGGGTCACGCTGAAACGTAAGTCTGCACTTTCTCAAATAATCCTTGTAGCAAAGATTATCTAGCGTGGAAAAATCGGAACGAGCAACAGTGTAGCGAGAAAAATATAAGAGAGAGCCAGTTTCCTTATCTTTTTTATAAAGCTTTGATTTTTTATTCTTTAACTTTGTTAGTTCTTTGGTAAACCATAACGGTCTATTAGACAATTGTGGAGTACCAAAGGGAACACAAGCATCAAACAGAGAGTTTAATGTAGAATAAAAAATTTCAACTGCCTTGTCCAGGTCAATACACGAAGAAAGTTGGGACCAGTCAGTACGTGAAAGAAGCAAAGAAAGTTTTTTAAAATCGGTCTTCCGAAAACAACGAACTCGCTTCTCCGGTAAAACACCTGCAACCGAAACACTTGCTGGTAAGTCAATCAGCACCTCCAGAGTAGGGTGGTAGGGATCCTCAGGTGAGGAAATAGGATTTAATCTGGACACCGTGCAGGTATTGGGATCCAAAACAAAAATCAGATCAGGCATTTTACCTAGACAATTTGGTATAGAATTGGTTTGAGACAAAGCTATATCAAAAAGGCTATCAACAAAGACATGAGTTGACGAAGGATTCAATACGTTGGACTCACATGACGAAAGCCACGAAATTCCAGAAATATTAAAATCTCCAAGAACTATTAAGAAATTGCGATCAGAAAGCATTTCAGAAATACTATTGATTACAGAAAAATGGGATAAATACAGAGAGTTATCTGAGGCAGGAGGTATATATGAGCAGGTGATAAGATAAAGATACTAAAACTACAATAAATTAGTTTTACAGCTACAAATTCGATATCTAAATCACTACCTAAATCTACGTGCTCAGAAGAGATATCAGCATCGACAGCAATAAGTACACCACCACCACGACGCTGCATGCGATCACGTCTATAGACAGAAAATTTGTTAGTAAAGATTTCAGTATTCAGAATATCATGCCTTAACCAAGTTTAGTGTAGGCAATGACATGAAAAGGAAAATGTAAGCTATCTAAATAAACATTATTAAGTTTACTACAAAGGCCTCTTACATTTTGATAGCCAAGCAGGAGAGAAGTTAGTTTTTTGAGCTATCAGATGAAGTTTGAGGCTTAGAGGAATTAGTGGTAACATTTGGAAGTAAAATCGGTGGCCGATTTTTCTTTTTATTTACATACTCTTTAATAATTAAGTATTCCGGCCAGAAGTCTTTTGAGCAAACTTTACTAAAATGCTCGGCAGGAATGAATGAATGAATGATGCGATTTCCCGTTCATATGAGAAGTTAAATTTCAAAAGATTGTACAGTGCGATGCAACAAAAATTAATTACTTTTAATCTAGTATAATGCAAACTTATTGTAAAAAGCTCGTTTAACTGATTCACGTTATTATTCAACATACTTATGTATGTTGAAGGAGCTTTTCTGATCGGTACACTGCATTACACATTCATAATCCATTTATTTATAAAGGACAACTATTTACATATTCGCTTGCACTTTAAGGTTCAATACTTAATTTAATTTAATTTTTTTTCTTTAATGCTTAAAACAGGAATGTAGTCAATTATGATGTTGTACTTACATATGAATTTCCACGTCCGACATTTTTTGTAGGGCAGGCAGTTGAATCTATAGGTGTTAGCTCAGTAAATATAATGTTATGTTGGAGATTACAATTCGAATTGATTACATATGTTTCGGAACACTTTTCTAATTTGCTTTTTTTTAAACACTTACATTTATATATATTTATCTCTAATTTCTGATATACGTTTACTTTATTTTTAAAGTTTTAAAGTCACTTCTCATATCTTGGGGCATGTTACACTGTTTCTTTAAACAAATATTTCATTTATATTAGTATGTACTAGGCTGACGACTCTGAAGTACACGTTAAATATATTCTAAGCAAAAAATAATAATTTTTCTTAATGTTTTAAAAATTTTTCTTTTCGTATTGGGCCAAGTCTATTCTATTTTTATGTAATGGATTTGAAAAAATTCATGACCATTTGAGTTGGTCCGAATGTGCGTAACAGGCATAACGGGACACCTGTGAAATAGAGACATCTAAGAAATAGTAATACACTAGCAAAGTAGCAAACACCGGAGAGTTAAGCTCAGACTTTTTTTTCACATTTATTATGTTAATATTATATATTATTTCTCGTAATTAGAATTGTCATAATTCATTTTTACCCACGTTCGTCAAAATGAGATTGTGGTTGAGTAGCGGAGAGTTGATCGAATGTTGGCGGTTATTAAGAGAGATGAGATGAGATGGTGCCTCGTACAAAGATAATTTATCGTATTGAAGTTTTCTTTATACTCCTTACAGAAGAACTGAAATTAACAATGCCATTATAATAAAAACCTTTGCTTAAAAAAGGACCAGAACAATATGACCGTATATACTAAAGCTCTGGCTAGCACAATAAAAAACAAGTAGGAACGGCTACAGTCAAGCTTTGACAGTACGAGGTAATAGATTTTAAGTTTACGTGCGGAAATTAGAGCATAAAAGAAGATATTCTTAAAACGCAGCGTTTAATAATGTTATAAAATTATGAAAATTATAAAAATTATTGGGTAAAACAAGTAAGAAAGCTACTGTCGAGTTTGCTCGACTGTGAGATACCCGTCACTCAATAATAAAGAGCGGCGACCATCGAAATATTATATTTTTCAAAAATAAAAAGTATACTAATAATATAGCGAAATAAATGTTGTTCAAAATGTTGCACTTCATTATGTTTATTGAACACCATTATTATGTCACTGAGTGACAACAAGCTGAACAGGTGCAGCTGCACTCGAAATTGCCTTATAAAAGTAATTCGTTAATAACTTCTGTGTTTTTTGTCCGATTGTAACCAGAGATATTTAAGATGATGTTTAGTATTGTGTGGGACCAAACCGAATGTTTTAGCTTTAACATGATGCTTGAAAACCGTTCTTTTTACGGTTATGGTTTACGGACGGAAGGGGGCGTGGCCGACATCTAAAATAAACTTCATCTGCCCACTGAGTGTTTACATGTTGTCTCCAAATTTAGGAGCTCTAACTTTTATAGTCTCTGAGATCTCGATGTTCATACAGACAGACGGACAGACAGACAGGGCTTTGTCGACTCGGCTGTTGATGCTGATCAAGAATATATATATTTTATGGGGTCGCAGACGCCTCATTCTGTCTGTTACGCACATTCGGACAAACGCAAAAGGTCATGATATTTTTAAAATCCATGACCTAAAAATGTATTCAACGGACACTCTTTTCGACTTTAGGTACAACCATACAAAAATGAAGGCAAACTACTCTACAAGAAAATTTATGTGAAGCCAATAATTATAAAAAAAACATTAAAAATACATATTTTACGAAACTTGGTAATCACAAAAAAAATAATCAACCAACCAGTCACCCTTTCAATCCGTTTAGAAACTCAATACAGTCCCAACATTTTAAAATAAGCAATAATCAACAGTTCACACAGTCTAGGCAACCAAATCGATCCTAACCGAAAATTTTTTACTTAATTTCGAGTAGCTTTAAATCATAATCGACAAAACCACTCTTGAGATTACACTCAGTTCCCTCCCCAACAAAGAGTGCCGACTAAGCATTTTAGAGAAGGCATCTGACAATCGCGAATGCAAATTGACGAAAACAATCAGCTACATGAATCATAACATATTACATTGACCAAGACGATAACAGCGACGAACAATCCTATGCGTATCAAGTACAGTATAATCAAACAGAAACCCCCCCAATTTCAAGAATGCAAGCAAGACGAAAATTTTCAAATACAACCTGGGGAATCCAGCCATCTGCTCTTTTGAGAAGCCCTATTCCATTAGACGACCCTTTGGCCAATACTTTATGGACTCTCGCTGCCTCTGGCAACGATTCTATGCTACCACAGAAGCTGCGCCATGTATCGCGTTTAACTCGTCTAATGCTTTTGTTGTAGTTGGTGAGAGCATCCCTATAGACGTCCCAACTAGCACGGTTAGATTAAGCCTTTTTAAATAGGCTTCTAACCCTCCTTCTAAGTACAGCCTTAGGGACTTCTGGACTGAGCTGTCCTCGAAGGATGAGATAAGCACATCTTGTAGCAGATTGGCAGCGAGTTCTATCTTACTGATAGATTTAGGGATTGCTTACCAATAAGTCTGCTTTGAAAGCTACAGAGGCTTTGAAAAGCTCTAGTCTTTTTGTGACAGAAGGAGGTTTGGCGAATTTCGACTTGGCCAGGAAGGTCAAACCTGATGTGCTGATGGTCTGACAAGGTGGCTTCATCTGTAACCCGTCAGTTGACAAGCGAACTCGCTATCGAGTTGCTGATTAGGGTGAGATCGAAAACCTCCTCCCTAATAGCATTAATAAAAGTGGGTTTGCACCCTATGTTATCTACATCTAATTGACAACACAATAAGTAGTTTAAGAGGGACTCACCACGTTTGTTGATGTCGCTGCTCCCATAGATCGTGTGATGTGCATTAGCATCACAGCCGATCACGAGCGGCTTGTTGTTGCGACGACAGAATTCCACCAGCCGCTGGACCTCTGCTGGGGGTACATCATCCACATCGCCCGGGAAGTATGCGGAGGCGATCACAACTTTCCGGACACCGTCTGCAGTGGCTACCTCAATAGCCGTTGCTACCAGGTCTCTGTGGATGAAGTTAGTTAGTGGGAAATGTCTGACACTGTTATCCATAAGTATAGCAGTGCGCGGGACACCTCCCATACGGTCATATAAGACCACGGATCAACCATGGTTCTTGGACGAGAGCCAGGTTGATTTGATCATCACAGATGACCTGCACAGTGTGGCCGACGCTCCTCTGGCATGGTGGAGGTTCGCTTGGAGCACTTTAATTCTGCTCATTCTCCCTCCTAATGGCGGTCGTGACAAGGCCACTTGCCTTGCCCCCACGAATTTCAGTCTCTCTTGGCACTCTGTCAGAGCCTTGTACGACTCCTCGTCAACCAACATTGCGAAGTGAGTCGTTGTGCCGTTCAGGCTGTGCTGCACCACCCGCGACAGCTTCGTGGAGAAGCTGCTGGCGTTCTGGAGCTCAGTACTCCAGGATGGTTGCAGGGGTTAACTCAGCGCTACCGGGAAAGTAACCTCTAATGAGGTGAGCCTTGAGAAACTCCGTTTCCTCCAGCAATTTGACGTCAAGGGTGCTGATGGACCTGATGTGTCCAACAGCTCCCCTGACCCAATTGGCAGTGCTGCTATCTTCGCACACCAGAAGCAGCCTCTAATTTCGGGGTATACAACCATCAAAACCTGGGCTAACATCTGATATGGAGTACAACAGCACCGCCTTTAAAATGCTGGATTTCAACGTAGCCAACTGCTCCGCTGAGAGGGGTTTGGTTGGATCAGCCGAAGTGAAGCCCAATTTCACGCTGATTACCACTTGGCTGAAGAGTGGTTTCGGGGACTCCCTATGAGTCTTTTTGGGCCTCTTTGAAGAGCTAGTGGGCTCGACGATGGTATCGTCAGCGCGAGTTCGTTTTGCCTTGATGTTAACGGGGGCGCAGTGACGATAGCAAGAGCTTCCGCTCGGTTTGAACCCTTCGCTAGTGCAGCTTTTAAAAGCTTCTCGCTGCTCTTCAGTCTGCTTCTGTGAGGCCTGACCTGGGAGAGGCCACGGAAGCGTCGTCAGCAAAGCTGATTCCGTCTCAGTCAGTTTCCTCGTCGGAGGACAATACCTCGATGGGTCAAAAAATACCTAAAATACTAGAGTCGAGACCCGTAGTATTGGGGGTGGAAGCCAGGAGCCCACTGACTGCAGTGCTGGTGTAGGGGTCAGCCTGGAAGGCATCGCCCAAGGATGATACAATTAAAATTGTATCAGACTTTTCAAATTTAATATTTTGATCCACTAAAATTGATCCCACGAGTAGGCGGGATATCCCGCGTACCGTGGAAAGTCTAAATAAAACTGGAGGGCGACAGGTACCTAGAGTCCGCATACTAGAGACCGGGCTACCCCCCGGCCATGCATCCATCAGCGTATGCTGTTCCTCCTTGGATTTGGGTGATTTATAGATTCACGATCTTCGCCCGACTACAATTAGTCAGCACCTCTAGCAGAGACATGACCGTGCTAGGGGCCTGCTTCCAGCCGCCCTCGCGTGGAAAGAATAGTCGCACTTCCGACAGGAGGAGCAAGGACTGCACGTGCCCCAGCCAATACAGGGATTACATATTGATCCCCTTGCTGCCTCTGACGGCTGACGGCCAACTTGATCTCTATGTACTGTTCGATTCCCCAGCATGTATTTGACAATTTTTGTCTTGCTTGCATTCTTGAAATTGGGGGGTTTCTGTTTGTTTATACTGTAATTGATACGCATAGGATTGTTCGTCGCTGTTATCGTCTTGGTCAATGTAATATGTTATGATTCATGTAGCTGATTGTTTTCGTCAATTTGCATTCGCGATTGTCAGATGCCTTCTCTAAAATGCTTAGTCGGCACTCTTTGTTGGGGAGGGAACTGAGTGTAATCTCAAGAGTGGTTTTGTCGATTATGATTTAAAGCTACTCGAAATTAAGTAAAAAATTTTCGGTTAGGATCGATTTGGTTGCCTAGACTGTGTGAACTGTTGATTATTGCTTATTTTAAAATGTTGGGACTGTATTGAGTTTCTAAACGGATTGAAAGGGTGACTGGTTGGTTGATTATTTTTTTTGTGATTACCAAGTTTCGTAAAATATGTATTTTTAATGTTTTTTTATAATTATTGGCTTCACTTAAATTTTCTTGTAGAGTAGTTTGCCTTCATTTTTGTATGGTTGTACCTAAAGTCGAAAAGAGTGTCCGTTGAATACATTTTTAGGTCATGGATTTTAAAAATATCATGACCTTTTGCGTTTGTCCGAATGTGCGTAACAGACAGAATGAGGCGTCTGCGACCCCATAAAATATATATATTCTTGATCAGCATCAACAGCCGAGTCGACAAAGCCCTGTCTGTCTGTCCGTCTGTCTGTATGAACATCGAGATCTCAGAGACTATAAAAGTTAGAGCTCCTAAATTTGGAGACAACATGTAAACACTCAGTGGGCAGATGAAGTTTATTTTAGATGTCGGCCACGCCCCTTCCGTCCGTAAACCATAACCGTAAAAAGAACGGTTTTCAAGCATCATGTTAAAGCTAAAACATTCGGTTTGGTCCCACACAATACTAAACATCATCTTAAATGTCTCTGGTTACAATCGGACAAAAAACACAGAAGTTATTAACGAATTACTTTTATAAGGCGATTTCGAGTGCAGCTGCACCTGTTCAGCTTGTTGTCACTCAGTGACATAATAATGGTGTTTAATAAACATAATGAAGTGCTACATTTTGAACAACATTTATTTCGCTATATTATTAGTATACTTTTTAGTATATTTTTGAAAAATATAATATTTCGATGGTCGCCGCTCTTTATTGAGTGACGGGTATCTCACAGTCGAGGAAACTCGACAGTAGCTTTCTTGTTTTACCCAATAATTTTTATAATTTTCATAATTTCTTCTTTTATGCTCTAACGTCCGCACGTAAACTTAAAATCCATGACCTCGTACTGTCAAAGCTTGACTGTAGCCGTTCCTACTTGTTTTTTATTGTGCTAGCCAGAGCTTTAGTATATACGGTCATATTGTTCTGGTCCTTTTTTAAGCAAAGGTTTTTATTATAATGGCATTGTTAATTTCAGTTCTTCTGTAAGGAGTATAAAGAAAACTTCAATACGATAAATTATATTTGTACGAGGCACCATCTCATTTGAATGACCATTAGTAAAAATGCAGTATGAGATAATTCTACTTACGAGCATGTTATGTTAAATTAATACCCGCCAACATTCGATCAACTCTCCGCTACTCAACCGCAATCTCATTTTGACGAACGTGGGTAAAAATGAATTATGACAATTCTAATTACGAGAAATAATATATAATACTAGTGAACCGGCGAACTTTGTTCCGCCTTCCTTCCTTGGCAATAAATAAGCATTTGTTTTTAATTGGAAAAAATACAAAAAAAA